>VZTR01032150.1:0-175269 GCA_013400775.1 Chaetops frenatus
CTTAAGTGGCTAAACAGAGAGTCAATTTTCAGCATTAGCCAGCTGATTGGTTCTGTCAGGCCTGAAGAAAGCTGTCAAGTTCCTTGCAGGGAAAAATCACTTCTCAAACCATGCCACAGGGTTTGACGTAATTTAGCATGTGGGTTTTGAGCAGGGAGTGCATATGGAAATGTGGACTGCAGAAATGGGCTCTTCTTACTCACTGAAAATCTTAAAATCTAAAGGGAATGTGAGTGTGCAAACTATCATAGAATAGTATCACCAGATCATTTAGGCTGGAGAAGACTCCTAAGACCATGGAGTGATGGAACTGCTTGGGAATCAGCTCTCCAGGTTTTCACCATCCTGCACTGCCGTGTGAGGGTGTTGGGTGATTGCCTGTCTGTAGTATTAATACAGCAAAATGATGTGGAGGGCCCTGGCATGATAGTCAGGGTCAGGAGGCTTTCAATTTAATTTGTGACTGCTTCTCAGTCTATTCCTAAGATAGTGATTACTGCCAGAGGGCTTGTAAACTATTTTGGGAATGCCAATCAACTCTTCTGCAATAGTGGTATGATATTACACCTGATAGGCATGCAGATGGACAAGTAATTAGAGGGAAAAATCAGATATTTCTCATCTCTAATTATTCTTTATTTCCTTAGTTTGGCAGCTGTCTTCATGGGAAGCTTATACAGATGCAAGTCAGCACAGCAATGACATTTTCTCTGAAGCCTTCTCAGATGACATAATTCATAGATCACTCTCCAGTGAGATTCCCTGAAGAACTGATGCATGCCAGCTCCCAAACAGTCATGTGAGTTTGGGGAGTCATGCTGAATCACCTGCCCACAAGCAGGTTTAAGCAGAAGGGAAGATTTTACTTTGGAAGCCAAAGCAGCAATACCAAGAGAGTTAGGGGAAGAGACTCCATTTTGATTAGCAAAGTGCAGTTTCAGATGTTCAGTTTTGATGACAACAGACCAGAGAATTAAGCTATGCACTTTAAAGATTTTTCTTAGCCTTTCTGATACTGAATTTCTCCAGAGGAATTCAGTACCAGCCAGCTCTGTGATCAATAAGTATGCTGTTGATGGAAAGTGAGGGAAGGACTTATGGAATCATTAAATGTCAGCTGATTTGTCCCTAAAGCTCATATGCTCAGCATCTGTTTACATCTTAAGAGTCACAGGTTGAGGCAGTGGAACCCTGGAAAGAGGCTGGATTTTGTATGGCTGTCTGAAATTTGTATCTCCTAGCAATGAAGAATATTAATTTCTAGGGGTTGATCATAAGGAATCAAACTAGTCACTTCTGCTTCCACTGTTCTTTGATGAAAAACAAGTAAGATTGTTCTGTTTGAGTTCAAATAAAAAACCCAAGCCAAGTAAAGCATCACTCACAAAACTTGGAGCACTGCAGTTTCATCACCCAAAACGCTGCTACCGTAAATTTGGTTCAGCTACAAAGATTGCATCTTTTAGTACATTATAAATAAACTTTTCAGGATACTGTTGCAAGAGTCAATGCCTCATGCTGTAAAAAAAGCAATTAGAAAAAAAGAAAGTGAGGAGACGTGAGGATCTCCAAGTGGAATATACAGGGAGTAACCCTGCAGAGCATCTAGAGCCACAGGGGCAAACTGCAGGTCCTGCTGGGCTTGGAACATTTTGTCTGCTTTATTAACTTCCAGGAGTGATAGTGGAACTATAGTTTGAGATGGGAAAAATATCCACCTTTAATATAAAGATTGCTAGTGATGAAAACTATCACAACTTTCATCGAATTGTTCTTCTACTTAGGAAGAGTAACTGTGAGCAACCTGAAATATATGTCTGGAACATACAAAATTTAAGTTGCCTGGAGTTGAAGCAATTTGGGTTCTACTACAGATTTCCTTGTTCAGCAGAGGTTTCTGCTTTCTGATGGCTTTTATCTTTCTGGTTATTTACTCTATAGCCAAGTTATTGTGTGCCTTTCTATTTTGTTTGACCTTTAGTACACCTATTGATTTATTTTCTTTCCAAGTCCATGGTTTTATTTTGTCATCTGTATACCAATGTGTTACTGAAGCCTAAGGGTATTTATTAAATGCTCTTCCTAAATGAACTAGGCTAATAATCTAAGATCACCTTGAGCAAATATATTTTTCATCCTTGATCAGCATTAACAATAGTATGCACCTTACACTCTGTGTTAATTGAATTAAATACGAGCTTTTCCTTTGTCGTCCCATCCTGAACTCAGCCTGACAGACTCTGTTATCTCAGCCACCTTGTTTGTACTTTTTAATAAACTAACAAGGAACTAGCATTTTTAAAGTTTTCTGGAATTCTCTCCTGTCCATGTGTTACTGAAAAATGAACGTTACCTGCCAGAGAAGCTTCTCAGCCAGCTGTGTTAAAATTTCTCAATGCAAATTACCCAGAACTTTGATTTAAGTATGTCCAACTACAGTAGCCATTGATTGATATCCTCTTTAGTTACAGTAGGAATAGAAAGTATATTACTATCATCATCTAACAGATACTTCATCCTTTTCTCCAAATATAAAATAGACATCTTTAATGATTTTTTTTTTGCATTTGTTGCTAAATAAAAAAGAAGTATCTGTTGTTTCTGTTTGGGAACAGACCTATCGGTCTCTTTCAAGTGGGTTTTTTTCCACTCCAGAAATGTTTTGCAAAAACAATTCCCTTATTAATGTTATCAACAACACATTTTTGTTTTTCTTGTCAATTATCTATCCTCTTTTACTACCACATTTGTCTTTTTTGTCCTTATTGGTAAGCCTTACTTTTATGGTTGCATTCACTTCCTACTGCAGAGGTTTTTGATTTATAATGCTGAGCTTATTCTATTGTGTTTTTACACAGATACAGCCTTCTTTCTCCTGTTAAAATAAGATATCTTTAAGTTGTTCTTACAAACCTCTCATATTTTCTGCCTTATTTCCTTCTTCCAGTTGATCTTGCTCATAATGCTTTTTGGCTTTAAAAAGCCAACTTTCTTAAGGCACCAGTGTATTCTGTACCAGTTCAAACTTCATTTTTCTTGCATATAGCAATATTAGTTGAATTATTACCACTCATATGTCAATAATGAAGCCAAGAATGGTACTTGGTGTAGGTATTTCACCTTTATTCAAAACCACATCAAAGCTAGGCAAAAATTACACATAAAACTGATTCATTCACTCCTAACACTGGAGTATCCCTTTCTGGGAAAGGTTCCTCATCTTTCCTACGGGAAAGACCTGGCTGCAGAGTTAAACCAGGAGAAGTGCCAGCCTCACCAGAGGAGTTTTATAGCTTCCTGTGGGATATGGCAAATCACTCCAGCTGGGCCCAGGAACAAATTCCCCCTCCCTCCTCCTTCCCCCATGGCAGGGTTCCCTGGCAGTCCCTGAAATGAGGACAGGCAGCTGTGAGGTGTCCTCTGCCAAGGCAAAGAACATTAACTCTCTTCTGATTGCCTGTCTGATGGGGTCTTTAGGAAGGAATCATTCTCAACCCATGGGTTCTGCCCCAAGGTTGCCTGGTGTCCAGGGAAAGCGCTTCCCAGTGAGTTCTGCACTGGGCTGGCTTCCAGTCTGTGCTAATGGGGAGGTAAAGGATCACAGCTTGGCTTTTTAGAAGGCTGCATTTTGCATGTTTCTTTCCAGTTAATCACTCAGCTGCTTGCCAAGAGCACAACCTGCTTTAAGGATTTGTATCTGTGTGGAGCAGGTTCGGGCTCTCGCTCCTTTGAGGGAGAGAAAGAGCTGATGTTCCCCATTTCTCTCTCTCCTTATGGCTCAATGTTACGCTCTCAAAACAAAACCCCTGTTCAGTCTGGGACCTGGGACTAAACAGTCTCCTCACTGTTTTCCTCCCTACACTTTACTCATAGTAATTGAAGCTGGTTAATGTGCAGCAGTTTCGTTAGGCAGTTAACAGATCCAATTAGGGCCGAGTTCAATATCTGTTCTGTTGCTTTGCAAGGACAAAACTGGCTTACATCTTAACTGATTAGAGAGAAAAAAAAGTCTTTCAGCAGCTCTTTCCCAGTGCATCACGTCCTGTGTCTCTGGAAGTGCCTGTGTGTGTCTTCAGCAGGTGAGCAGCAAGGGCAATACCCAGAGGGACTTTACTGCGGGAGCCCGAGTCCTGCCACTCCCAGGGTCACACCACCAACCCCTCCCAGCCCCGCCTGGGCTGAAGGAACACAGGTTTCCTGACCCTCTGCTGTGGCTCAGTGGTCCCTAGAGCTGCCCCTGAGTCTCGGCATGCCCAGCTCTCCCTCTGTGTGATGCTGCTGGAGCTGAGTGGGTTCCCACAGCGGGGTCCTTGTCTGCTCACTCTGCACAGCTGGAACATCCCATCCCACTCAAAGTGTGGAGTCAGGCTGAACATCCAAATATGTCAAAAATATTAACAAAGCTTCTCTATAGCTACTCTTCCCCTTCTTCAGCCAAAAAAAAAATAAAAATTCTTTTTATTCTGGAGCTTAGGCTCTAGGCTTAAGTAGTACATATACATGAACTTTCACCATGTGACTCTGTATTTTATAAAACCATGACAAAGAAAATGTACAGATTGGTTGCCAGATTCCTCCCCCTCAGTCCTGATCCTGACACTAGGAGCTTGTTGTAGAGCCAGGAATATTCCATCCCTACAGCTTGGCTTTGACAGTAGCTTGCTTTTGTGATTGCAAGTGAGCCATAAAAGGAAAAAAAACAGCAAAAACCCCGGAAGAGTTACAGCAAATTAATAAGTCTGTTTTGCTGAATATGTTATTTCTATTAAAATTTTAAAAGAGTTTTAAGTGACAGTAAATGTGGTCTTATTTTAGAATGGTTTCCATAACACTACACAACAGTTGCCAATGGCACTTATGCCTTGTCGTGCATACACACACTTATTTAGCTGACAACAGTGTTTAAGCTATTAAACAAGATAATATTGCAACTGTTATGCAATGGTAAAGCTCTCACTTGAAAGAAGTATTTGGGGTTTTTAGCTGAAAGTTGACTTTTTTCCCCCATATTCATTTATATTTGCTTTATTAGAAATGTATAATTTAATGTAATATTCAGGGCCCTTAGGGTATACACTCTGTTACCTATAAAACATTCATGCACATTGAACACTTTTTTGGTGCCAGTTCTTGGCTTTGTACATCTGCTGTACAATACTGAGTATTTTCTAACTAACAACATGCCTTAATTGAGTTTAGGTGTTTGAGTCATTTATTTAAATTTAGTAGTGTGAATAATTTATTTCAATTTACATTTTAATTATTTTACCCACTTTTTTGGGAGTAACCTCATTTTCTAGCTTCTAAAAAAATAATCGGCATATGTTTACTGCAGCAACATTCACACTTACTAAATTCTCTGAGAAGTTTAGTTCCAAACTGAGAAATACTAATGAATTATTCATACCCCAGACACTAGCTGGAGTTGAATTAGGATGTCCAGATCTAAGAGAGACCTGGCTTTCTAGAACTCAACATTCCCTAAAGCCCCCTAAGGCTTGTTCCTCTGCTATGGCAAGTTGGACTAAGCTGGATTTAAGTATTGTAAAATACAAATATTTCTGCACTCAATGTGGATTTATATGTTTCTTTTATTCTTACTCTTATATGCTATTATTTATTATCTGTAATTGACCAGTTTATTGGGACATCATGCATGTCATGGAGTCCCTGGTGCTCTCTTCCCCATCTAACTAAGAGACAGTGAAGGTCTGAGACAGGCATTCCATTTTCACCTGGTGCTTGCTGTACTTTGGGGTCTCACAGATGAGGAAATGGAACACCAGCATCTCCTCTGTGGCACCCTCAGGCATTCACCAGGGTGCCCAGAGCTCTGCTGGGATTGCCTGTGAGTCTGCTGGGAGAACTGCAAGGAAGTGCAAGCTCTAAGGACTTATGTCCTCAGAAAGAAATGGGGAATTTACTGGAAAACCAGCAACAATTTATAAAGCATTATGTATTTATTCAGCTAATTGCTCATTCCCTGAAAAATCTGCATGCTTTAAAGGTGGGCCTGATTTTAGAGGAGCTTAAGATCTGCAAACATACCCAGGGTCTGAATCCAGCTCTTACAGAACATCTCACTCACTGGCATCTGCCTGTATAGGTTTCAAAGTGTTAACAGGACAAACACTGTCCCCACTTTGTAGTTTCATAACCAGAGAAAGATGCTTTCAATAAAGGGCAGTGAAAAGCACTCAGCATTAAGCATGTGAGGAGTTTTTCTTTAGTGGCTGAGTCAATTTGCCACCATTGCTGTGTGCAGACATGCATCCACATGTGCACCTCTGTCTCTTGGGTTGTCTCCTTTTTTTTTAGAATGATCTTTTCCAAATACAATGTAAGCACAAGCAAAAATACATGCATTGTTTTCAGCCTGGATGTCTTTACTTCTTGGATTTCTGCACATAGCTATATTGATATTATTCAGCACTCTCTTTAGACTCATGCATAACTTTTCACACACACCAGTGTGCCCTGAGATGTCCCAATCTCTTTTGCCTATCAATCTATAGCTATATAAATGTTTCTCTAGGTAATAAATTTCACCACATTTTACTTCAAAATGTAATTTTTTCCAAATTCACTTTTACTGCTAAATATAGTCCATAATGGCCTGTCTATAAATGAACACCTTGAGAATGGAAAGTGGTAAACTTGAAATATTTTTAATAATAAAAATCTTTACCTACAACAAACTACATGCATATCTTTGTTTTGAATATCAATGGAGATGCTACTCAAAGTAAGTTTGTTTTTTTTTTTTCAGCTGTAAAAACCCATTCAGCTGAGCAGAAGTCGGGTGCAGAGGGTTCTGCAGAGAAGCAGTGATCCGGGGAGCTGTGATTCAGATGTGATGGCAAACATTTCAGCCAAGACATGAACCAGAGCTTTCCAGAGCTCCAGATCTGCAGCACCAACCAACACGGTGTCGGTGCTGCTGAGAGCTGTGCCACAGGGGACTTCCCTGCTGGCCTGGCAGCTGCTCCAGAGGGGACACACAATTCCTGTTGGACTTGGCGAGTTCTCTGCTGGGGAAGGTGTGGTGTGAGTGCCTGTGGGGTGCAGTGGATGCTCAGGCTGTTTTCCCTGCATCACAGTCTGCAAATTCCAGCTGAAGGAACTGATTAGTTCAGCAGATGGTTAAATACCTTGTTGAACCAGAGCCATCCCCGAAGGCTGCACTTGGGGAAATAACTTGGGGGATGATTATGACAAGCACAAGGCTGTGGACTCCTGAGAAGGGAGGTGTCCCAGGGCCCTGTGCAGGCAGTGTGGGGACAGGGCCAGGCTGGATGGGGAGCCCCTGGCTGGGGCTGGGGTGCAGCTGCCCCAGGAACTGGGACACAGGGAGGGGGCTTCACATAGCAGGGGTTCAGGGCTGGTTTGGAATCAACAGGAAGCAGAGCAGGAGCATCCCAGGAGGCATCACGCCAGGAAATGAGCAACGGGGACCAAGAGCTGCTGCAGATTCATGGCCTTACAAAATCTACCCCCCAGCCATCTTTAACTATTCATTCCACATTCTACAGTCTCACTAACACAGGCAGTTTTCTCATTCAGACCCTTACAAGCCTTGTCCTAAAACACAACAGATTTTATAGTAATGCTGGGGTGCAGGAAAAAGCTACTGGCAAGCTGTGGTGAATATGCAATATACACAGCTTACTGTCTTACAAACCTGCATGTGGCCTGGAAGTAACAAAATTAAAATAACTTTTGGACAAAATGACCTCTCTTTTGAAGGTCATGAGTGAAGGACCTTCCTAAAGCTAGACAGAATACAAGCAAAAGGTGGAAAAACAGCATCAATTGTTGAAAAAAAAATAAAAAATAGAAAAGCCCTTTGTTTCACACAATATGTTTATCATTTGTTTCAAAAATGGTTCCAATTTGTGTGCAACTCTGAGACTAATAGTTGTTTGTCCCATTGCACTCACTATCCAATACTGCACATATGCAATAAATTTGCGAGAGAGAAGATCGAGAGTGATGGACATAACTGAAAATAGTTTTGGCCTTGTTTGACTGTGAAAGGCTTTTCAGGGACAGATTTATTTGAGAAAGGGACTTATTTGATGGCTCTGAACTTACCCCATCTCCTCACCTTTGTGCTAGAGGCACAGTGGATATGCTGGCAGAAGTCTCATGCCATATTTTCCCCCTAAGCCTCCAGTGCTAGAAACAGGATATTAAATGCTTGGCAATAAAGCAGTTTCTGCTTGTTGTTCAGTAACCTTGTAGCCTTCAGCTCTGCTAGGAAATCTTAGAGGAGCCGAGTACCCAAGCAGGAATCAATGATTTGTATCAGGGAAGTAGGAGGATATTAAAGATACACCAGAGGAAACAAAAAAAGAGGCCAACCTTGGAGCAGCCAAATGGGTAGAGACCCATCGGTTCAACTCCTAACCCTCATTTCTTGTCCCTTCCTATTGCTGAATTTAATCTTACATGATTCTTGCCAGCCCCTCCTCTGGCACTGCAGGCTGGCTTTTAACTTCATGTGTGGCTTTTGTGCTCAGGTTCTGCTGGGTGGGAAGTTGAGGCTGGGGAGGGAAAGGAGGCAGGTGGGGAAATAGTGCTGCTTTTTCATCTGGGTTTTGGTGGGTCCTTGGGCAGGACACCCCTCAGTCACGGGAGAGAGTCTCTAAGCACTGCTAGAGCTGAGGAAAGCAGAGGTTTCTTCCCACACCTTCATTAATCCACACCTTATTGAGGGGTGCAAGCTCCCTGGCAGCCACCTCCTTGTGCTGTCCAGGAGGAGCTGTGCTGCTGATCCTGATGGGAGAGAGGGAGGCAGCAGCTGAGGGGCAGGCAGTGAGGCCAGGTGGGTGCTGAGCTGCAGGTGAGGCTCTCTGCAGGTCTCTTGGGTGCTGCTGGAGGTGCCCGACAGGGGAAGCACCACCGGGTAGGGCCTGGCAGGGCTTGCTACTCCTCCCCTCCGGCTCAGCCACTTCTAATGGTCCTCCCCTGCCTACTCTATTCCGTCCTCATCTGTTAATAAAGACTTTTGTTAAACCTGTAATACCCTGAGAGCTGTCCCTGCAGAACGAGCTCTGCCCCTTGGCCTCTGCTTTTCAGAGTGGTCAAAGCTGTGGTACATACTCGGATGCTGGCCAGCTAGCTCTCATTGTACAGAACATCCCAGTGGGCTTGGGGATCAATCCTCACACAGACAGAACAATTCTCCTTTTCAGGGGCACAGTTTTCTGTAGCTCTTCCTGAGCTGACTGAGCCTGCTCACACAGGGACTGTCCTTTGAGCAGCCAGGTGAGGTCAGGACTTGGATGCCTGGAGGGTCTGTCAGGTACATTTGGCAAGTGAGGAAGGTCAGGTTGTGAGTACAGGAATCAAAATACATTTCAAAGTTCCTGTGAAGGAGACAGTCAGGTTTGGGAGTGCCAGATGTGCCTGGTGTAGCTGCTTGGGCAGAGGGAGAGCAGCAGGGCTCCGGCCATGGACACTGCTCTGGCTGCAGGGCTGTGAGGAAATGAAGTGTATGTGTGTTTTGCTTTTCCTCTGAAGTACATAACTCCTTGAGAAGTCTTCAGGGAGTCTTACTGTTTACAGATTCTGACTCAGGGAAGAATTACCCTGGTTTTTTTTCTGAATGCAGTGGATCAAGTGAGTGAGAACAGTTTGGTCAGGATGATATTACACCCATGATGCCTTTCTGGAAGGGCAGAGAACAAGCTGAGAGACTGCAATTCCAAACAGGAAGAAAGAGAAGGTCCAGGACCTTTTTCTGGTCTCTGAGAGCTTGCAGCAGAGAGCTGTGAAGGCACTGAGCCACGAGGATTTGGGGACCAGCATGATGCAGAACTCTGAAGGGCTGAACCTGGTCCCAGCTACTGCAGTGCAAACCCAGAACAGCCTGTTGGATCAGAGGTGTGATGGGTGAAGAACAATGGGAGCACATCCAGCCTCCATGTGCACTCACCCTTCCAGCTCTCTGCTGAATCCACTGGGTGAAGCCTTTCCATACTCCTGCACAGGCAGAGCTGTCCCTCAGCCCTTCTGCAGCTGAAGGGCCACCAAAGGCCCCTTGAGTGCTGGTGGCTCATTCTGTTGTCTGAACAGAGCATCTCCCACCTGGCCTCTCAATATTGATCTGAAATGACCACTCATTCTCGTGTATCAGCATAAAATCCATCTGGAGTGCTAGATTCTTCCCAGTTAAATGCCCAGCTTCCAGATTAATCCAAGTGTAATATAAGAATCATCAATTCCAATTCCAATTCCAATTCCAAGCATCCATGTTCTCCTGGCCCTAGCAGAAGGCTGGGAGAGAGGATCAGTGCTGTTAAATCCCTCTGCTGTTCTCTCCCAAGAAATGCCACAGTTTTCAGCCCCATCTCACATTATTGCCATTGTTGTCCTTTAGGGGTTGATGTTAATGACGACTGAAAGAGCTTAATGAGCGTGTGCCTTGAATAAGCTCTTTATACACCTTATAAAATAATTACATTTTATTGAAAATTCCACAGGGCTGAGCTCACAGAAGCAGTCAGGGGTGCCAATTTAATAGGACATGGTACAGTGCTTTACTCAAATAAGGCCAGATCCTTCAGAAGTTCACCTTCATGGCCACAAAGGACAGCAGGGCCTCGCTGAGCACAGGGCTGCAGGATACCTGCTGTTATCCACCCTGAGACACTGAGGAAAGGCAGTTCAACTTAGAGATCACAAAACACCTCTAAAATGGAGTGGTGTTGTATGGGAAGAGGAATAGGATTTGTGTTCTAACAGCACGGAGACACCTGGTGATCCCTGAAGAAAGGTGGCTTGTAAATAGCCTGTTAAACATTCTTTCAATAGGGATGGTGAGCTCCTTTTCCTGGGCTTGGATCTTTGATCCAGCACAGATCAAAATTGTTGACCTATTAAGGAAAGAAAGATATTCCCAAAGGAATGCATTGTGGTGTCTTCTGGGATGCAGTGGGGCCTCTTGCCTTTAACAACACAGAGCAGTGGCAGCTCTTAATGGGGCCATAGAAAGTTCTTAAATAGGAAAGAATGACAAAGATCCTATTGAATCTGGGTAGGGTAAGTTTCTCATCATGTAAGCATTTTGTCAGAGGAAATGGCTGAATGACTCACAGGTAAATTGCTTGTAATACATTTCATTGGAAAATTAAGATTTGTAAATTTATTTTTCATCTTTAAGCAAAATGCTTCCACATCTATCATTGAAGAAATATTCTTTGAGTCTGCACAGAATAAAAGAAAGTACAAATGAAATACTCCCATAATGTGCTTTGAATGTTATAAAAGACATTTTCTGGGTGAAATTTAAACCCTTGTGAGAACTTTTTCAACCAGTGCCAGTTTTTAAATATTACATTATTTATACTGTAAAAATGCCTAAGAATCTCATAATTTCAAGGCCCTTCAACAAAATGTGTTTTTTTACTAATTGACCCATGAAAACTCCTTTCAAAATATTCACTAAATGTGTGCAAGACCTGTGTATCAGAGGCTGCAAGGACCAGGGTGTCAGTGAGCATCCCTGCTGCCCACATCTCTCAAGGCAGGGAGTCTGCAGCTACTGATGAGATCTGAGCTGCAGCCTGGACCAAGAAAACACGGGAAGACTTCAGCATCCAGATCCCAAACTCCTCTGGTGGCAAAATTCTGAATTCTGTGTTAAAACAAAGTCAATGCAGAAAATCACAGGGTGCTTTAGGAATGTGCAAGTCTGGGGTATTTTTTCTCTGTCTTATGCTTTCTGAGTCCTTACAGGAGAATACTGCTGTGTTTTCCAGTTTTTCCTTTCTTACTGTGGAGGTTAACAGTGTATTTTAAAATGTCATATGCTTGAATAATTATCAAATTCCTACTATTCCTGTGACATTTCCAGGCTCCTGTCCATGGCTGCTTATTCCTACACAGCCAACCAGAGCTTCTGAGCCTGCAGCTGAGGAACACTCCCTATATAACTGCTTAAGCTCTTGGCACAAACCCATGGCAGGATGAAAAGCAGGGAATTTTCCAGACTGGGTCAACTTCAAGGAGAACAGAGTGGTTTTTAGCCTGTGAAGATGCATTTCTGGAGGTTTCATCCATCCCTCTTCCTGCAGCACATTATGGGACCATCACAGTTCACTGCAAGCTTCTCCCCAGCCACCGTGCTGTGGCTGTCAGGAGGAATCCACCCCCAAAGAGAGAGAAATGTCCAGCACAGTCACACATTTTACCCAGAGCAACTGCTAGCTGTGCCCACAAGGTAAAATAAACAGCAGAGAAAGTAGCAAGCAGGTAAAAAGGTGAAAAGAAGACAGGTTAATAATAAAAAAAAGGAGCTGTTTGAGCAAAGCAAGGCCCATGTTTTACCCCTACAACAGGGAGCCCAAACAAACCAGGGGAGGGTGGTGAGAATGTCACTCTGGGCACAGGGACATCTGCCAAGGGCAGTCACTTGTGGACCACCGAGGTGGAGCTGTGTGCAGGCTCAGTTAGGCTCTGAAGCCAGCCCCTCCAAATGTGTGTGTTCAGTGCCAGGGGTTACACTCTGGTGTCTGTCTGCAGTTTATAATTGGGAGTTCGATGAAATAATTTCATTAGGCAGGTGTGAGATGTGAGGTAAATGTACAGCATAATCCTGTATAACACAATCATCATCACATTTTGAGTCCCCTGCCAATCACCTTCCACATTTATCTTCAGAGACCTCTTAATGAAACAGCTGCTTAGATTTAATTAAACAACAGCATTACATAAACAAGTTCTTTTGTTTTGTGTGCTGAACAGGGCATTCATCTTCAAAAGCTTTTCTGCCAGAGCTGGCCTGGCTGCCCCTTGACTTGTCTCTACTCCAATTACCACTCCAGTTTAGCTGATTAATTTGTAGCCACTGGCAAACATGCACAGTTGGCAGGACATCATTCCGTTTCAGTGACAAGCACTATAAAAAGATCATTATTTTCATTAGCATAAATAACTGCATGTTGATAGAACTCTGGTTTCTGAAAATAGGTTAAAGTCTTAACTGTCTTTATTCATTACCCAGATATAATTGGAAGTAAAATTATCACATAAGTGAACAATAAGCTATCAGTGTATAATGCTTAATGACTGCACTCAGCCCAGTAATAGTCTGGAATGATTTTTTTTTCTTAAAATGAGACATTTTTTTTGTAAATGCCTGTATAGACACACACTAATTTTTTACCAAGCCATACATATTTGATGGTATATAAGAAAAATCAGTGAAAGAAACAATCACACGCAAATAAATATGTTTTCTCCTGCATTTCCTAGGGCATACAGATATTATTTTTCCAGTCACTGCCCTGGGTTGGATGCTTTGAAAGCTTTTCTGGCTGCAACCTAATAGTCAATCATGTTCCTAAGAGTTTTTCCCTTACTGGGTCTTTAAGAGTTGATATTGTACAACATGGTCCTTTGAGAGAAAAGGCTTAGTTTTATGCCATTCTCTTTTCTCCACCATGATAACACCTGGTACATGCCAAGACACCAACAATAATAAAAGAAAGCAGCAATAATAAGAAGCAGTGTTTGAAAGGTAGCACTTTCAATAGGTTTAGTCCCTTAGCCCAACTTAGCAGCCCTTCAAATGAAAAAGTGTATTAATACACAGGATGTGACCATCTGGGTGGTTCTAACTCACTGTCCTAAAGGGAAGGTTTGAAATGAGATTTCTGCTTTTAGCTCCTAGGGAGTAGCTGGTTTTAGTTCACTCTGAAAACACCACAGAGTTTATATACACATATGCATATATATATATTTATATACATACCTATAAACACACAGAGCCCTGTCTCCGTAGCAGTGGTCTTGGGTAAACACCAGCAAGTGTTGGATAAACATGAGTTTTAGGCACTGTACTGCTTATATGTGTTCATGATTCTGAGAAGAACAGCCCTTCATAGATACCACTGTTCTTTTTTTTCTTAATTCACTACTGATAGTATTAGTGATAAAATAGGGGTTTTTTTGTTTTATACAGCAAAACAAAAAGTGGGCACTGTATGGAAGAACAAGGGAGGCTTTTTTTTTTTGCTTTTTTTTTACCATCAAGAAGCCTTGCCACTGCTTTGAAATGTTGCCCAGATCATATTTGTGCCCAGCTTGTCTATGTCTTTCTGTCTATGTCAGAAGATGACTTTGAAAATTAGCTGTTTATATAACAGAGAAGAGCCAAGGGTAATAAAACAGAGAGCAGATGATTGGCTCAGTACTGAATATTTTCCAGGAAAGAAAATGTAGAGGAGTGAAAGGTGAAAACAAGATTTGGACTCCTTACACACGGCTGCATCCCCAGAGCTCCTCCCAGGTGTCCCCAGCCTCCCAGGCAGAGCCTTGCCCTCCTCCTGGGGCTGGATGGGGGTGTGTGCAGAGAGCTGAACCTCCTCTCACATTGTCAAAGGATAACCAAGCTGAAAATGGCTTGCAAAGTGCTGTGTCATATTTGCTGGAATTTCACACCCCTAGTGGGATGCAGGGGAGAGGGGTGTGGCAGGCCTGACAGCACTGGTGAACACCCAGGTTGGGAATGGAATGGTATGTTTGGATGCTAAAATGGATTGTGGATTGTTTGAAACAGATTTTGAATTCACTCTTGTGAAATGCTTAATTTGCAACAAATAGCTCATAAACTAACAGTAAGGGCACATTGAAACATGCTTTTGCTTTGTCAAAAATAAAGAATAAAAGAAAAAAAAGAAAGAAACAAGCTGGAGAAGCCATTGACTTCATCCTATGGAGCATGAAGAAGTCTGGGAAATACCTCAGGAACAGTGATTTAGGAAGCCATGGTGTTTACTGATGGTAGCAGGAGCCAGAAGAGCAGCAAACTGTGCTTACCTTTTGGGGAAGGAAGAAGAGGTTAAGGGTTGTTTGCAGCAGACAACCACTTGCAGAGAGGAGCAAACAGTTTTGTTTGCTTGTTTTAAGTTACTGCAAATCACCCTTGGAGGGTAAATAAATTGTGTTTTGGACCTGAGTATTTGGGGTGTTGCTGAGTAGGATGCATCGTATAAACAGCACAAAATGCACAACCAGGCCCATGGAAGTCAGACATTGAGGTACAGTGAGAGCTTGCCTATGTCATCTCTACAGAAAACTGGATATTTAAGATGCAATACAAGTGCTGGTGAATTGTGGCCTTTTAGAATAATGCCAATGTATTTCTGAAAAGCTGCACAGTTCGCCTGGGTTGTATGGACACAGGAGAGGAGCTTTGTGCAGAGCAAGAACTGCTGGGTACAGCAGTCAGGGTGCCTGCCTGCCAGCGAAGTTCTAAATCTGCTCCACCATCCTTTGGGGAAGTGCTGCTTTCTCAGTGGCAGCAAACTGGCAAACAACAGCTTGCCTGAGTTTTCTTAATGAAATAAAAAGACACTCTTTATTTTAGACTGGTAGGCACCTCTGAGTTTTGGTAAACATGAAAACTGATTTATCTGAACTATCAGTTATAAATGGTTTACAATACCAATTACAAGCTATGAAAAAAAAAAAAAAAGAAAAAAGAAAAAAAGAAGAAAGAGACCAGAACAGCTTTTTACAAAAGATAAAAATCATCATCTTGCAGTTAATTGGCTCGATGACCATTTACCTGCAATAGGGACTGCAATGCCTTATTGAACTCCCAGACTGGCCAGTGTTTCCTCAGAAGCACCTGCTCTGTCCTGAAGCACAGTTAGCAGCTGGTTTGGCAAGTCTATAGCAAGTGACAGTGGGACTTTGCACTGCTCAAACCCCAGGCAGACACATGTGCTGCTTGAGCCCATGTTGAGATGGGTTTTTTCCCTCTGAGTGATTTCTGTTACACCATCTTTATTGCAGGAATTGTCCCAGAAAGCACAACAAAAGCGGGTTTTTTCCTTGCTGAAGAATCAGTGCTGAATCATTCTGATGTCCTACTCCTTTGCTAAGCAGAAAATGCTTGTGCTTGCATTTTCTTCAGCTGTTACTGTCCTGGCTGCCAACATGGCTAAACTCATGATGGATCAGACTCACTGCTGCAAGATCCTGGCTTGGAGTGAACAATCCAAATTCTTTAAGAGGCATCCATGCTGTTCTGCAAGTGTCACTGTTGGCTGCCCTCTAGTAGCCTTTTCTGGCTAATCTAATACTGAAGAAACAAAATGGTAGAGATTAAAGTAAAAAAGCAATATTTGTGGACCTTTGTGTAAAAACACTGACAGGGGAGAATGCATTTTTAACGTAAGGCAGGTGACCTGGAATATTTTCCATTCCTGTGTCCATTTCCCTGTATGTCACACAACACATTTGAAAACTTCTTAGCTTTTTGAGCATGGATTTTTGGGCTGAAGGATCACAATGACGCTTTATGGCCCTTTCTTATGAAGTGTGGCATTTCTGACATTATTGGATGCACAAGAGCAACTGCATTAGTCAAAGGCTATGCTTGAATAGTTCTCACTTTAAGCCCATGCCCTGGGAGTATTGTATTCGGTTCCCAGTTTATTTCCAGCCCTGCAGGTTATACCAAGAATTGCTATTAGTACATTACAATCATAAAATGAAGGTAGTCACTTTCTATAAGGGTCAAGCTTTCCTCCTAGGTGCATGCAAAGGTCATTCCTCAGGTGGACAGGCAGTGGCCCATTCCAAATGTTTTGGCTTCCCAATTGTTTTGTTCACAGCTTTGGTACAGCTCTACCTTTTGGGTCCAAGACTCACTTGGAGAGCTATAAAACATTTAACAAAGTCTAGCACTACAGCATCCACATGATGAAGCCATCAGCTGCTCCTCTTACACCAGCTCCTACATTTACCAAACACAGCCCAGAGAGTTTGGGTCAAAGTCATGGGTACTGCACACTCTTGGAAGAGAAGAGCATTCTGAGTGTGAAATGAAATAGAAAAAACACAGGGAGCACTGTCCTCATTTAAGCCACGTCTGGGGGAGCTTTGTGGCTGTACTGCAGCACATGGCCACCTTTCCACACCATGCCTTTCATTTGTTAATATTTTTTTGCAAAAGCAGTGAGATCACTTTTGGTAAAGCAGTCTTTCACAGAGGTGTCTCACATCTGAGCACCAGTAATCTGTGAAACGAAAGGCATCAGTTTAATGATGAGATGATAGGATAAAATCTTAATGCATCTCATTGACAGTGCTCTGCTGCAGGGGCCCAGGAAAGAATTTCATTTGGGTGTGTGTGTTATCTACATTCAATAGTGCTTTCAAGCCTGGTCTTTAAATGTGGCACCTTTCCCTACAAATAATGCCTATTCTTGCCTTAATTGCAGTCTTAACCAGCACTAGGTAAAAGAGTAACATCACAACTGAATCCCAAATAATTTCTTATCATCTTAAATTGTAACAGAGTTTCAGCAATACATAAAGAATATTTTAAATGGCTGTTTTCTTGGAAGCTTTCTGAGGAAACACCAGACTTTAAGAAGCCTCAGGTCTGTGGCATGAAATCCTAAAACTACAACAACCTTTCTTTGAACCTGCCTTTTTAGAGTAGTATGTTAAGAAAAAATGAAGTCTCCAAATTGCAAAATATTCCCCTGCATAAATATTTTTTTCTGACATAAAGTTAACAAAATATGATGTGATGATGGATGTTAACTATGTCATTTGAAGAATTTAAATGCTGTGGTGCTACGCAGGGTATCAGATGAAAAATTGACTATCAGAACGTTATATTTAATGTATTTATTTAGAGATAACTTTCTAAAAGGTATATATGGACTACAGATATGTCTAGTACACACAGACATAGTCAGTGGAGACACCTGAGGGGTTTTGTTTCTAATGTTTAATGTTTAGTAAAGCTTCTTATTCAAAGCAAAACCAGATTTTGAAGAATTTAGGCCAGGCTACTAATTTTGATCATTTTCTAAGCTGCTGTCACAACGGCCAACTGGGCCGACAGGATATTTACCAGTGGGCTCATTGTCCTTGTGCTGCTGAAGTGCCTGTCCTGTGTGAAAAGCACACTGTTTATGCTGAGGACATTTCACCCTGCCGGGAATTGGGACTTAAACCCCAACACAGCCTGGCAGTGCAACCCCTTCCCTGCAGCCTGCAAAGCCCAGGTCTCACAAAGCTGCTCTTCCAAGGCCAGGAATCCCGAGCCTGGGGCCTGCATTGGTCGGTGCTAACGGTGAGGAACGAACGAAGCCTCCACAATTTCAATATTCCTTTGGTTCTGCTGACGGGATTTTGGGGAGAGGAGCTGAGGCAGAGTGGGGCCCTGGCCCTGCCCATGCGTGTGTGGGAGAGGAGAAGCCCAGAACAGGCACACTGCACGGCCCAGGAGCGGTAAGGTGATGGATGAGCACTCTGCTCCTTTGCACAACCCAGCAGTGGAACACTAACTTGTTTCCATGGCAACCTGGAAAAGAATTACGGCTTTCAAACGGACTGAATGGTAGCCCCATGAAAAAGGAAAGGGCAGACCATATCTTTCTAAAATATAATTTAGTACTAAGTCACCTGAACAGTATTAGCTAAAAGGATTTCAGCACTAGACTTGGGAAGTGACCCATTTGGGATACGGAGTGTTAGGTTTGTCTAATGGTGTACCTGAGATCTGAAGGGCCTGGCGGACACACCACGGCCTACAGCACAAAAAAAGAGGAAAATACCTCTATGCCTGAAATCTCTTACCAGAAAAACAAGAAATTATAGAGGTGAAGGGGAGGGGAATAATCTGATAGGAAACTGGCACTCCTGTTAAGACCTGGGAACACATGTGTTGAGTGCCTGGTACAAAAATACATGGGGAAGGAAGGAGAAATGTGGTGAAAATTAAATAATCCCTGGGGTGAGTAGGGGGAAGCTTCTATATTTAGACTGGAGACATGTCCAGTTAAGACTAGGAGACCAGAATCTGCCTCTAGCATAATGCATTATCCTGCCCTGTGAACGCTTCTCAAATATAATCCTGAAGTCCCCAAGCATTTCAGAAAGTTTTTTTAACAGAAAAAACTCCCATTAACTGCAGCAAGAATTGAGAAAAGCTCAGAATTTGGTCATTTCTGTGAATTCAGAGGGGAAGGGAGCAGTAATTTGTACATGCAAGATGACATTTTTTACACAATAATAGTTAAGAGAAAAAAATCAAATTTACTATGGCTGAAAAATTTTAGAAAGCAGGAATCTAAATTTATTTTCAGACAGTTTTCTCTGCAAAGAAATAAAAATTAGATCCCAGCAAAGTACCACATACCAACACTAACTAACATTTGGAAAGTGTGGTTGGAACAATGCACAAAGGCAGATCTGGAGCTCTCACAGACTGACAACAGACAACTGCACTGTTCAGGGTTTGGTCAGTCAAACCTCATTGCAAAGTACAGGAATCAGTATTTTACCAAGAAATATGGGCAATACATTTTGAGAACAGTGTCATGCTGTGAAAACAGACTTTCTCTCAGGAGTTGGGGCCATTCATCTCCTCCCAAGCCAAACATGACTGTGTGAGTTGTGCTGAAATCTGGGTGCCCCTGCTCTCTCTCAGGGGTTTACAAAAAGCAGCTGTCTGTAAAAATTCATTAAAAAGTCTTGTTCAAAAAATAAGTACAAGAATTCTCAGTTTCTAGAAATGGCCACAACAAGGAATTATTTCTGTGTTTGGGTAAATGAGACCTTCAATCCCTTTTTTTCCTTTTCCCAGCAGAAACCTGGAAAAACCCATTGCTTTTGAGTCTTAGCAACACCAGTGTTCTGATTCTCAAGAATGATCAACACTGTTAATCCCTCAGGCTGAGATTTTCAAAAGAATCTCAGAAGAAAAACCTCAGTGAAAGAAATAAGCACTCTTGGCACCCTGGCCATCCCTGTCTGTGAGCCCCAGCAGGGGAGAAGCCCAAGGCTGGAGCTGAGTCCCCAGTGCACAGGATACCTTTGCCCTCTTCTGGGAACACTCTCTTAAAATACTCTATTAAGGTATAGCTTGAAACAAATCACGAGTGTGTTTAATAACGTATAAAAGAGCTTAGTAAAATTGTCATGAAAATTTAAAAGCTTGGGCAAAAACCCTACACCTCTGCCATTTATACTGATGACAATGATAATGAAAAAAATAATGATGTTTTAACTCACCCATCAAAAAAAATTTATTCACCCTGAGAGAGTAGAAACGTGCAAAACTGGTGGAAAGATATACTTACCTTGAATTTATAAACTGCTCCTCAGATAAAGAAATACAGGATGAGGAGTCACCTCATTTACATTCATTCATTCATTCATTCACTCACCCTTGGCCGTTTTTTCAGCCAAGTGGATGCAAATTCTTTGAAGCCATGAGAGCTGATGAGAGAGAAGCCCTAAACCTGAGCCTGGTGTCAGTGTCCCCACGTTGGAGGCAGTGGTGACCCCCTCCCTGTGCACCCCAACTGCCAGGGAACACCCCCAGCACTGCAGCCCAGCCAGTGCTTGAAGGGTGAGGGAAGGAGGCAGGACCAGAGGTAAGAAATATCTCCTTGTGGGAGTGGCATGGCCTGCCTTACATAAAACTGCTTAACAATCCTTCTGCGTAATATGAGATGAACAATTTTTCCTCACTTCAGTAGCTACGTGGAAGATGAAATAGTAGAAATTAGATGATAGTTACTAATCTAAGAAGGCAATTCCAGCGCACATGTTTCTTGCTGGTTGATGTCCAGAGAAGTTCCACATCCTGAACTGGAACTTTGCTATCAGTTGGGTGTAAAACATATAAAAAACTCAACCAAACAAACAAAAAAAAAAGGAGATTATTTACCCTTGAATTCACATCCTGAAAGACCCTGAAGGAACAAAAGGCAGCAGAGGAATCGAACAATAAGGGCTGTGGTGAGGAGATCAATTTCACAAGGAAGATGTTTCTATTTTGGAATTGTTTCATATCACAGGAGAGGCCCAAGCTGGTCAACCTGCCTGGACACAGCAGAGCAGAAGTGATACTTGAGCAGCCCATAAAGAAGAAAGCTTGGCTGGATAGGGCACTTCTCTTTTATAGGGCAAAGCACGGGCATTTGCAATCAAAGCACACACATGGGCATTCAGCCTGAGCTTTACTGAAGACAGTGGTGGAATGAAAAAAGGAGAGAGGACATGCTGAGCTGTGTGTGGCTTTGTTTTGTGGACAGTCACAGCTTAAGGAAATGGAGGTAGCAGTGAGGACTTTTGGGAAGGTTGCTGTGCTACAAGACATTTTCCTCCAAGCGTTTATATCTCCCCTTTCCTAGCTGCAGATAAAGGAAAATGAAACCATTCTTCTATGACCTTGTCTGGCATTAACCCCTGACCTCACCTGGGTACCACAAGTATGCTTCAATGTAAACAGACACACGTATTTAGCATTTAGCCACATCAGGTCTAAATTCCAGGCTTTTATTCCTGTGGTATGGTGAAGTTAGGCAATTTGCCACTGCAAAGACTGAGAACTACCTCAGCAAATTGCTCTTTGCAGTGTCCAGCAGCAGATCTTGTAAATGACTATGATTGATTTTATTCTGAAGTAATTCAGAAACGTGTGGGATTTTAAGACAGAAGAACTGATCAGGGTGCAGTGAATTGGGCCTGCCCTCTTAGCCCCACAGCCCATCAGCCCAGCTGAGCAGCTGTCCCAGCAAAGGGAGCAGGGACGCCAAAGAGGCCAGCAAAAGTGTAAATGAAATAAAACTGCCAAATTCTTTGCTCCATTGCCTTTCTTGGGGTTAGGTCTGCAGAGAGCTTGAACCAAATGCTAAACACAAACAGAAAACCAAACGAAATTTGTGTGGCATTTCCAGTTTGCCATCTCGGGATGCTCCTGCTCTGGGCTCCCTGGGAAGAAGCCTGCAGGCACTCAGCTCTGTGTTGTGGAGTCACTGGCAAAATGTTTCTGCTCTTACCTGTGCTGTGGTTCTCTCAGCAACAGGGCTTTGGGGTTCATTGACCCTCTAGGAATGAGGACTGAACCGAGCAAATCATCCTCAGCATCCTCCCCTCCCGTGCTCGGTGCCTCCCGGCCACTCCCACCCTGCAAACTGGGGGCTGCTGAGCCTTGGGAAAGACATCCCTAATTACAAATAACTCCTGCAAATCCCACGTAAGTGCTGGGGTGTGACAGAGGGAGCAGCACTGGGGTGTGCACAGCAGGAAAGTGCCAGGCATTTGGGAATGTTGGCTGTTAAAGGGACGAGTGCTGGGGAGGGGAGCTCTGCCAGGCGCCGAGGGGCCACGGAGCTTTATGTGCACTGCGCTCCTGCAGGAGGCTCCCGGTAACGACCTGCCCAGTGGAGCCTTTAAAACAAATTATGGATGATAAAGCGAGAATCCAAGGTAAATTTTCAGAGCTGATGAGTGAAAAACAGCTCACATCTTTTTATGTGCCGGCTGAGCACACGTAGGGGGGAGCCACCGGGGTGC
This sequence comes from Chaetops frenatus, assembly GCA_013400775.1. Taxonomy (NCBI): domain Eukaryota; kingdom Metazoa; phylum Chordata; class Aves; order Passeriformes; family Picathartidae; genus Chaetops; species Chaetops frenatus. The sequence continues at coordinate 22,342 of VZTR01032150.1, forward strand.
AATAAGCATGATTCCACACTATGTCACTTTTAAGAGTAAAACTTCATAATCCTTGGCGACTTCTGCATCCTAAAAAGCAGGGTTTGAAAAGTTACACACACTGAAACACTTCATTCCTCCGGGAGGCCATTTCTGCTCAGGTAACTCCTCCCTTGGGGGGCTTTGGGTGAGACACTCTCCCCTGCAGTGTGAGGATGCTGAGGGTGGGGCAAGGGCGAGGTGGGGCTGGATGGAGCGGGGTCATGGACCAGCAGGTGCCTGGCAGGGGCAGCCACCCCCACTCTGGGCTCCCTGGCTTGGGGGGCACCAGAAATGCAGCCCCTGTATGAGCCGTGCTCACGTGGCTCTTTGCTACTGACTCGCCAGGAGTGGCATTCACAGGGACTGGGATTAATTAAATATTCTAGAATTGGTAATTTTTAGGCAGCAGCTCATCCTACACTAATTAGTGCAAATGCGGGGGTGGGGAGAGGGTGGGGAAAGCAGAGTTTAAACACTACAGTGACAGATGCATTTTACAGGATCTAATGATTCATTCTGAGACACAATCATCTTTTCAAACACTATTACCAGCTACTATTCAGGGGCTGCCTGTTTTCAGGGCTGTGCCCATCATAGGGCAGATCCAAACACGATTGAAGCTCTTGCAAAGACTTAAATGCCTTTGATGTGGGACATAGCTGACATGTTAAGAAAATAGATCTAATTACATTCTCTGTTGCATGGAATATATGTGAATACAGGTACATAACATTTTCTGTGAGGGTACTGTGATGTTGGTTCAAACCCAGCTGCCATCTGTGATTGTTGGTGAGCCACTGCTGATGTTTCAGCTTAAAAAAAAGAGCAAGATTTAGAAATAACCCTTCATGCTTTTGGCTGCCCTGTCCATCCTGTGAGATGTTCCAGCATCCAGTGTGGCAGAGTGTGCTGAACATCCATCTCTTGCACATCAGGACACCATTCTAGAGTCTTTTCAGACATGAACTAAAATCATTAAATTATTTTTGAATATTTTAACCATATTAGAGAAATCTATTATTTTCTTATCCACGTTTCACATGAGGTTCTTGCAGACTCCAGAAAAGCCCTCTTTAGGGAACATAATCCAGAATCCCCAGGATAGAGCTGCTCTGTAAAATCTGCTGATCAAACACAGATTTTTAGCTCAGGAATCCAGATCTTCTTTGAACAGCTAGCCTTGCCAGTAGTCTGGAGGTGTTTTGTGTGCAATAAGTAACAGGCCACAATCAAGTCTGTTTCTCCAAATTACTCCACAGATAATATATCACCCTTTGGGTATCTCAGACTCTACTAGGACTGTACATCAGAGTCCCTCAAAATCCAGAGAGATAATTTAAGCAGCACTTCAATTTAAGTGACAGAAAGTTAATCTCTTTCATTCCATTCTTTATTTACAGGCATTCTTAGATGGCATCAGACCCCAAATCTACTTAGTCCAGCTTGTTATCTGCAGGAATAGCAAGCAAGAGGTGAGCAGAAGAGAAAAGTGGGAGCCAGAGGCCATGGGTATAATGTGTCATCACATAACTCTCCTCATAATTTCCAATAAAAAGACAAAGACTCAAGCCAGCTCTAAGGAAAGCTGCAATTCCACGGCTGCAAACCAGCACACTACAAAAACAAGCATCCTCCCAAGGTGGAAATTCCACATCCAGAGCCTGCCTTGTTTACTGGGTGGCAGCTGCGCCCAAAGCAACCTTTGGCAAATGCAACGTAATGCACTTAGGTTGGTCTTTCCTCCTATTTCATCTGCAGGGATAATTAATGAATGTGACAAGCACCAGACGCTCTCTCTCTTTGCATTGTCTCTGAGTGATTTGCCACACATAGGGCACATCACTGCCTGAACACCTCGCCTACCACTGTGGTGAATATTTATACAGATTTGTCACCATGAGCTAGCATGGTGTTGCAGTAATCATTAATCTGCTATCTAGTGTTTAATTGCTCTTATCTGCTGCTGCAGAGAAAAGGAGCAGTTCATTAGGCAGAAGCAGTTCACTGGCAGCATCCCTGCTCTGGCTCTGGCCTGGAGCTGCAGGGTGTCAAACCCCACTCCTTCCCTTCTGTGGGGATAGGGATTCATGGTCAGGGGATCACGTGTGCTGGAAATCTGCTGGGTTTTGGGGTGTCTGTGGCATCCCCCATGCTGGGGTGGGGCTGGGCAGGCAGGGCTGTGGCTCTGAGGGGCAGTGGGACTCAGGCAAGTGCAATACTGACCATGCACCTCCCCAGCACCCTGGCCAAGCCTCTGGCTCCAGCCAGGCCTTACCCTTGCAGCAGCCTGCCCAGCCTCGTCCCCCATGTCCCTCGGGCCTGGTTTCCCCCTCAGCCTCGTGATGCACCACCCTGACCCTGGAGGACCCGGCTCATGGCAAACCCAAACCACGAGGGATTACTGAACGAGACTGGCTGCCAGCTCCTGCTCTTCACGCTAGGAATGTGAAGTATACTCCTGCCAAAAATAACACTACCATCTACACAGATACAGCTTAGCCATCAGACAGGAGAAACCCAGCAGCTTCCCAGCGAGAGGTGTGGGTATGGCACTTCTGGAACAGAAGGAGCAGAGAAATGTGAGATCTACATAACTGAGTTTTCTCTGCTGCGTGCTCCAAATGACACCTTTCGCTTAGAGGCCCTTAGGCACAAAGAATCACGGTGGCTGGGATGTATAAAATATGTTTAGTTTTGGGGTAATAATACGTCTTTCAAATGAGGATGGTCTATTGCTGCAAGCTTCAAAGAAGCAGCCAGTGCACTTTTTAAAGCCCAAATAGGCATTTTATGATGCAAAGGATAAATCTGTCAGTAAAGATACCCGTAAGTCAAGTAAATACAGCTGTTCTCTTATGTGAGGAGCTAGATATTACTTTTGTGGGGAAAATTCTGCCATTTCTTAAGAGTGAGCAAAGAAAGAGGGAAAAACAGAGAGGTAAAAATGTGGGGAGTTTTTTTTACACTGTGGAGCAGTGAGCTGCAGCCAGAGGTAGAGTGGCTGGGGGTGGGCTCTGGCAGCAGCACTTCAGCACCAGGGGGGTGTGTGGTGGGGGAAGAGGATGTGCAGGCTGCCACCTCCCCAAAACACAGACTGTTCGCTCCATGTGAACATGGACCAGTTCCTTTCTGAGCTGCTAATTCCTCAGGCGTGTGGCAAACGTGAAAACACAGGTGTGATATGAAATTTACCTGTAAGGGACAATTTAACGCTGGCTTAGTTAAATAACATTAGAACAGTAGCCATGAAGACACAGCTACGTGGTCCCAACCATGATCATTTCCAAAGCTGAGAAGAAAAGAGAGGAAAGGGACTCTCAGGCCCTGGAGCTGGGAATAAGCAGCCAGAGAGGGTTCATGCTGACAGCAGCACAGGAGCCTCTGCTGGAGCAGGTGTGTGGCAGAGGAACAGGCACTCCCCTGCTGGCAGCACTTGGGACACGGGTGTGCAGCTGCCCACAGACACAGATCTCGGGCTGGGAGCTGGCAGGAGCTAGGCAGGCAAAGCTGGCACGCACATGCCTCTGTGACTCTGGAAGCCTCGTGTGCTTTGTAGTTCTGACAATAAGAAATCAATAGCAGTATTTTAATGAAGATATTATTTTGTAATTCCAGGTCCCAAATGGGACTCTTGCAGTATTAGGGATGAAAGACAGAAAACTCCCAAAAACCATCTTAGAGGGACTGAACCCTGTTGCTTCAAGTGGAGGGATGTACAAAAAGCCCTGAACTGGGGCAGCAGGCAAGACACACTCAGTCCACACCACTCTCAAACACTCTGATGTTCTGATCCTTCAAAAGGAAAAGAGGAGACAATGACAACTCACTTCCATCAGGAAGCAATTCAGTTCATGTGGTTCTGAATTGTGTCTGCAACAAAGAAATCCCATCACAAAGCAGCTTTAAGCACAGTGAGCAACAGAGGAGATGAAGAAATAATGAAACTCAAACTCATCTACTGCAACTCTTTCAGGCATGCTGGGTTAGAGAGATAATAAATTAATAAATTATCATAATTTTGAAATCTGAAATTGAAGTATCTTACAAATATTTCCTGGTTACAGCTCTTGTCAGCAAACAAATAGTAGTTAAAACGTCCAGTTCCATCCTCTTCATTTGCTCAGTGGTCTTTCAATTGGACAAATTTGAGCTGGACTGTACCTCCTGTCTGTAGCTTCTACCCAAAGATAATATTTCTGAAGAGCTTCAGAAAAAATCAGGATAGCAGCTTTTGAGTTATGTGAGGGAAGGGAAAAAATATGCTTTTCCCATATGTTGTGATTGAAATGTTGCATTTGCATAAGTCAAAACCAGCTGTAGCTATAAAATTCTTAACTTAGCTTGATTTATTGCCCTTCTTGAGGATGGAAAAACAAAAGATGTCTCAAGAACGATCCGTTCAGTGGATTTTGAGTTAGGACATCAATGGTTACATCTGCCATATGTGCAACTGGAGTATTTTCCAGTGGGGTTTTCTCAAGCTCTTCAACAAAAATGTTTTAGCCTGCATGGCACACACAGATCCAGGAGTTCTAGATGAGGATGACAGCCTTAAGGGATACTCAGCAATAGTCTGCTCTTAGAAATAATTTTATTGCCTACAACTGTTTACTTTTCAGTAGTGTTTAAATGCTGCAGTTGTTTGGCTTCAGCTAAGATGCCACTGGAATGGACTCAAAAGTATCAGTGTGACGTGTCACACACCCTGCCCCAAAGATCTTGAGTTGGTAAAAGCAGATACGTGGAAGAATGTGCCAAATAAGGCAGGGATGGGAAACAAATACAGGGCACTCAGCACCTGAATGACACCACTTCCTGCACCAACAGGATCCATTTCATAATTTCTGTGAAAGGAACATACTTTGCCCTCAGATTTTTTTGTGTTGCATTTTGATTTTTAGTTTTCTCTTCCCTAAGAAGACAAGAATCTTCCATTTATCATCTTAGATGCAATGAGCTGCCCCTTGGAACTGGTGTTCCTTTCCCCTCCTAATGTGCTGTCAGGAGTCACCCTGCACATAAGAGATTCTATCTTGTTCCTCTCTCCCTGGCATTGCAGTGAGTTAGGAAATAAAGCTTTACTGCACAGCAGCAGAAATTTGGTCCTGGTGAAGCAGGAGACAAAAATTTCCATGAATTTTGGTGGGGTGAGCAAATCACACAGAAATGTCTGAGTCATTTTACTCGTCTCTGTGGAGTGCTTTGAGTTCCATAAGGAGACAGGTTCATTAGTGCAACATATGCATTTGTTTACCTGTGCACTAAAAAGTTTGCCCAATGCTTTTCAGCTGCACCACTTGGTCTAAAGAAAGATCTCATCACTGCCTACACACCCTGTCCCACCTGTGTCCTGAAGGGGCTGCAGCAAGGTGCCAGTTTGTTATCAGCAGGAGTCAAAGGTGGACACTGGGATAATGCTGAAAGCAGGGGTTAAAGAATGATACAGTCATTGTCAGCAGGAAGATTATAGAATCACAGCCTGAGCACTTTCAAAGAGGGGAAGCAGCCCATCACGTGGTTGTTAAAGACAATATTAGGTTAATGCTGAACTGAACGAAGCCACACCGAGCTCCCATGGCAGAAATGGGGTGCACTCGTCCTTGTGGTGTGTCAGGCTTTGACAGCCCTTGTCACCTGCTTGTCTCAAAGACTTCTGCAAATAGAATCTTGCTGAGGTTTGAAAAGCAGCTGGGGTCTGCATGAGAACATTTGGCTGCCCTCTCTGCAGTGCTCAGGGTACACGAGGCACACATGGCTGGTCCTGGGACTGCAGTGAGTGCAACTCTATCTATCTGGCTTTCTGTTCCGCACCCCATGCTCTGAAGGTTTTGCTTTTGCTGGCAAAAGTTGTTTTCTCAGTGTCAAAAAATGAGCCAAAGTCTACAGTGTAAAATGATTTTTTTTCACCTCTCTCACCTTTCCATGGCAATTGGCAGGATTTGCAGGTTTCACATTATGTGTCAAGCTGCTTCCAGAGGCTCCAAACTCCCAGACTCTTAAAAATCAATGAGCTAGACACAGTGAAAGCTCAGGAATTTCTTGCTTCATCACGTACCACACAGTATATAATGGTTTTTAAAAGAAAGAGACCAACAGATGTATACACAAACCTACACAGAATTACAGCTTCTCTACATTTTTGAAGGCTGAAATTTTGGGGAATTTGACAATGTGTCTGCCTGCATTAAGGCCAGATCTCATCAACGCTGAGGTTGCCAGGTAGGAGCTGTATGTGGGAAAGAGGTAGCAAACATACTTCTAGTTTTGTAGCTTTCCTCAACATTTTGGATTTGTGGCTTGAGTGGAAATAAGGGAATTTGACAAGAATAGGTCTTTATCAGCACAGAGGACCCACTTACACTGGAGAAGAGTTCTGGGGATGATCGTGGTAGCAGTGGGACCAGTGGGGAAAAGAAATGAAAACCAATAAAATAAAATAAAGAAACAAAATTTATAGAAATAATATAAATATATAAAAATAAATAATAAAAATGAAAAGATTAAAAAAGACATTATGATAATCTGTGAAACAGAGCAGAGTCTACTCTGTTCAAAACAGTATCAGGTAGATTTCACACATGAACTGCATAGTGAAGAAAAGTAAATGAGATTATTTGGGAGCACTGAGCCTAGTCAGACCAAGATTTTCAGTGAGCTGGAGTATGGGAGGGGCCAGGTCCCCCCCTGCCTGGAGACCACCCCCCTCTGTACCCACTGGAAAAGGAACTGGGGGTTTCCTGCCTACCTTTCTCTTCTGATACACAGAGAAAGGACAGGAAATCAGCATGCAAGCGATTTGAAAAAAACCCAATGGCAGGCAGGAAAATGCATATTCATCTGCCTGAAAAAGAAAATCCCAGCAACCTCTTTCAACAAAATCTGTTTTCCTCTTGGTGGAGTAATGAATCACCATTTATTTACATATGGGAAGTAGCACCTTACAGTAAACGGATGGAAGTGGGGACTAATTTGGAAGTGTCACTTTGTGAAGGGCACCGGTAACATTTGTGAAACATTCCAGTTTTTGACCATCTGGCAATGTTGAGGGCTAAGCTAATGTATAAACCTTGAGAGACCCCATTTGTAGCAGGAACTGCTTTAGACTTCAAATTTTAATGGAGCGAGATCTCAAATCAATGCCACCCTAACAACTCAGAGTGGATTTGGGCCAGGACACGGTGCTGTTTATACTGGCTTTCTCTGAAAGGCCAGAATTACAAATACAGAAGCTAAATCTTTCTCCCCTAAATTGAAAAAGATCTATTAATAATGATTGTGAGCCAAGATAAAAATCTAGACCTCTCTAGAGACAAAGGAACTGGCGAATACAACCGGGAGGTCGGTAGCTTAAGCGTTGCAGTTGCTGTCCAAAGGGGCTGCCTTTCAAAGCTGTCAGGAAATCCTTTCAGCTATTCAAAAAGTGTCTGCTCGGGGATATGGCAAAAGTCAGAGTCATACCCTGAAAGGACACAGGGAGGAAGATGGGAAATTTAGCAGTGACTTGAACCCGAGCCTGATGATTTAGCACACAAGGAATATAATTTAGTGAGGCAGCTGCCTCGCGGGTGTTGGAAAGTGTGCGAGGTGAGCCCGAAGCCGAGTCGCCCGTGCTGGAGCAGGTCTGTGCCCTCGCCTGCCTCAGTTTCTCCCTGCTAAAACAGGAGCAGTGACAGTGACCTTGGGAAGTCTTTCCCTCGACTCCAGCACACGGCACAAATGGAAAGTGCTTGCAAAGGGAAAGTGCCGCTATTTCGGGCGGAGGGAGGTGAGGCTCCGAGCAGCTGAGCCACTTATCTGCAGGCACACAGCGAGGCAGAGCAGCGCCAGCAACAGCGCTCAGGTCTCCCGGCTCAACAGCAACGGATAATGCTTAATAAAGAATTTAAAACAGCAATTAAGGGCGCACTCCTACCAGCTCTACATTAAATGAGGAATCCCCTGCCCTCCTTGGGAAGCAAATCCAGCTTGGAGTGAATTAGGGCTGCAGACCTGGGACCTAGAGGACCGCTTTGGATGAACAGTGTCGCTCGAAGTGTTTTAGCAAGTGAAAAGCAAAGTCAGTGCTGAGGATTAAGATTTGAAAGTAAGTGCTGACATACCGGGGTCCTTGGAAATTTTGTCTGTGAGGAAATCTACTGTATAATTAAATTTGCAGTTTCCTTAGTGGGACCATCATTTCCTTCCATGAACAAAAAGATAAATTTCTTAGATATTCTGTCATGGAACCTTCTAACGTAACGAGGCTTGACAGACTGAATAAGAAACTCCGCAGCTTTTAAGAATAATCTTCTTGATAGCAGCGATTCCCTGAGATGATAACCTTCCTAAAGACAACTAAGGAGTCTAGCAATGAGCTGAGAAGCGTGGTTTCACCAGCCACAGAGGAATTGAAGTCATGACCTTGTCCAGACTCTCTGACAGGATTTTGGCAATGACTGCAGGAATTGGAGGCTCAAGAGGAAATGCAAACTTCCTGGTCAAAATGCCAGCAGATAAGCAATTCAGCGGGAGTCCCCAGGCTGCACTGGAGGGGTGAGGATGCCAGCACTACATTCAGATGAGATGAGAGTAGTGGTGTCATCAGAAACGTGTCCCACACCTGAGGCAGCTTGAGAAGAAGAGGTTATTCAGAAAGACCTTCTCTGACATATGGTTGTGACAAAATACCTGTAAATCATTTCAGTCTTCCTGTGATGCAAGTTAGCCAACAACTTTTAAAAATTAACCTACTTGTAGGTTAGAAAATATCAAAAAATTCTACATTTTCTTCCTCTGGTATCTCCCATTTGTAGCTGTCCATTTTTTATGGAGAGGGCTGCTGCCCTTCAGGCACCAAAGCAATGGTTACTGTTTTTGCTGTTGGGAAAACCTCACCGGAGCTTTTTTTAAAATTCTAATTTATTCAGACTGGATGAGCAGCCTTAAGTCTTATAGTAAGAAGGTTTAGCAGTCCAGGTTTTTCTTTTACAGGATTAAATTATAGACAAATTCAAGCCTGCTCACTGTCCCCACCAAACTAATCACAAATATGAGTCAAGAACAGGACAGAAATCCTTTATCAGCAAGTGTATAGGTATGGGGTTATGAAAATATGGGGCACAGGGTTCCCACACTGCCTTTTAGTTCAAGAGTAATCCATGGCTACAGAGAGAAACCAAACTGCTCTGCATCTCTTCTGCCTTTTCTCTCCCTGACTCACTTCAAAGTCACCCCAAGAGGCAAAGCAAAGGGATGAGTGTATCCATGTTCCTCCACATCTAAAGCATCTGGTGGGAAGTGTTTCTCTGCAAGCACAAATTAGAAGTATCTATAAAGAAACAAGCTATAAGAAATCATCCATTTATGCCAACTTATGTGGAGATTCACACATGCTTTGCTTAGAGGACTCTCCTTCTCTGACACAGCTTTTGTGCCAAGAAAGGCAGCTAGTGCACTTTGGGGCATTTAAAGGTGTCTTTGGCAGAAAAGGACCACTCAGAGCCTTGGAAGAATGTAGGGATTTGTCCAGTTTGAATGTTCTCTCTGCTGTAACTGGAAATCATACTCCTGCTTGCATTTCACTCCTATCAGACAAGAAGGCTCTGCTCACTCTAGACAATCTTTTAGGGTGTGGTAGTTAAATATCCCACTGCAGAAGTTTGCACTTGCAGGTCAGGGAGCAAAGAACCATGCACAAAGGAGACAGTTTTCCTACTGCATTTCTCTTACTCTGCCTATCGCAGAGACACAGTTTCCTGCACTGTTATTTCCTCCCCTTTCAGAGCAAAATCAACCCTAAATTGGTCTGCACTGAACAATTGAGTACAGCCTGATCTGTGAACCCTGCATCAGAAATGCTCTGTACTGTAGCTGAGAACAGACTTTCAGGAGAGCTGATACCCAGCTCCTCAGCAGGCATTTTACCATCTGAATCCAGCTGACATTAAAAGGAGTCCAGCCCCAGATACATTTTAGAAGCTGGGTCTGAAGTCTTATGGAGCTGCCTGAGTAAAGCAGCTGGATCTTGAGAGAATGGGCAACTGTTTTGTGGAATGAGGCTGGTTTGAGTCTCTATCCAGTTTTTTGAACATCTGAATGGGTGCTACATATATGACAAACACTTCCAAAGCTGGTTTTGGACATCTAATAGCATGCATGAAATAAACCACAATTTTTTTCTGCTAATTGAGTTCATGTAATAAATTTTAGTTAAAGTAGAATTCCTTCAGGGAAACGAATGAAGTTACCTACATGGCTGCATCCCAGGAGAAAATACTTTGTTACATATGAATAGCATTTTCTGGCAGTCTGCAATGGTGCGTTCTCTTGGCAGAGGTCCTTCCATAAATCACCAACTATAGGGTGTAAAAAATGAATGTTGGTATGTTACCATGAGATTCCTGGCAAATCTACATGTGAGAGAGTTTATTCATGTGCCTTGGCAGCTACTTAGTGATAAAGAATGAAAGATAGGTTCACAGCAAGGGCTCTCAGGAACTTCAGAGGGACAAATGGTGCTCTGATCACTGCAAAGCTACTTAGGGATAAGGAAAGAAAAAAAAGTCAGCAAGTTTCTGTAAGCCAGAAATACACTTCAAGAAAATCTGAAACATTTCTGTAACCTCATCCTGCCAGAGTGTGAAGGATTCAGATTTAAGCCTGAATGCCCTAAAGCACAGAAGAGTGAATTTGATCTGAAAGCAACTTCAGGGCTGTGGAAAGCGACACATGACATAAAGAAACCAAACGACCCTTCCTGCCTTCTGTTCATAGTTAAAGACTAGGAATTATGGTCATCAAACAGAAGGCAAAACATCTCTAACACCCACTGACAAACATGTGGTCACTCAACACCTCATTAGACCTTTGGGCCTTAGAGCAGTAAAACACCATACAAGCCTTTTAAAAAAATTTTTGGACAATGTATTCACAGTCATGGATGTGCTACATCGTGGAAAATGCATTCAGTGACATCAAGGGCTTGCAGACCAGCATGCCTTGAAGCACCAAGTACTGTGACACTAATCCTACCTTGCACTGTCTGTGAGAACACCTTTTTTGTGGCTGGTGCCTTCCTGTGCCCCAGCCAGAGGCAGAAGGCAGTGTCAGAGGGACCTTTCAAACACTCCAAAGGGCTGTCTTTGCCCTCAGGATGAGCCAAGCCCAGCAGAGGACCTTCCTGCAGAGCGGTTCCCCACAGCTGCAGAGCTGCACTGGTGCAGTTTCTCCAGAGTCATTTTGAGTCACTGCCACCAAGGAACTCCATCACAGTTAGGGATGAGTGATCTGCTGTTCCTGCAGCACCACAGCACACCAGATGTGAGTGGCATTGTTGTGGGGGATATATGGGAGCACAATGGCCCCTCTCTGGCTCCACCAGCAGTTGGCTGCCCATATGGTGGTGGCACACACCCCATGCTGATGGATGCTCAGCAGATGCTCTCCAAGAGCTAAATAATGCAAAAAGAGGCTGGTGTGAGCAATATACAGCCCTCATAGTTCAGGCTCTGTTCACAGCCAGCAAATGCAGTAAATTGGAGAGAGAAGGAGATGCAGTTTTAAAAGAAAAGAATAGTCTTAAAAAACCCAGGCCAATTAATCTTTCAGCATGTTAAAAAAAAAGTGCTGCTGAAGAAAGAGTTCTAGTTTATTATCAAGGTTCTGCACCTTCATTAAAAACATTTATTTTGAAGAAATTTCTTACTTAAATTAAATGAGTTCTTGGCTTTCAGGAATTTTTCTACCTTTATGTGAGACTGTACTCCTGATGCCTGTGCATCTGTGTGTTTAAGTCTTCATAAAGTACTTATAGTCTCCTCTGAAAATTCTGTGTCCCTCAAGACCAGGAACCTCTACTGGAGTGAATGGACTTTCTAAGTTCATCTGCAGTGCTCAGATGGGTACAGGCAACTATTGGAATCTGGATCTTCCTAGGATAATGCCAGACTTCTTTTTATTGTCATGGTTAAAGAAAGATAACTTCTCTGCTCATATCAATATTTTAGAGCATCTTCAGTGGCAGAAATTAGGTCAGGCATAGAAAAACTGCTGGTAGTTGAGGTGAAAAAAAAGATCAATAAGGTCACCTGATACAGAGACAGCACAGCCAGCAGCAATCACAATATTAGCACAATATGCATCAAAATCCGCTTATATGTGGGAGTCACAAGAAATGGAAACAAATACTAAAACCCACGCACAAGACATAAGCTATGATTCATGGGATGAGACAGGAATGCAATTTTCACAAGAAACACCACTGAAAACAAAACAATCCAAAGGAAAATGCATTAAGTATGAGCCCATTTGAAGGGAGAAGGCATCAGAGCTGCCAACATTGCCCTGCACCTCCTCCATTTTGATACCACAAGCAGCTGCAGGGAAATAAAAGTTAGAACTTAATATCCAAGGTCATTAGTGCTCTCAATAATAGATTATCCCTGAAAACACGTTAAAGAAGAAAATTGTTTTAAATATAAAATTGGAATAAGCCAAAATTAGCCCATAAACTTGAAATTAAAAAAAAAAAAAGTCTATGCATTGCTAACACTTGTTAAAAAGAGCAAAAACTGCAAGGGGTTTAATGCTTAATGTGAATTAACTCAGCCGTGTGTATTATACAGCCAAAGCCACAGAAATGGCCATCTAAATTGATTCCTGAGCTGGTAGGCCTGCAGCAGATTTGCAAATGATAATGCATATATTAATACTTTCACTAATTTCACTAATGACCAATTTTAATGAGAAATTTGGATTTGTAGATGAACAGAAACATTCCCATTCCATCATTTGTACACGTGCGAAGAATTCCACATGCCAGGCCAGAGGCTAAGCCAGCCACTCCACAGACGGATCCCTGCAAACCCAGGGGCAGCACAAAGGGTCTCTCCCTCCCCTCATGGAGCCAGCCCTACTCAAGCACCTTCAAGATTTATGTCTTGCAAAATGCTGCTTGGCTCCAGAAAATGCATCCCTGTCAGGTTTTAGGACTGGGTGATGAATGGTGTGGGCTTGTGGTGCTGCTGAGGAAGAAATCAGCTGACAGCCCAAAGATCAATCCCTGAGTGTGACACTCCAGGGACCCAGCAGTGTCTTGCTGCTCACAGGGAGCAGCCCCTGAGTGTGACACTCCAGGGAACTGTGGGGGACCCAGCAGTGTCCTGCTGCTCACAGGGAGCAGCCCCTGAGTGTGACACTCCAGGGAACTGTGGGGACCCAGCAGTGTCCTGCTCCTCACACCACACTGGGATGCTGCAGCAGCTGGACTCTGCTTTCCCCATCTTCCTTCTTGGGGGAAAAACCACAAAGTGCTGTGGTGTGGCTGAGTGTGGATTATCAAGCTGCAGAGTGAGGGACAGGCTGTGTCAGAACACAGCTCCTCAGCCCCTGGCTCCACCAGCTGAGGCTCAGCCCTTTTTGCATCCCATCAAGTGAGGACATGCAAACCCCTGGCAACACACCTGATCAGGGGCCAGGGAACAGCCATCAGAACTGCTCTGGGAACTTCTGAAAAGAGCCTGGTGCATGGGAACAGAGTGTTCCTGCAGGGAGTCCTTTGATTCCTATACGGCACTGTAAAAACAAAAACCAACCCAACCAAACCACTTCCAGTGTCCAAGCCTGGCTTTGTCAGTAAGCACACAGCCAGACAGATATCCTGGCTGTTGTCCTTTCCTGGTCTTCTAGCACCACAAAGATTCTTCGGGCACCCAACACCTGGGTGAATGGAAAAATTATTTCAACTGCAACATTAACTCTGGGGGCTTAAAGGTATTTTATCTTTTCCTAAATTTAATTTATCTTGCAACTAAAACAGCTTAACACATGCAGAGACTCTTCATCTCTGCCTCTGGCTTCGAAAGGCTCTGGAAGTTCCTTGGGTCCATTCAAAACCTCTTCCACTTTCAAGTGCCACCAAACATAATTCCCTAACTGTAACATCAATCTCCAGACACAGTCTGTGTCTGATCTTTGTGGCCACCAAACTCTTACTTCCTTTCTCTTCTCATCCTCTATTCTGTACTTTAATGTGTTAATGTTTTGTTTGTTTGTTTGGGGTTTTTTTGTTCTTTTTATGTCTCTGCTTTCACATTTCTTCTGACTAGGATGTTTTTATGCCCAGCATAATTTGGTACATGTTGGAATAGTTGTGTCTTCCTGGGAATTCCATAAACTATCCTTGAAGATGTCCAGTATTTACTCCATTAGTGTGATTTGTCAGGAATCCTGACAACCACTGCAAGCTTTGAGAAAAAAGCAGGTAGGTGGAATTGTAGAATAATTCATGTTGGAAGGGACAACAAGAGGATGTCTAATCTGACCTTCCACACAAAGCAAGGTCAAACAGGGGTTAGCAGGCTCAATGCTTGTTCTGTGTGCATCAAGGAAAGGTTCAGATTATGAATCCCTAGAGCTATAACACTGAGTAACTCCTCTTGTCCCCCATGAGGAAGTTCAATATTTCCCTTTCCAGTGGAAAACTATCCTAACTTTAAAAATTAAACATGTAGCATGGCTTAAAATGACACATGGGGAGCTTTCCTCCCCATTCTTTGCAGATACCTGCTCAAGGAGCACCCAGCAGCACACCCTCCTTCACTGCATGCAAACTTAACCTAGTGCAGAAGATTAGACATGAAGTGGAGGAAATCTGCTAACAGTTCATAGTGTTTCTGATATAAAATAAACTGCCATTGCCTTTTGCTCACATTGTACCCATTCAAAACCCATTTTAGCTTTTTTTTTTTTTTTTTTCTGCTTAGGCATCTATCTGCACTTCTGTTTTGCAAATCCAAGTCCAGACACAATTCTTGAAATTGTTTAGACATTAACATTACAGCTAGCCAAAGCTGTGTTTTTTTACATTTCCATTTGTGTTTGAATTTGTCACAGTCCCAGTGTTTAGTTTTAAATTGCCAGTGAAGCCAACTACCCACCAGGCTTTCACATAAATGCAGAGCAAGGTGCAAGCTTTCAGCAGGGAACCACATGGGAAAGACCTACTGCAGAGAAGTGGTGGCCTCTTCATTCTTCCCACATCCACCCCAGGTATCATTCCTGTAACTATGAAGCATAATCCTATAAATCAGCACAGAATTTAGGCTTGACAGCTGTGCCATCTTGTTTTATGTATTACCCTGAGACACTTTCAGCTAATTTCAGTTTTATGAAAAAAATGAAAAAAAGTCTTTAGAGGCTTCATATATCGATCTAGACATTTACATAGATATTTTCTTTTTGGTGGACTGTGGTATTGCTTTTTACCTTCCTTGTGACATATGTCAGTAGCTACTTTCCTTTTAAGAGCCGAGGTGGTAAGATTTATTTTCTCCACATCCCCAGCATGACTCCAGCTTCACCCAGTGGGACACTGGCACATGCAGAAGGTGACTGGACACATGGCACACATGGCACATGGGGACACACGCCATCCAAACACTAAACAGCAGTTCATGAGCACAAGCACAGGAAAGAAATCTCCCTCTAACATGATCTTCATCAGTTTTGGGTGCTCTTGGGTTCCAGAGAAACCATCCTGCTGCTTTCTGAGGCTTCTACCCCCACCACAGCTGGGGATACCCTGGGAAAGAGTCTTGTACCTTGTTCTTGCACTGGACATGAACGTGAGGCTGGCTGGGACTGCACCACGCTTGTGGATGCTGCAAGGACTTGGGTTCCTTCCTGTTACCTGCATGGACTACCCATATTCCTAGACCAGCACCACGATCATACAATATCTTTCAGTGCAAGAAATTTCTACAAAGAGGAAAGATATTTCTAATAAACTGCTTGAAGAGTAAATATTGAAAACCAGAAGGGATAACAAGCAGACTGTAGATGCAAGCTTACACATGAGAAAGTTCAAGCTGTACTGGCTCCTGTTGCTGCAAAGAAGAGTAGAGGAAATCTAGATAAGGGCAACTGTTTATGGGACTAGTACCAGAGGCAAAGGTGTGTAATATGAAAGAGTATTTTGGCCAAAAGACACCACAGAGTCTGCATCCAATACTGTTAGAATTGTAACCTGTGAATGATAAAAATGTACTGAAAAATAACTATAACACATATAAAGAATGAGATCAGAAGAGATGCTCTGTGCTGGAAAATCAGACAGAATCAGATGGATGCCAAAACCCCCTCTAAAATAATCTATAGCAGGAAACCAACCAGGGTGCAGCTGCCCCTGGAGAGGCTCTAGCAGACATCTGTTCAATGAATTCTGTTGCACACATGATCCTTTGTAGTTCTCAAAAACCTTTAAGGCTCCTGGTCAGTAAGGAAGTTGGGAAAAGATTCAAACTTCAGCTCTGCAGTGTCAGCATAAATTCCTGTCTGTTGGAACTAAAGCACAGTGCTAGCAAAAAAAGCAATTCTGTAAAACAATGGCATGAAATTCTACCTTCATTCTCCCTGCATGATTTCCAGATCAAACACTTAATCCCCTCCCCAAAAGTTTCCTCTTTTAAGTGTCCCTTGCTGGTGCCAATGCAGATTACCCAGTTGCCTGGGAACTGTTTTCAGCAACATTAGAGACCCAAAGCTTGATTTGTGTGAAAGGAACGACAACTTTCCAGTCAAAAATATTCTTAAGAAGGGTGAAGAGAGGACAAGGATTGAATGATTAGCTACAAGGAGTCCTTAGTTGTGGAAACACCTTCAAACCCAGACTGGCCTTTACAGCTGTCTGACTCAATGGGATATAACATTTGCACCAAAGTCTGGCTGCTTGGCTCGGCTCATTTAAAGCAGACTGAAAAGGAGAGCTGAAATCTTGCTGCTTGCTTGCTCAGGGGAGGCTGGTAGCATCTGTATGGAAAAATCAAACTTGGTTTAAAAAACAAACAACCCTAAACCTCCAAACTGCCAGCAGCACTGGAAGTATAACTGCACCTTATCATTCCTGCTCCAAATTCTTTGATTTGGGATATTCCTGTGCATTTGTCTCACCAAATGCTGTCCTTGGCTACATGTACAATTTTCACTTGCTTTTTTGTAAGTGGTATTTGTATGTCAGAGCCACTGCTGCCCAGCTGAGGACTACATCAGAGCTAAAAAAATGACACCCTGAGATGGGAGCTGAGGAACACAAAGTGCTTTGGATCACCTCAGTTCCATCCCAAATGACAACAAGACCACACTGTGGGGACAGAGGCAGGTAAGTAATGTCACATCTTGCCACTGAGGAGTAACCAGCAGGCCACAGATAATGTAAGTCCACATAGTGGTGCATTCTTCACATGAGTTCACACTCTACAGCAAGATTCATTAAAAAAAGGAGCCAGTTAGTGATAATGCATAATCTGCATTATGAAATCATGAGCCCTGACCACCTACAAAATGTGCTACTTTGGCTTAAGCAAACTGAATTACAGGTAAAATTAATGCACTTGCAAGGAAACAGTGAATATTCAAACACAGACAGCAAAGACAAACTGAGAGAGGAAAAGCTCAGAGGGATGCATATGATGGCAATAAAAATCGTACAAAATATGCAGACCCAAACCATGGCCCCCCCTTCTTTTACAACTAAATTTTTATTGAAGATATTATATATAAGTCACTGTGACTTGCAAGCCTTTCCCACAGATACAGGAACACTCTTCAGGATGTTTTATGGTACAATCTTAATCTATTTTTCACTTTAGAGATGCCAAATAGTGTTTACCAATATACAGTTACCCAACAATTCCCATACCTCATGTGTAAATCAATATAAGATCTAATTGCAATTTTTTGCTTAGATTACAACTAGTTAACAAAAACTGTTTGCAAAAGGTAAAAGCACATCCAGAAATGCATACAAAGCAGAGGTATTCAGCAGGCCTGGAAGAGGAGATCAGACATGCAAGAAGAGGGCAGGCATCTGAAGTCAGAGTTTTATATTGGATCAATTATTCCCAACTCCCTTTGACTATCTCAAATGCCAGAGGAATACAGCCAAGTAATGGACAAAGGTTTCTTAAAAATCAAAGTCTGCCTTGATTTGTGTCTTATTTAGAATTTCTATATCCCAGCACAGTCCCTGTCATGTTGCCAGACTTCACAATTAGCAGCTTGCAAACCGAGATAAGTCCTCTCTCCACCAATGTGCACATGTACTGGTGTAGTGTGGGGAGTGAGACAGTGTTTTAGTTGAGTTCTTCACTTTCTGAAAATCCAAACTGCTGTGAAATAGCAAAGCAGAATGAAATGGTACTGATTTCTGGACTCCCATTGCACACAGCAAGCATTGGAGGCCAAGAGGTTACCACGATTTGGAGAGCTGGGAATGCAGCAAACAGAATTTCCACTGTCTTCACAAGAAACACTGGTCAAGTGGGGTTTAGAGTTAATTTGATTTCCACCCATTAAAATTATATGTTCCACACAGAAGAGTCATAAAGTGCCCATAAAAGTAAGAGCACTTGCACACTGAGCAACTTTGGCAGTGGGGTTGGCTCGGGGGTGAGGAGCAGCAGGCACAAGGACAGCCCTCCCAACCTGTGGCACGAGGGCTGTGGGGTCTGCAGGCCCCCCAAAAGTCTCCCTTGCTCCACTGTTTCATGTGGGACGAGCAAAGCAACACAGAGAACAGGATACAAACCATCAGAAAAAGCAAGGGTGCTTGCCATTCTTCTCCAAAATTCCCTGACCACAGCAGGCCAGGGGTGGAGTTGCAGGGTAAGGTGTGCTGTAAATGCTATCAGTGGCACATGAACTGCCACGGTCACGAAAAGCAGGCAGCTCTGCCATGCCAAGGACCGTGTCTTCAGATGATGTAAATCTGCTCAGCTGCATTGAGCCGTGGTAATTTACACCAGCTGAGGGATGGACCAAAGGCATTTATTAAGGCTGCAGTGTATTTAAGAACAAGCAAAGATCAATAGTCCAACAAATATTCATTTCACATCACTGCTTTTCAGAAGAGAGGTCAAATGGATCCTTACACTTTTTTTTTCCCCCCTAAAATTTCAAGCAGAGAGCAGAGAAAGCTGGTAATTAAATCCCCTTTGAAGGAAGCACTAGCAGTGAAGATCAGGAAAGAGCTGGTACTGCACAGAAGCTGCAGTTCTGGCTCACAGGTGGCATTAAGGGCTCTGAGAGAGCATGACTTATCCCTTGAACTGTCTTCTGGGAAGCCTGGTATCTCATCAGTGACAGGCCTCTTGGAATGAGTGCAACAAATGAACAGCTCAGTATGCAGGTCCCAAAATAAACCAAATTGAACTCTGGACATATAGAAATCAGTACCTTTCCCCGGTTATTTTTCATTTTAATGTGCATGAATTCAGTGAGCTTTGTATTGGTATTGCTCTCTGCCTGGCTGTAAGGAAGAAATATAAGTGGCATCACAGGGAAAAATATTCTCACGAGACTTCCATCCTAATTATGCAAACCCAAGACAACGTTAAGATTTTAATGAAATTTCCAAGTGTATTGACGTTTTCAAATACAACATGACAAGCCTGACTTTGGAAAGGGATGCACTGATTCCTGGGGAGAGAGTGAACACAGCCTACAACTGAGCAATCATGCCAGACCTCGGGACAGTTTGTATCAACAATGTGCCTCATCAGAATGACACAAGGAGTTTTATCATCAAAATGCCTCCCTTAGTGCAAGACAAAGAGGAAAGAATGCCATATGTTGGGTACTGGAAATCAGGGGTGTCGGTGACGGCAATTTCCCGAAGCTATAACGAACATGTAAATGAAAATTTTAGGTCAGGCTGCATTCCAAAATATGGAAAATTATTTGTCTTGCAGGTTAATTTAAAATTCATATCACCATATCACCACCAGACTGCTGTGGTTTACTGTGTTGATTTGTTCTCTCCATCCTGTTCAGAGCAGAGCCCGGGCAGCTCTGCTTACAGTTTACAGCAGAGAAAAAAAAGCCATAGGGCTTTAAATTTTTAAGTTGGTGTTTTGAAAATACTGCTGTATGTATTAGGTTTCTCCCATTTCAGAGGCCCCTTCCTGGAGAGTCTTCCAACAGGAATATCATTTACATCAGCAAGGCTTTTTGGCAGTTTTTCTTTTTTTCCTTTTTATAACCATGTTGCAGTGAGACATCAGTTTAGGCAGCCAGCTCTGCAATAAAACTGACAACAGGTTTATTCTCCTGCTCCTCATGGGACCGATAGGAATCTTAGAAAAGAAAGCAGGAGGGAAGGAACAGCAAAAACATGTGTGTATGATCTGCTCTGTCCCAGCACACCAATTCTGCTGTTTCCAGAGTGATTCTCATTTTAAAATCCAATGTTTTTCCTATGTTTCATTAGAAATTTATCCATTTGAATTACTCTGCAAAGGCAATATATCCAGAGCAGAGGTATTAGGAGGTCCTATCAACTTCAGAGCTGCCAGGATTTTACCTTTGGGTTCAAACTGCCCATTGTCCTGTTCTTGTCAAAGCCATGGAAACCACTGTGAAACACCAGTGCCCTGGAACTTGTTTGCCAGAGGGAATCCCCCAAAAAGCACGGAAAAGATTCAAAAAAGAAAAGCAATTGAAACCCAGGCTCTTCAGATCATTGTGGAAGAAACTATTATCTCAGAAGGAAGTTCCTGAACCCTGCCCTGGCTGCTGTGCCCAAAGCCACACAAGTCCAGAAGTCCAGTTTCTGCTGCTCTCCCAGGAGGTAAAGACTTTTTTTTTTTTTTTTTTTTTTTGGTTTTGTTTTGTTTTTTTGTTCCAGTGGGTGAACAAATGGTAATTTTTTTTTTTTTTTTTTAAATGACAAAAGGACGTTATTTTCTTCCTCACCATCAGATAAACGACTGAAACTCCTGGGCATGCAAAGACGGTTTGGGCTCCCATTTAACCCTATTTTAACCCTGTATTATTCTCCAACAGATAGTGGTGAAAAGAGCAGAGAGCATAACACCCAAGAGGCAGGAACCTGAACCAACAGTCTGGGAAGGTCTCATGGCCTGGAGCCAGGGAGTTGCATCTCACAGATGAGCTGCCTGTGGTGCAGACCAGCATGCTTGGAACAGACATGCTGATAGATTAGAAATTCCATCTTGATTTAATGGATTTAGTCCCAACAGTCTAGGACATAATTAAATCTTTAGGAAAGGATTAATCCATCTTTACTCCCTAGTATTTATCATCTCTAAACACTCAAAGACAGTGTGTGTGTGTTGGGGGATACAGACACATATATTTACTTAGAGAAAAACGCTGTTTTATTAGGAGGGACCATTTGCAGATTTGCAGAGGCTCCAAAGTTTATGTCTCTGAGCCGACTCCATTAATTGCAGTTGCAAACAGAGGCTGTGCCCAGACGATGGCGCCTGCAAATCACGGATCCCTTGGAAATAATCATTAGGTAACTCATTCTGGCAGGTTACGCATTGTGGGCTTTAGGGTTTATTACAGAGGAAAATAGAAGTCTTATTGTACTGCAACCCCTCAACCACCAACCTCCCAAACATTGCAACCCCTGCCTTCCTGTCCCCAGAAACCTTGGACTGTGTTATGGTGCTGTGTTAAATTAGCTTTTACAGCTGCCTTCCATTTGGGGAGTTACAGCACCAGAATAAGATATAAGAAAATACAAAGGGTTTAGACTAAAGATTCTTCACCCCATGGGAAATGCATAATTCAAGGTATTTGTAAATGTGTTTGTGATGTGCTGAAAAGCCGAACTGGAACAAAATAAATAAAGCCAAGCAACCAGACCTGAGAATGCCAATCCTTGATGGAAATCAGACAGGCAGGTTTAGACGTATTTTTGAAGGGATTGTAGGATTTGGATCAGCTCACTGAAAGGCTGCCCTGGTCAGCAACAGCCTCACACCAGAATGAAGCTCCGAGTGCTTTGTGTCAGGCAGGGACTATCTTTTATACAGTATAGCTTATGTTCATTTTGGGAGGGGTGAGGGGGGGAGAGAAATAAAACTATTGAGAAAATAGCAGTGTGGAGGGAGAAAAGATTAATTCTGAGTGAATCACACATGGTTCAGAGATTCAGGGTCTGCAGAGAGCAAAAATAAAAAGCTTCATACCGAGTGTCTGAAAATCAGTTCAGCAAAGCATTTGAGTTTGGCTATTTATCTGGGACTGGTGTTTTCAGAAACCAGGGTTCTCTCTGAAGATTACCTCAAATAGTTGAGGATACCAGAATGGTGAACATGCAACAAATTGGTCAGAAAATTCCGTTCCCTACCATGAAAATGTTTTATTTGAATTTTGTGATCATTGCTAATAGGGGCTCAGGTTTAACACACCATTTCCTCTAAATGTATGTGTTCAAATACATAAATGTTAATTCTGACCTTTGTCTACCAAGTACATCTAATTTTTCTCACATATTTCAGTCACCTATAACAAATTACCCATCCCTTCCAATTCTCTATGTTCAATGTCCTTCTAAAGATGCCCGGAAGAAGGGGAAAAAAAAAAAAAAAAAGCTAAGGAGCAAAGATATGCCAAATTGATTTCAGATTTGAGACTAATGCCACATTGTCTAAATTGTTCCTTTAGGAAAAAAAAGATGTCTCCAAACAGAAAAATAATAAAACACCCCAAAACTAAACTTGTGAGCATTTTGGGACTTTTCTTGAAGGGGAAAAGGATGGAGGACTTTTCCTGAAGCTTTCAAGTTTGGTATTTGCTGGCCCACAGAAGTATCACTTTTTCTAGGTCTTGTTCAGCACTGAGAAATCACTAACTAACTTCCATGAAGCTCAAACATCCCAAGTCTTCAACTTGAAGCTTCAACCAGCAGCTAAGCATTAGTGAAACTGCTGGCAACAGCTGAAGCCCAAAGCTCCTCTCAGAGCTGAGAAAGCGAGGCACTGCAGTGCTCCAGGGTGCTTCTCCTCTGCACCTTCTGCAGCCTCTCTCCATGGGATGGCTGGACCTGGGCTGTCAGCCTTGGGAGGACACTCCCTGCCTTCCTTTGGGACCATGCTGGGGGCCTTGCTGGATGGTCCCAGCTCACCATTCCTCCTGTGGCTGAGCCCTGGCAGCGCCGGGAGCATCCCCAGCTCCCCTGCTGATGGGAAAGGCTGTGGAGCTGGGCCAGCTGGGCCAGGGTTTGTGTTACAAATGCTTTGCTGTGAGTTGTAGCTCCTCAGAGGCCAACCCAGCCATGGGTAACACGTGACAAGTGAAGCAAATTCACATGGTCTTGTCCTCGGATGATTTCAACTCTAAATTCCAAAGAATCCAATTTCTTAGCACAGCCTGGTGGCTGTCAGAGCTTTGCTCAGGCTGGGAGCAGAGCAAGCATTTCCCAGCTTTCCCAGTTGGGGTGCAAACAGCATTCCTACTAAATATGATTTTGGATTCAAGATTTGGAGAGTTTTCTTCATATGCTTAGAAACAAGAGTCTCAGCATATATGAAGACAATGGTTGATTTAAGGACTTGTGAAGGACAAAGAGAGACAGCATAGATAGAATCATTAGGAATGACAAAACCAGGAGCATTTCCAGCTATCTTGTGTGATGTTTGATTTATAATTACAGACAACTTTGGTTAAAGAAACCCTATGCTTAAAGATTAATGTATTTTTATATACACATGTGAGTGCCAGTTTCTTTGGATGGGACTTGTGTTTTCTGACACACCCCCTACACACTGAGCACCCAGAGAACCAAGTGGGCTCTCCTGACTCTTGGTTTTCACAGGGCCATTTCAAGTACCAAAACATCATTGTGAGGGTTTAAAGACAAGAACAAAAAGCTCTGAGAAGTGTACAGTTTAAAGCCACAATCCTGTAAATGTCTTACTGTGAATTTCTTTTACTAACACAGGTGATAGATCTATTAAAGAACTTCCTCCTTGTAAATGCTAAGAATAGTTTAGTCCCAAAATGGCATCTTTGACTTATTTAAGCATTTCTCTCTTTCTAAATGCTGAGGATGTACATTTTCTGAAGGAAAAAAAGAGATAGGCTGTTTCAGCCACTAGAAAAATTATAATTTGGGTTTAAAATTAATTCTGAAAGGCAAATTTAACCAAAGTGACTTAAGAGGTGGGACCAAAGGTCTGTTTGAAAGCCCATTTTGAACATCTGAGAATTGTGCCAAAGACTGCTTTCCATCAGCTCAGTGTGGATCCAAATCCCTTAGGCACCCCAGAAGAAAAATGATCTGTTCGATCAGCAAAGCAATGGAGAAATCCTGCTTGTTATTTGTTGGTGCCTCTTGGACGACCTTTTACATAAACAAAACCCCATCAACTAAATCACTCTGAGGTTTTAGCTGTCATAAAATTCATTAGGCTGGGGAGGATATGAGGGGATCATTAAGTCCATGCCAAAGCAGAGTTCAGAAATTATTAAAACTATTACTGGGAATACTCCATCACTAATCTGTTGCATCTGACTGACTATTTTCAAGAAAACATACAGGAATTTAATTATCTTTTTCTTTTAGGACTTCTGACTTGTGCTAGACTGAGTTTATGTCTGTCAATAGGCTCAGAGATTTCTAGTGGAGGAAAACACACACAGAGACAGCGAGTAATCTATAGAAAATAAGTAACAATTCCTACAGAAAACCAGACTGTAAAACTCCCAGTATTTGTCAGAAGTGGTCAGACATATTTTTAGAGTGAACAAAAAGGTTCTTAAAAGATTTCCAAAGCTCAGTTCCCAGTACTTGGCAATAGCTAGGCTTCTTTAGTCCTGTCCCCAAAATCCCTGGTCACTGAGAACCCTGATGTCAATCAGGAGAGCTGAGCACTGCCTGCAGTTAATGCACTGGGCCCCTGCTGCCAGTGGTGCTGAGGGAGGGCACAAGCAAAGCAAGACTAGGAAACAGCTCTAAATATGAATATCTGCATTAGTAGAGGCAGTTAACTTCTTTCTATTCTTCCTACACAGAAGATAAGCATTACTGGACTCTGCAAGTCAGTCAGGTATTGCAAGAAATGCACTGTACTGCCTTGCAGCACACCAATACCTGAAATGCTGTTCCTAGGCACAAAGCCACAACATAGCTTAACACCCCTTAGCTGGAATGGTACATAGGTGATATGAGTGAGATATTTAATTTTTCAAGAGCTCTGGCATTCCCCAAATTAATGAAACACTCCTTGGGTTTTGCTAAGGTAAATACAGAATCAAACACAGCCATCAGGGTTAGCAAAGCAGAAATATCTTTCTAACTCCCCACACATGCTGCAACAGAGTACATATTTATTCATACCCTGTTAGAGGCTCAAGCAAGAGACTCAGATTTTCTGGAACTTGTGATTTATTTGTGAACTGAAGGCTAATATAGTCTTTAGAATAAAGGAAAAAAAAATGTCTCCAACTCCCCCAAGGTTTTATTTGCTTTTCACCAGTCCTGGTCTTACCAATCAGTATGTTCAAACCAACTTAAAATATCACCCAGACAAACAAACCACAAAGCAGCACTCCTCCAGCTGGACCACCAATCTTTCCCTATTTTTTGAAATCTGACAAGAAACCCATCATCAACTGCAATGGATAGTAAGAGAGAGCAGGTAAAGGACCAGACACAGAAATTTTGTTATTAGCTTTCACAGCTGTAAGACCTAAGAGGGATGACAGATATATTTTTGCCCCAGATGGTTCCTCAGAGGAAATCTGGGAATCTAAAAAACTAAGAAAAGATGAAATAGAAAGAAAAGAGTCTCACAAACTAAGCCAGTAAAATTCATATAGGCTACCACGAAAGAGATGTATAGGAAAAAGATAGAAATCTGTAGGATGTCCTGTAAAGAGGTGAAAAATCTCAGTGTTACAGACACATAAAGCTGGACCTGGATGTGACAATGCTCTTGAAATTCTCACTGTAGGAAAGGCTCATGCTTGTATTTTCTCAGCTGTGCTAGTGCCACTGAGGGAGGGTGTCACACAGGCAAGGAGGATTCAGGTCTCAAGAACTGAGAAAATGGTCCTCATGTTTGAATGGTGAAAACCCTAAAGCCTCAAGATCTCTCTTGTTCAGAAAACTCTTATTATTACTGGTAATGAAGCATGAGCCAGAAAAAGCACAGCTTGACAAAGAGAGACCAAGCTGAGCTGGTGGATAGGCAGGGGAATCCACCCTCCTTACACTCAAACCAACGAAAACCTCCCCACTAAAATTTTCTGGGAGAAATGAAAACCCTGTGGTGAGGAATGGTGCTTTCTGAAAACCCCTTTTGCAGGGTGAACTGAGTTTCAGCAGCCCAAGAGCAGCAGGAGCCCAGCAATGCTCCTGAACAGCCCCAGCCACTTGCACAGCCACAGCCAGAGGGGTTGGCCTTGGGGCTGGGGCTGGGTGTGGAGGGTGCCCAGTCCTGCCTTGCCAGGGCTGCTGGTGCACAGAGGGGTAATCCCAGCTGCCCCAAAGGACAGGCCTGCAGGCACCAGGGTACAGGGAGAGCCACTGCAGGGGCTGTGCTGCTCCCCTAAGGCACCTCCATGGCAGCGGCAGCATCTCACTGCAGGACACACACAGCAGAGTGAAATAAATGAGGAAATACGAGGAAAATTATCTAAATTTGCAGCAATGGGCTGACTCTTTATATGAGAGATGTTTCTTTCCTGGTAATAAAAGTTGCTCCTACAGAATTGTACTCTTTTTTTTTTTTTTTAAAATTTTATTTTCAGTGCAGCTACTGCTTCTTAATGGGGCAACAGACTATGCTGTCTGTATTAGTCAGCAGTAGAGCTGAGAGAGTCACTTTGCCTGGTGATGCCAAGCCTCAGTGCAATTTCTGCAGACGTCCTCATCTGAAAACACCTCGGGTGACAGTTTGGCAGGCAGGCCTGGCATTTCCAGCTGAGTCCCTGCTCCTCCTCATTGAACTTCAGCACTGCCTAAAGCCACTAAATGAGACAGAAACCCCTCCACAGGGGGAAGGGTAAGAACTATGTGAGGACTATTCTGTGTCTCTATGCCTTGATAAAGCAAATAAACTGAATGTGGAAGGGGGAAAAGGAAGTACAGAGAGCGTGACCATCTCTGGTCCCTGGTAGGACACAACTTTCTGGCACCCTCTGGCCAGGACTGAAGGGATGCTGGAGTTGAAGATGCTCTCCCAGCCCTGCATGTGCCCTCATGGCTGCTCTCACACCCCTGAGAGTGACATTTGTGTTGGGCTGAGCCCTTGCCTCCATCTGATTGTTCACTGCACCTGCTGAGAAAACACTTCTCTCACACACTTCCACGAGAGCTGCATTTTTGGCCCCAGCAAGCATGGATTTTGCTTTAGAGACCTGACAGCCCATGTCAGGCCTCTCTAATCTCCCTATTCCCCTTGATAAGCAAATGCATTTCTTTCTTCAGAGACCACGGAGAGCACTCACTCCAGCCTCTTGGTTCTCACTTGCTGCAGATACTTTGAAAGATTAACTCCTGTTAATTAGAAAAAAGATAAAAAAATCCAGACCTTGCAAGTGCAGGTCTTGCCCTGGCCACTTCCAAGTGGAGAGAGGCTTTGGAAGTTGATTTACCAGACACATTCCCTAGCTGTCACTTGAGCTAAACCAGACCCCATTTATTTTCCATGCCTTCTGCAAGCTATGTTCCCAGTGAAAAGAAAGTAACATATTGATAACAGCAGGCTCTGTCACAGGGGAGGATCGAGAATCACCCACGCGTTGTCTTGAAAACAAACAACCCTCAAACAATTGATCAGTCACTGCTAGTACAGAGGCAGTCTATTATGGATAAAAATACAGGTGGAAAAAAATTCATCAGGGATGTGCAAATACCTTTATTTAAATTCAAGTACAGTAAAGCAAGCTTTGCTCCTATAAATAGGAGTAGTGGATTATGGATGCATTTCTCTCAAGTCCTGGCAGAGAGGGAATGCATTTCCAGGCTAGGGGAACCAGAAAACTGAGTGATTTCCCTGTCGAGGCTGGGATTTCTGAGATGGCTTAACTTGACTGCCAGGAAAAATGGAGGTGCATCACAGACTGCTGTATAAATTGCTGCTCTGGATCCCTTTGTGTAATCTGAACACAGCCCCCAGGTGAGCTCTGTATCCCAGCACCCCAGCAGCACTGCAGGGCCCCTGCTGAAATTTCAGCAACCCTGGGGAAGCTGTGCAGATCAGTGCCAACTGCAAACAAGCCATGGCCAGCCTGAGAAGCTCTCACTGGATATGTGAAATGTTAAATTAGTTAAAAAACCCCAAACTTGACAGAGCAGTGTATGACAAAGACACAAGGAAGGATATGAAAGACATCTATGTGTGCATATTTAGGTGTGGAAAAGAGAGAGTGAGAGCAGGACCACTTCAGCTCCTCAACTCTGTTATCATTACCAATTCCCCACCTTTTGCTGTAGCTGCCCTTGTGGGTGATGCACTTCTCAAAGGAAAGGCTGACTCTCTTGTTGACACACTGAACCTGACTCAATATTGTCCTAGAATCAAGCAGATCTTGTCCTGAATAAAGATATTAGAGAGGCTTTTAAATCCAGAGGTAAGAAAAGAGAGTGGCCACAGTGCCTTTTGGTTTTTAATTTTAACTTCCCTTTCCAGCTACGGGCACACAATACAACGTCCAATTTTAATTTATTCTCTGCACTTAATTTAGTCACTGCTTACCTTGATTTTTACATCATTGCTATGGGAATCCTCAAGGCTTTCTCAGTAGAATGATAAAATTGGAATGGCAAAACCAGATCATGGCTGTAGAGCTCTGCTACTTTCTTACTGATGTTTCTGCCTAGGAGAGAAAATACCACAAAATATCTCAGCTAGAAAGGAATCATCACAAGAATACACTCATTTCCTTGCAACAGAAAAGGGGGAAGCAGAGAACTTGAATTTCAAAAAGTCAGACAAACAACAATAACTAAAAGCACTAAATATTATTCAACCCTCAACTCAAAAAAGTGAAAGAAAAATGTCAGCATTTGGACTTTTCTTCTCACTCATGGCCATGCAGAGTTTCCCACCTGTGCTGGCTGAGCTTGGCCAGTTGCCATCCATCCACCCAGCTGCTCTGCTACTGCCCCTCCTCAACGAGAGCTTTGGGAGTCCATCTATGTAACAAACACTTCAGACAGCTTGCAGTGCTTAGTAGTACCCAAATTATAAACCACGTGAAAGACTCTCATGCAGTGGCAGAAAAGTAGGGTTACCATAAAGCATCATTTGCTCACACAGAGTCAAAGCCCCTTTCTATGCCTGTTCTGGGAGTTAGAACCCTGAACTCTGCACAAGCCTGTGGGTGCTACAGTGGTCTTGCATTGGAGGCTAAGATTGAAGCAGAGTTAGTTCATACAAGAGGGAAGGTATCATCCATCTCAAAGTGTGGCTGGTTTCAGAATATATAAAATCTACGTAGATAGAAGCTGTGGAAGTGACAGAGACAGAGAACATCTTCAGCATGGAGAATGAGAAGAAAGCTGCTTTATAGTTTGCTACTCAGAAGCCATTGGCAGAATACAGTGGGTTTTGTTGTAGCTCTAAAATATTTGGGGTTGATTTTTTTTTTTATTATAAGAACAGAAAATCAATATAAAATAAGACCATGCCTATAAATGGAACCAAAAGAAATTTATCACCTTCTATTCAAATCAGGAAAAGAAACACACAGTCTGCCAATTTTTTTTATCCTTACTATTTTCAGTCATAGAGATTTTTACAGCAATATCAACATCATCAAGCAATGTATGACATCAACTGGTGACTGCTTATACTTCAGTGCAGGCAGATGATATATCTCCATTTTCCTTGCCTGAACTCCATTCCATCTCTCCCTCTCCAATACCAGAAACAGAAAAGTACTAAAAGTTATTGCAGTAAAAGTTAATATAGGACAAAACCAGGTTATTCACTTTAGCTGAGAGAACGGGGTCCTTGATGAATAATCCCAAGTCACCAAATTCTGGGATGACTTCCAAAGGCACAAACAGGTGCTGGGGCTCATAACCATCGAAAGCCAAAGGTAGTCAAGAGCTTGTCTGCACCACTCCTTAAATAGTGACAGTCCCACTGAGCTGAATTGTGGCTAAGGCTGGAGAGGCTGAGAGCCATCTCCCCTCTCCAGAATCTATAACATCATCTCTTCCCTCACATACATGAATACTGCACAGCCCATCAGCCTTATGGACACACCACATCTGCTCCTGGTCATGAGGAGCAGGGAAAGGAGGTGCTGTGGGCAGTGTGGGCTGCAGCCCCTGTGCTGGGTGCAGCCTGGAGCAGGCTCACCAGGAATGTGGGACATGGACACACTGAGCACCACGAGTCTGTCCCCTGGGGATACACAGGGGCTGCAAGGATACCTGTGCTGCTATTTGCCTGCACACCTCAGTCATGGCATGCCTGATACAGGGGCATCATTTGGTGCCTTTTTTTCCTTGGTGCAGAGCTTTTTGTAAAATCTCCTTGCAAAATTAATGGTTTGAAAACAGGATTTTAAAATAAAGAATGGGAAAACCAAAATAAAACCACCATGAAGAAATATGAAAATTCTCTTCTCCCTGCCAAACCAGCCTTGCCTGGCTAGCAGTGAGGTCATTCTTTGTTTTGGTTCAGACAATTTCTTTTCTGAAAGCTTCAGCGAGACTTGATTCACATGTGCAATTAAATATTTCTTTCCTGAACAGAAGTGGCCACACAGAGCATGCTGTCAACACATCCGTGCAAGATTTCTCCAAGAGTTCAGCAGAATAATTAGCTTTGGTACCGTTGCACAGTAGGTTTTATCTATCAGAGTTTTATCTTGCCTTCTCTCAGTGGTGAGTCTGAGAGAAATTCTGAACGTTTGCCTCATGGGTGTAATCATCTTATTGATGCTCAAAGCATTTAAATGTGATCTGCAGCCCCTTCACTCTTTGACATTCCAGTTCTTAAAAAAAGTCACATATTTTGGCAGGTGCTTAGCTCAGACTTGTTCTTTAGGCTATAAGGCTTTTGCCTGTCTAATTAGCTGTGGCAAAAAGCTGAGAATGTTGACAATCTGGGGATGTGAGGTAATAAAAAATAGATTATTTACCAGCAGCAAATTAAGCCCTCTAAGAACCAGTGTGATGAGTTGTGCCCCTCTGACAATTCCCTGTAGCAGATAGATACCACTGTCTCCATCTGTCTATCTTGTGCACAGCGTACCTGACGGCGTGTTTCTAATCTATTTTCCCATGCACAAGAATTGATCCACCAAAGCCTTCAGAGACTAAAGAAAGTAACCTTTCTGGTGTTAGCAAGCAAAATCTGTCTGCTTCCAAAGATGATTTTCCCCAGTTTCCCCAGGGGCAGTGCAAATAATTGGCCAGAGTTGCCAAACGCTGTTCGGTGCTGGAGAAGCAGGGTAGTTGTGCTTCTGGTTTGGGCTGGCACACAAGAGCACGGAGGAAAAGGCAGCTGTGGGTGATGGATGAGGTCTGGCTCCTCAGAAGCAAGGAGAGGCAGCACCCAGCATGGGCCTGCTCTGCTCCATGGCAGTGTCTGCCTGGCTCTGGCTGCGAGGGAGCCAATGCTGCTGTGGGGCCAGCGGGACAAACAGCAGCCCAGACTTGAAGAGAGAAAATCCACACCCCAGAAGTTAGCTATGGAGGTGGCATGGCTTCTTGTCTAAGCACATGATCAGCAAGGCAGAAGGGCATGCAGGTGCTACAGTACCTTTTTCCCCCTTTAAAAAACCAGTCTCAGAAGAAGGCTATTAAAGGCAGTGGCTCATCAGAGTAGCTACTTTTATTTCAGCCAGTTTACTCCAAATGACAATCTGCCTTGGCTTTACTCCTTTTTTACACCATACTACTTTTCAAATTCCTCTCCCCAAACATATTTTAAGGAATAGGATTCTGGAATGTTTTTGGTTGACTCAAATCAGGAGTTATGGATGTGAGAGGATAGAATATACAACATATACTATCCTCTCCTATCCATATTTCTTTAGAAATGGATTAGCCACACTTTCCTTAATGTTTTCCCCACTACCTCGTTAGCACAAGACATTAGACAACCCTTCAGGTCCTGCAAACCAGTGCAATGGTCTGATGTCAAAGGAATGGCAGTAAAACCTCTCTAGGTTACAGGAGTTGCTCCACAAAATGCTGGATCCATCTTTGGATCCAATGGCTGGTCATGGATTTCAGGTTATGTGATGCAAGGAGTTCCAGAAGTCCAATTCTTTGTCAATGAGCTGCTACTGTAAGAATATTATTCTGCTTCTTAGGGAATTTGGTAATCAATATGGGTAGAGTACATGATGTTGTAAAGCTCGTGCATTTCATTTCTACAGGAAGCAGAGGTGACACCAGACCTTCCCTTTGGAGTGGTCACACCAAGGTAAATACAGCACTTCAGTAAAGGGTAAATGGATATGGATATTTTGCCTTTTGAGCAAAGACTGCAAATCATGCAGCATTTTCAGCTGTACCAACTCCCTCATGTTTTGGCTTGTCTCATCATCCTCAAAAGCTAAATATGATGTCAAGGTTTATTGAGAAGATCACAAAGCTGTTTGCATTTTCTAACAGCTGGGGATGTCTGAATGAGTTCAGCAAACTGACACAGACAAGTTAAAACCCCGTTCACACATTTATACTAAATTCCAACAGAATTTACTCCAAGGTTTGGTCTGAAAGTTATACAGCTAAATCCTTACAGAGATGGACAAGAAAGCAAAGTGCAGTTTCTCTCATCCAGGTAAAAGGCTGAAAGTATCAGGAATCTCATGAGTGTGATTATTGCCAAGAGGCTGCCACTTCAATTTTAGAGATCAAAGATGATACAGAAACCTTCTGTAGCTCTGTTCTTTAAGCAATGTGCAAGGAACAGGTAGGTGTAATTTATCTTAGCAGATTTCAGAAAGGGATTGAACATTTTGGTGGAACAGAACACCTATAATAACAAATAAGACCACTTATAAAAAGCCCATGAGTGGACTGTGGGCACAAACCCCACAAAAATTAGTGCAAGGTTTTCCATTGACTTCTGTAAGCTTGGGTATCAATTGCTAATGGGTATCAATTAAGATGAAGCTTTCTCTATAGACAAGGTATCCATAATTTCCTGCTAGTAAAGGTTGTTACACCTCAAATGACCTTGTCCTTTTTAGCAAAGGACCTGATGACAGAAAAATATTAATCTGTGGATTTTTGTGCAGAAAACCCCCCATGTTCTATTTAATAATATATGGTATTTGGTTAGATATTTACTGGAGTAAATTTTACTGAATCTGCTGTCTTCCTGGTGATCACAGTTGGTGATAACCATTACAAGCACAGAAAACATGTGAGCATACAAATTCCTGTTTGATTTTCAGCTTTTTCGTCCTGAAAATAGCAGAAAAGACTGAAAAAACTAACTTTTCAATATTACAATTAATTTGAAAGGAACTTAAGGATCTGT
Organism: Chaetops frenatus; assembly: GCA_013400775.1. NCBI lineage: Eukaryota > Metazoa > Chordata > Aves > Passeriformes > Picathartidae > Chaetops > Chaetops frenatus. The sequence continues at coordinate 55,611 of VZTR01032150.1, forward strand.
CTGTGTTTTGTAAGGCTTTTAAAACAGATACCGACGATGAACTTGGCAGATTTTTAGAAAGCTTCAACATAGTGAAAGAAAAAAATAAATTAAAAGAAGCCTGTGCAGTTTAAAAAGAGAAGGAAAGCGTATTCTATTATATCTCTTTCTCCTTCCAATATCCAACACCACGTTACACTGCACTGCAGAAGCAGAATACTGAAGCAAATTACCTGTCAAGGGGATTTTATCAATAAATAATTGAATTCAGCTTTCAAGGAGGGCCAAGGCTTGTACATTTTCCCCTGCAATTGCAACGGTGCCTTGTTCTGTGCACTGTAACTGCTACTGCAGCATCAAACCTCCATCAGGGAGGCAAAGACTTGGGCAGGGAACAAATTTGGTATTAAGGAAAAAAAAAAACAAACCAAGAGAGAGAGAGAAAAAATTGTTTTTCTTATTCTGGCTTCTTGAAGTTATGTCTGTGCATGTTGATCTGTTCCTGACACCTTCTGAGCCCACGGACTGATTTGATCCACACTCATGAGGGCCAGGGTATCAAATCAAGTACTCTCAATCTCCAGTACAGGAAACCTCACTGAGGAAAGAGATCTTGCTAAGGGGAAAACTACAGCCTGACACCCCATTTGTTAGACACAAAGAGTTCCTACACAAGGGGAAGGCATAGAAGGTGGACAGAAATGAGAGAGTGCAATAAAAGCTGGGGAAGGACCCTGCATGATCCTGGACACCAGAGAACCCAACCAATGGAATATAAATCTATGGAAAAGCAGGCTTCATTAGCTGCACTGCTCACAGAGCTGCATGTTTACAATTTGGGAGGAAATGGTCTGAAACGGAAACATCAAAGCAAAAAAATGCGCTTTAATGCAGGGTTTATAATGGGTTCATGAAGAAAATACAGCTCCTTAAAGGTCCTGGATAAAATTACAGCCATCATGCCCTTAGTGCAGCAGGTATGCACTGATCAGGGTGCACAGAGCCACCACACTGAAGGGTGTTTTGGTTTAAATGGCAGCAGAGTGGTCAAGTTTTGCCTGTGGGGAGAAACTGTCAGGAGGGCACTGCCTGGGCTGACTGGGAAGGTGCAGCACAGATGGTTCTGAGAAACTCAGACCAGTGTCTGGAAAGTCACAGGCAGTGCTGTGCTCCTGTTGAGGCAGGGGACCAGAGTCAGGTGGGGATAACTCCATCATCAGGCCTCTTATTTCATTTAAGCAAACTTTAAATAGTTTTGCCTGACTCTGATAAGCTGCCTCAGCATTTCATCCTGTGCCTTTCCCAGCTGCTTTACATAAAGCAGAGAGTAAACCAGCAGCTCCTGAAGAGTTATCTGGGACTAAACAGGATCCAAAATGTTGTCTCTATAAAAAGCTTGTACTGTCCCTTCAGCAGAACAGTACCTGCCCAGAAAAACCACCAGGTTCCAGATTATAGTGGGGATTCTTCATATATCAAAAAGTGAAACTCACTGGGAGAGCTTTTTTTGGTGTAATGCACTGGTCAAGCCACTCATTCCTGCTGATTTTGTGCTGTGTGGCCCATCACTACTTATTTTGATTGATTGATTTTTAAAAATTTTGTAATTCCCTGTTAGCTGTTTAAACTGACTGTTGGCCATTTTTCCATTTAGCATGAACAGTTTTGGACAGAACCTTTCTAGCTGGTGTAAGTATTTGTGTACTGAATCAAGACACACAATAATCACACTCACATTCATCTTTTTCTGGTGGTGTTTTCCTGTCCCTTTGCCATGGTGGGCTGTCCTGGCACTGTACCTTCAGTAGGTGTGACACTTCTGATACGTGCCCTGTGGAAACAAAGACATCCTCTGAATCTAAAGGAAGACAAAATCCTCCAGACTAAGTTTTCAGCTAGTCTCAGATATCCACTGCAGCAGAATGTATTAATTTTTAAAGTAACTGATTTTAATATGTATAACACATCTTAAAAGAAGTTGGAACTTAGATAACTAACATTAAAATAGATATAGATTTGGAACTCTAATGGTTACATTAACAGCCAAAATCAGAAAGAAAGAAAAAAATCTAAACTAATTTAGGTTGTGTCAAGTCTCAAGCTCTACAGCAAAATTTTTAGCAAAAGTAAAATATTTTCTTTTGTGTGCAGATTTTTTGAAAATGGTTTCTACAGAGTCTCTTTCAGCTCTCAGTACATGCCAGTGTCCCAAAGATGATCTCTGAACCAAACAGGCCACTGATATCCTGTAGCAAGGCTACTCTGACCTAAGAAAATCTGAATTTCCAATGGCATGCAGCTCACCACGAGTCATCTCCTACAAGTCAAACACTTGCAACAAATTCCCCATGCAGCCATCAGCTCTGGTGCAGAGGACAGCTCCCCAAAAGCATATTTGTTTTCAGGAGTTTGTATTGTGCAGGCAGAGAAGAAACTGAGGATCATGTGGGAGAGCAATGCTTAATTTCTTGCCTGGGATCATTACAGGCAGGAAAGGGATGAAGAAACAGGCAGAAGAACAGCTGCCAATGCAGTGACTCAATCAGGCAGCAGGAGAGGAAATTGCCACCTTAAAACCTGAGCAGCTTTTTCACTCTGCCACACACTTGGAGGCAGGAGAACACCTGAAGCTGGTGTCACATGGAGCACAGGGGATTTTAAAGCACTTTGGAGCAGCACTGCTCAGCCACTGAGATGCTGCAGACAGCAAATGCAATGCACAGCATTCCCATTCTCCCACTCCTTTTCCTCTTTGCCCTTTTGGAGAACATTAAGTAGAAACACAAAGAATTCCTATGTGACTGAAGTGTAGCACTGCTTAAAGAACAGCTACAAAAACACCAAGACACAGTGATGAAAGGATTTTGAAAGAAAGATCTTTAATTTGAATGGAAAATGTCTCTAAATCCTTTAAGCTGCTTTGAAAATCTCAGCCTCCATGATATGGTTTAAATCTAAGATAACAGTGCTAGTCTGAAATTAGACAGAACATAACCCTACCTAAAAGGAAGAAGGATAGGAAAAGCCAAATTTCCCCTGAAGTTTGCTGGTTTGTGCTATTTCATTGTTAAAGATTTGATTTATTTAGAGAGTAAACTGAAAATCTGAACCTGTTATTTCAGTATGGGAAGCACTTTGGAGCAGCAGCATCAGGCCAGAGACATTACCCAGATAAGCACCACAACAAAGGGTCTGTTTTTGGGGAGCAAAGCTCACAGCAGAGCTTTAAGCTGGGCTCAAAGGAGTGGTTGAGAGAGTTTGAAGCACCTGCAACTACATAGGAGGCTCTGGATTTGGAAAGAAACTTTATTGTCAGATTATGTCACTGCCGAAAACAATTTAAAATGAACTAAGTACTGCAGCAGGGATTCAAATGCTGAAAAAGAAACCACGTGATTTTATTTCTAGAGATGCCTGCTGCACTGGCTCTCACATCACACACTGGAATGTAGCACACAGATATATATATATATATATATATGTATATATATATATCTACCTACAGCTCATTGCTGATTTAGACTCTGCTTATTTATGTACCTAAATCTGCTGGCAAGAAAACTTCACCTTGAAATTCACTACTCTTCAAAAAAAGGGGTAAAAAAGAAAGGTGGTCAAGAGGGCGAGGATGAAGATGTATTTAAAATATTGTGGAGTGTGAAATAAACAGGGTGGTAAGTATTAAAGCTCCTTAGAGAGGCTCGAGAAGAGTACAAAGAGAAATTTAAGCTTCACTTGTGTTGGAGGATTTATTAGTTCTTGAAAAGGGAGATTTCAAAGAAACTAGTAATGAATGAGGGAGTAATTACATACTGAGTTTGCAGAGAACAAACTAATTATAAAAATATGGTATGTTGTAGGCCATCTGCCCCCCAAAAAAGAACTGAATTGTCAAATTACTGAGCCAGAGATGACACATTATAATTATACTGTTACTATGCAAGATTTAATACAAAAATCTAACAACATTTTCCAATACCCACCATTTCTCTTTCTTGTTTGAAAATGAGAGTCATTATATGCTATCATGAGATTTGGTGCTGCTTGTCAGCATCCCAATTGTGTTGGGATAACTGCATTACCCATCTTTTAGGAATGAGAAAACCTAGTGACAAACCCATGGAGCCACGTGCCAGAGCCAGCTCAGGAAACGAGGGAGTTTCACCCCCACTCAGAGTACAATGATAATATCAGCCAAATTTTGTCACTCTGGGAATAGGTGCACAGAAATTTAACAGAATGCATCAAGCTGGCTGGCTGTCCCAAACTTCTGCCTTGTCTTTGGACTTTATTTTATTAATTAAAGAGATTGTCTTTCCCTGCAATCTGTCTGTTGACAGAGTCCTTCTTTTGAGAATGCTCACTGAATATCCAGTTTAAAACCTAGATTTGGTACAAATATAATAAACTTCCATGGTTCTTTATGAAGCTCTGCACAGTAATTTCCAGTGCCTAAGATCATCTTTCACATTATAGAATTCTGCTGTATTCAATGGCTCTTGGGATTTTAGTCTCAGGAGGCTTTCAGTTCCTAATGGTGAGTTTTGTCTTCCCTGAAAAACAGAGATGATATTGAAAGAATCAGCAACTATTGCCGATGTGAAAAATGAAGGGGCAGAGAGGAAAAATACAGAAAACCAAAATCTGTGTGCTCATGCCATGAGCATCTTAAACAAAACTGAGATTTTACTTTGAAGCTTTGCCTTTCACCCTCTCAGAGTAGATTTCCAAGAGTTCCTCATATTTCCCCCTGATTAGCAAAGCTCTTTGTTTCAGGTGAGCAAGGGACCCTATCAAAGACAGCAGGATCCTCATGCTCTTAGAGCACAGCTGCTCATGTGCTTTCTTGGCTCCAAACACTTCAAAAAAAGTCATCTAAATTCTGAAACATGAAGAAAATAAAAACCAGATAATTTTTCATCACCTAGTTTTGGTTCTTTGTAAGTCCAGGTCAATAAATTTATTTGGTGCCAAGTACCCCTGGGAGAATGTTTCCATTGGCTTTATTGGTCTTTAGATAAGAACCAACTATTGGCAAGTGTAAGTAGGAATGAGAGGTGAGGATGCTTTTAAACAATATGGCTCTAACCCTAGACTACTTCCTACTACACCTAAGCAAGAATCTGCTTTATCTTGCTTCTTGTTCACTAGTGACTAAAAATGGTAATTTCTATTCCTAGGAGGCATCTGTAGCAACAACAAAAATTTCTTACAAAAGGAAAAGGCCACAAATGTTGGAAAGAGTTTTTGGTGATATATTAAATTCCTGACATACTAAAGTACAAGAAAAAAAAAATCTTAATTCATGCATAAGGTCTTAATATATTAAAAAACCACCTCCAAACACACAAACCACAAAAAAAAAAAAAAAAAAAAAAAAANGGGGGCAAATGAAGAACAATCAAAGTTTTTGAATTTTTGTCACAAATCCCCTGTGGCCTAAGAGGTCCTTGCATGACTCTGGGTTCATCTTTGCCCAGAAGGATGGAGATGAAGGTTCAGCTCTCCAGTACCTGTGCTCAGGGTCAGCAGAGTCTGGGCTCAGCCCCACCCAGCTGAAACTCAGCCACTGACATCTGCAGCTCCTCACACACCTTTTCTGTCATCTTGGAGACATCAGGCTTTGGAGCTGAGTTTGCATCAATTCATATGGTTAATGCTTGTTAACACTGAAAGTGCTTCAGCATGTGATTAAAGTTTACAGTTTAATAAGTAATTACAGAGTTCCTGCCGTCCAGCCTGCTGCACTTTTCTGCCTACAGAACTGACTTGAATACAAAACCAGTGAGTCTATTCATGCTGATGTCTTCACTGTGTTCTCTGCTTTTATTTTCACCCCTCCAAATTAAACATTTAAGAGGCAGTTAATAAAACTAACAGCTAGACGAGACACATTAAATAGAATTTCTGAAGAATGTATTAAAATTTAGTATTAGGATAATTATAAACCAAGTTACATTTTCTTCCACTTATTTTGGTTCCAAAGAATTTATACAACCCCCTACTATTTAGCAAAATCTGAAATAACAGCTGTATTTCCAGTGCAATGAATTAAATTGGCATATTCCTGGTCATATATTTGCATGAAGAGGTGAAGCTGCCACTGGCTTCCAAGAGACAAAATTCCCCAGAAGTTTAAGACATTGAGGCTGGCCTGGCTCATTCAGCTCCTCTTCCATGTAGGAAAGTAGACTACATCTGAACAGATAAAACCAACCAAACAAACAATAAAGATTTATGTTGTGTATCCAGATTATTAAATTAAATTTGTGAGCTACTTTTTCCTCCCCACTAATATATATGTTGCCCTGTACATGCCAGTGCCCTTAGACACATTCAGTTGTCACTGTGGTCCCTGAGTTGTGCCACCACTGTAAGATGCACTCAGGCAATAATTACGTTTTAAAACTGCTTAAGTTGTTCACGGAACAGTATTTTTTCCACCATCAGGTGACCAGATTTTTAAAGTTAGTATCCCATAACACAGCCACAGGTGTATTTTTGGAGCTGGTGTCCAGCCTAAATGACCACTACTCCGGGACAATTCTCCCTCTGGTGCCCACCTGGCCCTCAGCAGTTGCTGCAGTGAGCCCGTGCCACGGCTGCAATACTGCACATGCAAGGAGCAAACCAATGTCACCAACCGAGCACAGCCCGCCCGGAGACTAATTGAAAAACAAACCACCCACCAGAAAAACCCTGAAGAGAGATTTTCCCCATCTCAGTATATTAGAAGAGGGATTACTCCTGACAGCAACTCGAGAGAAGAAGAAATAAAGGACAGAGGAGGGGGAAGTAGTTTGCAGCATTCAATCAGTATGCAGCATCAGACTCTTAATTTGCAGAAGCTCTGCTGTAGAGACATTCCAGCATCGCTGATGGCCACTTTGCTTCCAATGACTGTAGCTACTGCAGATGAAACCTAATGACTTCTGTAGTTGTGGAAAGATTTCCCCAAGTGAAAGTAGTTGATAAAACTTTGTTTCCCCACTCGTAGGTCGGTCAGACAGAGCACACACAAAGGGGAATCCATTTCTGGGGTTTTTGTCTGGGCATGTCCTCGTGGTTAGCATACAGCACATGTTCAGGTTGCTTTGATTACCTTTACCTCTCTTGGTGTGTGCAGGAAGGGCACAATAATTTCAATTGTTAGCTCCATCTCAGAGCAACTCCCTGTGAAACACCTGTGAGGTTCCATGACTCAGACATAGCCCTTTTACCTTATTACTCCAGCCCCAGTAGCAGGAGTGAAATATTGTCTCCCACTGATCTGTATTAGCTGAAGCTTGGTAGGGAAGGAGATTTGTATGGGATCAAAGCTCCAGCCTCCATTTGTCCACCTGCTCCTGGTCAAAAAAGAGGTCACCTGGCTGTACTTTTAAAATAAACTCAGTATCTAGTTAGCCTGTGGTAGCCCAGGGAATAGTGTAATTTCCTTTCACAGAAACAGAGTGGATACTGCTGACCTCCAGGAAAAAAAACCCAAACCAATACAACTATATTAACACTGTTTAAAGTAATCTTCTGAATTTCTAGTAAGGCAATTTAAAGTACAGTTAAAAGTCTCTCAACTAGCTTACTCAATACAGACTCAATTATAGAACTACTAAAAATGGCCAGTCCTGAAAACATCTCTGTGGTAAAAGAGCAGCTGAAAGCAGGCAGTGAATGCCACCCACTGCAGGCTGACAGTGGGTACCAGTGCAGAGTTAATAATAGACAGACACAATATATACCCATCCCTGTGCTCTGCATCTTCCCTACACGTGGTGAATGCACTGTGGCATGAGCTGAACCCCAGGTCACCGGGTTCTCCTCTCTTGTTCTGCCCCAACGGGTTTAACAAGTATTTTCTTCGTTGTTAATGCCAAGCAACTGCTACCAGTATCACTTCAACCTTGAAATGTCTGCTTAAAATGCTGCTCTTCCTCCAAGTAAAATAATTTTGATCAGATTCTGTCCTCTGCGCTTCTCATCTCTCCCCTAAACTGAAATGTGAAACATTTAAAACAATAAAAATCACTGTACTGGAAAGCGGCACTGTTTATTTTTCGCACACTGCATGAAAGTGTACAGCAGACCTTTAAGAGTTCTAAATTCATTCTGACCTTCTTCATCGGTTATTTACTTTGAGCCTGGAGGAAATGCTTAGCTTAAATGGCCTTTTTCCCTTTCAGAAATCTAATCTTCCAGAAAAATTCCACTGGACAGCAGGTTTTGTAATGGAATTACTGTAGTTAATTCCTATCACAGCAGTTCCTTAATGAAAGGCTGGAAGAAAGTCAACAGGTACTGTATTCTGTGAAAGGTGCTGTAAATATGAGTGTCATAGTTCAGAAAGGTGTGTCATCTCCCCATCAAGATAATTAATGGTCTCTCGAGTCAGACAATTAAAGTTTGCAATAATAATCTATAAGATATCTCCCTTTGTTTCCCAATTAAAACTTTTCAGACTAATTAAAACCATGCTTGTGTCATGCAGTGTGGTGGTTTCCAACTGGGGCAATAAAATAATGGGTCTCAGCCAGAGAAGATAAATGCCTGAAAAAAAATTACCCATTTAAGCACCATCTTATGTCAACATTGATCTATGAAGTTTTGCTTCACATAGTGGAGGAAACCATCTTCTTTTTAAGGTAACCTGCAGTCATTTTCATAAAAGATGAGAGGCTTGACTTTTATTAGTTCTCTTCAGGGAAACCTTTATCCATTAAAGTCCTGTAACCAGGAGCCAAGTGCTTGGGTTCCACAGAACAAATGAGCCCAATGTAATGCCAATTATATAAAAAAAAGAGGGAAAGATTAATTAAAACTCTTCAGAATTCTCTTCAATATCATTGTCTGATATGCTTGCTATCAGCAGAGCATGTCTTCCATCTGGCAGCTTTAACAATATAACTCTTTGAGGCTGTTCTTAAGGTAATTATGTCAAATATACTGAATGTGATAGGCAGCAATTGGTATTAGTTTCAGATTAATCTCTGCACATTATGGCATTCCAATTCTGTCTTCAAAGACTGAATTTGCTTTCACTGTGATGAAAGCAAATTGATGGTCAAGAGGGCTTTCCCCTTTCTGGCTGGGTTTTTGTTCTGTTAGCTGGGATTACATGGGAATTCCATGTTATGACACCACTGGGGCTCTCCCAGAGGAATCAATGGGGCAGGACACAGCACTGTGACCTGTTCTCTGAGATGAGGCTATAAAGGACAGGCCCCATTATCTACACCCTCAAAGATGTCCTGCAGCCTTTTCTGGCATTAGTATTATAATTTTTAGACTTAAAACTACTCACAGCCCACTGCAGAGATCTGGGGATTTCTCGTTCTTCTGGAACATCAGTGGAGTACAGCAAAATCACATCACTCAGCAGTTATACCCTGAATGGCTTCTGTCTCCATTTCTATCCCTGATCTCACTACTTAATTAGTGGTAGCTAATTACTGTGAATAGCCTTGCATCTTTAACTAAATGATTGTGTGTAATCCTCTCGGGTTTTCTATTAGAAAAGTTGGTGGCATCACACAGATAAATATGCTGCATGGGAATATGTGCCTGGCAAACTGCAGGAAATCTGTGCCCATCTTTGCTGCTCTCCCATCTTCTGGAGACGTGGGTCAGAAACTCTGGGACCATAGCGGTGCTGAGCTGAGAGCTCCAGGGCATGCAGTGCTGGGTGACACTGGGGACAAGCAGGGCTTGTTCCCCTCTGTGTGCAGTGCAGTGCATCAGGACAGTCCTACAGGAGTGCTCTGAACCCACTGGGAAACGCCTCTCCCTCCAAGACCACAAGCAGCCATGGCAGGACTCCTGCATTTCCACACCTGATGTGCCACCAACAATGAGACATTGTCATTCCATGTGTAGATGCTCACATCTTTCACTCCAACCAGCTTACATTTCACTGAACAGTGGTAAAATTTGCACGGTTTGCACTAAAAACACTCCAGCTTTGTCTCTGGTTAAAGCTTTCTTACACCTTATTGATTCCTTGTCCCCTCTGCAGGTCACCCTGGCTCCTCAGCCAAGGTTTGGGGGCAATCCCCAGGTGCAGGACTGATGGTATCAGCCTCAGCTACCCCTGTCCTTAGAAAACCCCTCTGCTCACAAGTCTACCTGGCATTTGTCAGGCTTCCTGAATTTTACTTTACTATAAAGACAATTCCTAGTATACTTGGGAATTTGCATCAATGCTGATATAAAGCAAACAAAAAAACCCCATCAAAGCTGGACTGAACTTTTCTGTGTCAGATTTGCTAGGAGATGCTATTATTGCCATGAATTGAATTAATTCAATGTATAAAAATGCATTTGTTCTTGCTCCAGAAATGTGATCTTGATAAAGGGGTCTGACTAGAATTACACATATGATTCTCAGTTTGGGGGTTTGTGGACATATGGCACCTAGTCTCTGAGCCATTCTGAGTTAAATCGAGTTTTTGTTACTTAGATCAGTGATACTGAGCAGGATCAATTACTATTAATTGCAGTAGTATGGGCAACTTCATCCTACCCTCCTATCTTGCAGCACTATGCTAACAGCATTCTTCCTCTTGTAGAAAATAAAAATGAAAACTGGGAGACTTCAGAGAAGGAAGCTCACTTTCTTTTTTGAGAGGCCAAGCATTCCTTTTAATTGAGAGCTACAGGAGAGCAAAGAGACAAACTTTAGCCAAGGGTAAAGTCTTTCACACCCAAACCATGTTTATATGTAATTTCATTACTGACTCTATGAACAAGAATGAGGTTCACTTCCAATATTTGACTCTACATGAGAAAGCCAAGAGCCTACTGCCTTGTTCAATTATTTCTATTAGATGCTGCTTCTAATACATTGATGAAATCCTTGGCAAATTAGGAATTTCTTTCTTGAAATGCAGAGAAATGAGTCTGACAACTGCACTGATGGTATGAAGCCTGGATGAGTCTTGGGGTCTTGAAGTACAAACAAGCCAAGTTTGTCCACTGCAGTCATTGTTTACATGAACTCAGGTTGCTGCAGGTGCCATTTCTGTTCCTGGTTTGAAGGTCATTTCTGTAGCCTAAAAGAATTTAATTCTATGGTTAGAGAAAACCTGAGATCCTGAATGAGAAGCTTCCCCCAGAGAAGTTGCCTTGGCCATATCCTCATCTCCAGTGAACCTCCCTAGTGCCAGTCAATCACTGAACTGAAAGCTTAGGAGAGAGCCTGAGTATCTGAATCTTTTACTTTCTATGCAGTTCTGACTCCTGTTTCAGATGCAAAGAAGATCAAGTTTTCCATTTATATAACATATATATCATTAAAGGATCTGAGGGGCTAAATCAACACTCAGTTGATAAGACAGGCACACATATCTGGGCCCTTCAAAGCTCTGGCAAAAGAGAGACATCAGAAAGATCTGCACTACTCAAAGTCCCAGGCAGCACATCAGTCACAAAGATGGACAAGGAGGTCAAGAAGCTCTTGGTTAAGGAGAAGTTTCACCTTCTGCCAGTGCCCATGTGGGAAGCTTGGGAAAAGCCTGGTTTGGGGAGGCAGAACAGCAGGATCCTGCACACAGCACACGGAGCTGCAGCTCTGTGCTCAGCCACTGGTTTTCTAAAAGCAATGAAATTATCAGGAAGCAGGACAATTGGTTTTGAACACCAGACTCTGCTGGGATTCAGTGACACAACTTTTTTATTTCCCTCCTAAAATGTTAATTCAAATGTGCAACTAAGTAAGTGCCAAAACAACTTGTAAAACTTAGTAACCCCACATTGACAGAAAAGTAGTATTGTAGAATGTGCTCCATTCCCTTTGATCTATGATTTATTGATGCACAGTATGAAATATTCATTAAAACAGACTGCTGTTTCCCGTTGATTTGTCATGTTTTTAATTCATATTTTAACACATTAATAAAACTGACACTATTAATTATTTTTTGAAATACCAAATATATTTGAGATGTAAAACTGGCATGGGTTATGTTTGATATTAAAATATCAGGAGGAATTAGTTCAAGCAAAATATGATCTGCAAGTGTTTGTAATGATCCTCCATATTCTATCACCCCAAACAACTCCCTAGTTCCCTTCACTAGTTTGAAACTACTTTAAATTACAAATGCAAACTGCACTTAGAAGCAGTTGTAACATTAAGCTCATGCTGCTTCTGCATTTCATACAAATACATGTGTTCATCAGTCTCTGCTACAGAGGTAACACAGAAATATATTGCAGGGGCACAGGAACCTGTTTTTCTGAAATGATTACTGATCTTGGTCTTCAGTGGTGTTTTTTCTTAGCAACGGTTTGGTTTAACAATCCACAAGGCAGCTCTGTTCTGCCACTCCATCTGCTGTGTAGCAATAATAGGATGGCTTATACATTTTTAAGGGAAATATAGTCTGTCTTATAAAAGGCAGACTCATAATTACAGCTTCCAGCTTGGAGGAGGACATGTGGAAATGTGTTTATGAAAAATTAAAGTTCATACTGGTCAGAAATACACCACCGAGGTGCCTTCATTTATGTCACCCAATTATTTGGCTCTCAGAGATGAATTATGAAGTATTTCTCAAAATCAGAATGACCACCTTTTAGGACTATATTGTTAAGCTGGCAGCACTTGAGATCTGGCCATTTCTACTTATAAAGATCTTATTTCTAGAACTCAAAGAGATTTATTAATTTGCTCATTTTCAAAAATTAAAATTCCAAATAAATAAACAATTTTAAATAGCACATCATATGAAAACTCAGAGATCAGCTCTCATTTCTCAGTTGATGTTTTCAAGAGTTTATACATAGAGAGAAAAGCAGAAAAACATGACTGACCCAAGATCAGTCAAATGTTTCATCCATATTCCACTCTTCTTGCTGCCAAAATTACGCAATTAAAAGAACTACAACCTTTCAGCTTTCACTGGAGCCAGACTTGCATTTTTTTTTTTTGGAGTCAGTTCTGAAATCTGAGATGGGCATAGCTGTGCACAAAACCTTAAAGATGCCCAGTTAGGGTTTAAAAGTTATCTTTATCTTCATAAGACAAATTAGAGAATCTTAGATTTACTCAGACTCTAGCTTCTACTCAAACCTGCAGAGTCCCAGTGAGACAGCACTTTCCAGGAATGGGGAAAATGGCACCATTGAGCAGGAGCTGGGAGCCCAGAGGGTGTGACACTGGGATTGGTGTCTGTCCCTGTGTCTGCCCATCTCTTCCCTTGCAGGAGTAAAGCAACCCATGGCATGTGGTGTAACCAGACAGGAGCAGAGCCCTGGCATGACCAGACCTCACCAGGGCCCACCTGAACCCCCACACCCCACACTACTTTCTCTAGTTTGCCTGGATGTTTTAAAAAGGACATGTCCAGCACAGTTAAAGGGTTTGGAAACTTGCCGAGGAATCACTAAAAATGTGTAAATGGATCATTAGCATCTTTCTCACATGGCAGAAAGGCAATGAACAAGAGAGCTCACCTGGAGATTTGAGAATGCCCACACCTGATACACTGGGACATGCTTTGTGTGGAGAATTCCAAAGGCTATTCTTTGCTATTCTTTGACCTAATGGACAAAGGGACCTTTGACTGTTGGGTACCAACTCAGGGCTCCCTGCAGACACTGAGTGCTGTGTAGGAAAAACTGTCCTTGAGGTCTCAGGGTGATCTTTGGCAAAGAAAGAAAGAAAGAAGTGATGTCCACTCAGTACACATGTACACAATCTGCCAGTCTCAAATCCATGTGTTCTCTACTAGCAATGTGGAAGTTCACATTTTTAAAACCTTTTTTTTTTTTTTTTGTGCATTGATTTCTTTTATAGCAAATCAGTATTTCATCTGACCTTTAAAATTGAAGTGTCCATGGTTCAGCAGCTCCCAAAGCCTTTGCCATCACATAATTATGGAACTGTGATTCAGGTTTGTTTAACAGCCAGCCTCAGGCAGGAAGTTCTGCAAATATATTGTAGTTGCTTCTTTATTAATTATCAGCAACTTCAGCTACTGGATTTCAAAAGACACCAATATTCCAAAGAAACATGAATTGCTGACTGAAAATAAGAAAGAAACAATGCAGCAAAAGGCCAGAGTCCTGCAGACCCTTCCACATGGGTGTGCCTATGTGATTCCTGATGTTGCATTTCCCATACTGTCTGCAACCTCAGGGTCAACCCAAAAAAGAGACTGCATAAATGTTATTTTCAACGTGGCAATGACATTGGAAAGCATTCACTCTCCTAGAATAAGCATCTCTTTCTCTACTGTATTGTGGAGAAGGCTTCAAATGCAAGTTCAGACCTTATATTGGGATAGAACAGATGCTGGTGAATTACCCTGTCAATTATCATTTTCTCTTTACTAGAACTGAATAAAAATATAACATAAAAACCCTCAAGATGCATGTAAAGCTTGTTATTTGAAATGCCTTTGCAGATGGAACAGAATCCTCACTGTAGCAACGCTGGGTGTGCAGCTGCATGCCCACAGCTTCTGCTGCTCTGTGGTGTGGGGGTACCTGAACACCTCACACTAAAAACTGCAGCAAGAGCTGGGGGACAGAAGGGGTAGGTCAGTGATAAAGTACATCCAGTTCCAGTTGTGGTGAAGCTGGTTTTTGGGGCTGTACTTGTGTGCACACCCAGGTGCCATCACCACTGGATCTCTGGGTGACCCAGAAGGCCCAGGCAGTTTCTGCACAGATGGAGGGGGGAACTGGCTTGGGACAACAGGCCAGCTGGAAAAGAGGTGATTGACTGAACCATCACAATTAAATATTGGCATTATTGTTGTAGGAGCTCTCTGGGACAGAATTTTGGGCAGTTGCAGAAGTTGCCCCAGGCAGTTCCTGCTGTGTTTAGCCCTGTTCAAACACCGAAATGTGTTAGTTAACAAACTGGGTGGAGAATACAGCCTTGCCCTCCAGAGACTCCCTGTGGTGGTTTCTGCTGTGGAAGGGATCAAGCTGTGCATCACTATTTGTAAATAGTTAATAGAAATTGTTGTTATGTGGGAAGTCATTTGTATGTAGTTAAGCTATTTAAGACATGTTTTGAGTTTAGTTAAGATATACCAGTGGCAATGAATTAAACATGCAGGGATAGTCCCCTGGGATCACAGGCCAGCTGAGTGACTGATCCAGCAGCACTGCAGTTTGGGAAGTCTCACCTAAACCAACTGAAGACACTTTAGCAATGACACATGCAACAGAAACTCCCACCTCCACCCAGGAAGCAACCACCCACCATTTCTGGGAGACTGGGTTCCCCATGTGAGCATCACCTTATGCAGAGTTCCCCCAAATCGCCTCCCTTTTAAAAGCCCTGTTTGGGAGTGCCTGTGCATCATCATCCAACCACAAATGCTGGTTTGTCCTGGAAGGACAGAGGCCCAGGGGAACAGATCTGTTCTGCTTTCAGTACCCAAAAATCTACTTATAAATCTTGTTTAGATAACACCAATCATCTTAGCGTGTGCATGTCCCACAGGAGCTTTGTTGGGCACTGCACAGAGTCAGGGAGGTCCAGCTGACCCTGCAGGAATTATTGGGCTATTTGCTCTGCATATGCCTCAGTTTCCCTCCCTGTAAAAGGAGGGGATACACAGCGCTAGAAATCTGTGGATGATTTAGGAGCTACATATTTATTCTTAGTTTTCTGGTTTTGACAACTAGCCATATCAGGTCAAAAGCAAAGCAAGTTTTCTTTAATGAAACATGAATCCTTCCCTAATACAGTGGGACTGAGCAGTCTGCAGGATGATTTTGTTGTCTGATACTGTTACCCTTTACGATCTCATATTTTATGGTAGTTAATGCCATTGGAGGAAAACATGATTAGAGCAGAAAGCAGCTTCAAAGCAGCCATTGCTGAGTGCATTCATCACACTTGCTGCAGAGCTGAATTTTTCCTCTCTACAAATATAATCAATCAGTGCAGGTAAAGAGTTAGTTGCAAATGGAAGCCCTTTATGTGAACTAGTGTGCATCCTGTTTTTATCAGTGTGCTGGGAACTGTAGTTAGACTGGGATAAGTTATGTGGTGTGGGCTTAGGCATTAATGAATATGAGAAACTAAATTATTGAATTTTGCAATGCAAATTATTTTTTGAACACAAATTCTTCACTCTTGAATGTTAAGGGCTCATAAAAAATGTCAATGGTTTATGAATTAGGCCATTAGCATGCAATTTGGGATTCAAACAGTACCACAGCCTCATGTAATAAGTGACTGAATAAAGAGCAGCATTCCTCTCTGCACTTGCAAAATAGTTTGTCAGGAAGGCAAATGCAGGGAGATGTCACACAAGGGACTCATTCCCTCCCTCTGGAGATGCACAGTTACACAGCAGAGGGGTGCCATGTCTGTCCCCAGATCTGGTGCCTAGAAATGCTGTATTTTTGTGATCCATGCAATCATGGCCAACGGGTAGAGCATCTGTAGGTGTGAAATGGGCCCAGAGCTCTCCAGTCCCCTTGCAGTTTTTTTGGGGGTGCTGCCACCTCAGCCTGTCAGTGACACCTGGGCCTTTGGCCAGAGGTACCAACAAGTTCAACTGGCTTGAGACCTCAGTGAAAATAACAGGCAGGCTGCCCTTACTGCTGGCTGGGGTCAGTCCTTAAAGGCAGTGCATCCTTTCAGTCTGCCTGCCTCAGCTGTACAACTGACCTTGCCATGGGCCACATCCCAGAGCCTCTCACCTGGCTTTCAAGGCTAGAGAAACTCATGGACTGGCTGTTTTTCTCTCTCCTTTCTTGCAACTGAATACACACACACAGACCCTATGCATGTACTAACCAGGCAATTAAGAGATCCATGTGGTGGGTGTGTTTGAAAGACTCAGAGATCAGGCCAGTTACAAATTTCAGAACAACACCACATTAACATTCACTACCAATATATGGTAATTATTAGCCTTCATGAAAAATTAGCATTACGTATGCAATTAACTTAGCCCTTAAGAATCTGATTTTAAATTAGCTGTGAGTGTACAGCTACCATGAGGGTGGTGCAAGTAGTTAATGCTGATTCAGGGTGGCCAAGCTTACGAGCTCTTCCCTATCTTTCTTACCATTCCTGTGGTTCTGCTCATACCTCAGCACTCCAAAAGCAGCTCCATTTATTATTTTCAGGTGGACAGGATTTGTTCTGTTTTCACCAGACATCTTGTTTGCTTGTGTATACACACACACATAAATACATACACAAAACATATGTATTTCTTTTTGTTTCCCATACAACTTTCCCACCCTTTTATACCCCCCTTTCATGCAGATTTTACTATGTGCACATTCTTTCCAATACCCCCATTTGTGCAAGTATACAATTCCCCAGTGGTTGGTTTGCTGTTACACATTATTTCTACATCTCTGCTTAGATTTGCATGTTTGTTGCTTATTTAATTAGTGGTGCTACATCAGGGCATACTTATCCTGCCACCAGATATGCTATTTTAGCATGCTTATGTCCAGGCTAATAATATCTTTCTTGACATGCTTACACTCCATAGTGTAACAGGCCCTGCTTTGGCTACAATCTTTCATGTTCAGTGGATCTATTTTGTTGTCTTTTCTACAGAAAGTGTCATTGCTCCTAAATCTGTACTTAAGATGATTTTCTTCTGCTTGTTTTACCCACCTGATAGGACATTTTCCCTGTTAAGAGCACTCACAGCCTGTTGCTAACCTTCTTCCCTCCACAGTTATGATGTTACTCTCTGTGAGTGGCCACTGTCCCATTTAAAGCAAAATTTAAGCAGGTATCTTTCCCCCATCATGCTTTAAGGGACTTGCTGTCATCCTCACAAGCAGACTGCCTGGGCAAATGGTCAGCAGCTGGAATCAGTGGTGTATAAAACATGCTAAAACCCAGGACTGCTTATTTATGACCGTCTCCTGTTACCTCACCATACTCTGGGATCCTGTTCAATATTACAGGAGGCCGTGCCCCTGCCAGCTCCCATGAGCAATGGCAGCATCAGGGCACTCCAAGGACCTGCTTTTACAGCTCACCACAACATCAGATGCTAATACAGACCACATCCCTCACTCTTGGCAGCAAGCAGGGACCGAGGAGACCCAGGTCTCTCAAGTGTGAAATGTTAACACTCAGTACCTCAAGCACTGTCAGGCTGCCCATGCCCTGGGGAGAGGCGCCTCTCTTCTGGGCTGGCTGCTGAAGCTCAAGTATTGCAAAGGTCAGCAATTATAAAAGAGAGCCTTAGAGGGGATGTTTAGTTGCTTGAATTACCAAAAAACCTAAGTGAAGACTCCTATCATTGTAAAATGTTACTGTGCCAACACCTGAGCTCTTGGCGTAGTTAACAAAAGCCCATAAACAACGCCTTTGCTGCACACAAACACAGGTGGGTCCAGACCTGCTGAAAACCTTGTCTGCAGGAATGGTAGAACTCTGAGCATCCAGCCAGTGCTGCTCCCTGAAGACTGACCAAGACCCCATTCTCCAGTGCCCAGCATGCTGTGCACAGAGCACTGAGCCAGCAGGGCCCCCATGCCCTGAGCTGGGGGAGAGGGAATCCTGCCAGGAGAGTGCTGGACTGGTCTGTGTCAGCCTGGAGTAGCTGCCCAGGGTGGGGAGCCCAGTGGATGGGCTGCTGAGGGCTGAGACGGGGCCCAAAGCTTAGGACTGACAGGCTGAAAAATGAGAATGTGGAGGTGTTTGTGCTGTAACTAACCACAGAGGCACAGAGTTATATTCTACCAATACTATCTCAAATTTAGGTCAATACCAGGCTTTAAACTAATAAATTGTGGGGGAAAGGCTGCTTTTTCAATAAAAGACAAAGTAATAAAACCCAACCTATGGTCCTTATCATGATTAATCCCTTTCCACAGGCTGTGCTCAAGCTCTAGCTGACCAGAACATGTTGGATTCAGTGCAGCTAAGTGGGTTTACATGACTCATGGAGATGTGGCAGTCATTTTTGAATTATCCTGGGGGCTTTGGATTTCAGTGTCATGACCAGGTTTGGCATAGCTGCCAGTCACCTCTTAACATGTGGCAGGCAAGCATTTTATTTCTTATTGCAGTATCATACAGTAATATAGAATATGTTATAGTCAAATTCTTGTTTATGGGTAAAGAGGACATGCATCATCTTGTAGGTTTTTTAACTGACCACAAGTGAATTGTTTACACCTTCTGCACTTCCAGTGTCAATTCTGCACCGCATCTCCTATATTCCATGTTTTTCATCCCTCCCTACTGCATCCTGCACCTCCTTCTCATCCCTACTGTCATACCAAGCCTGTATTTTCTCCACACTGCATCGTTGTGCTGGAGTCATAAATATCCCATTCTACCCAGAACACCTGCTTGTTACTGCTGTCTATAAAAAAAAGCACAGATCTCCATCACAGACAAACAAAAGTAAACCAGAGACAGACTCCTGAGCAATTACAGAAATCGCCATCTCAGCTAAACCAAGTAAAGCAAAGGGAGACCAAGAAGAGACCAGACAAGTTGGGCCTGACAGGCCTTGGTCCCAAAGTCTTGCAAACTCAGGACAAAGCTCGTGTCCTATTACCTGCAAAGGCAGTTCTGTATTACTACACTGCTACAAAAAAGGAACTATTTGCTTTTTTGTTCTGCTGTATTTGCTTTTTTTTGACTGGGAAGGAGTTTCCTGCAAAGCTCAGTAGAGCTGTGCTCTCCCGCTCTGCTCTGGGTGGGCAGCTGCAGTCACAATGAACACGTGGAAAACTTTTACCTGACCTTGAAAACTTATATTTCCAACTAGATCTGCTTTTAATTTATGAGAATGAATTTGTAATCATAAGGAAAAGGAGGACGTAAAAAAAGAAAAAAACAATCACAGCCAGGGTGTTCACATAGAAAAGAAATCTGAAAAATTAGGCTGAATATCAGGAGTCCTTTCTCTGAAGGCCCAGGTCTGAAAGTGTTGAGGTGATGAGTTACTAAATACAGTGCCAGAACTCCTTGCCTCCAATACCAACCATCTCAGCACCCTGGCCTTTTCAAAAAAAGCAGTCACATACCCTTCCCTAGCAGTGAATGATGGTTGCCTTGTGTAATAAAATATTCAACTTCACAACAATGCTTTATAAAGAAGGAGGTTCATGAATTTTTAAAATTATTTTGTAAATCACTCTGAGAGCTGACAATGAAGGCTAACACTTCTGCTGGTGTACAACTGCCAAGTTATCCTCATATTCAGCTTGACACTGGGATTTGTGGGAACCTTCCCCTCTGATGTGTGAGAAACTCTCTTCTGAGTGGAGTGCGAAAGGCATTGCCCCCACTCTCAGCACAGCAACCCAACCCACGCTCCGAGAGCTGCTCAGGCACTCGGGGCAATTCTGTCAGGAGGAGATGTTTGAGGGTTACCTGATGGGATGTGTCTGTCAATGCAGCAGGGCTGTGGGAAGCACGGGTAGCAAAGCTACTTCCTGGTATTCCCCAGACACGAAGCAGGCAGTGGGAAGTGTATTTGTTTTGCAGTACTGATGACTGCTTCTCTTCTAGGAAAGAAACAGGTGGGTGACTTATTTTTTGTCTCTAACCGTTACCAGCAGTGTCCAGATCTGTTTTTGTGGAATCAGAGAAATCCCCAGCACCAATGACTACAGGAACCTCCCCTGTGTAAGATGGCAATCTCTGTAAAGCACTGCAGACAGAACTGTGAATGTGGGAGGAAGGGAAATGCCTTTCACACTGCCTTTCTCAGTACTTTCTGTGCAGCTGCCTGTTGTTAGGCAGCTTGGTGATGACTGTTCAACAGTGCAGCCAGAAAGAAGTAGGTGCCCATCAGCAAAGCTAAAAACATTCATGAAGGTGAGCAACAGCACCTGCAGGAAGGTGGGAAACATTCACACATCATCAACTCCATAGACATCAACACTTCTAGAAAAAAAATTAGTTACCATGGTTGCACCTGTGGAAGGAGAAACCCATTCCTGCTAAATGTCAGGGAATTATTGTCTGGAGAGATGTTTTGCTGTGACTGCACTAGAAAACAAACTGGCCACATTTTTATTGCACAGTTCTACTTAAGTGAGAAACTCCTCCTTGGCCATGCCCAGCAGGGAGGCAGCATGACTGAGAGCAGCTTTACAGTGCATGGCCCTCCCTGGGTGCTGCAGAAGAGGCTGAGAGCCTCCCCGTGCTTGCAGCCGGGCACACTCTGGGTTCAAACCCTGCTGGTGACCCAGATGGAGGAGTTGTTATACAATGTTCTTTAATTGGCAATTTTCTGCTCTGTTCTCTTCTGCATCTGTTATTTATGTATCACAGCTTTCCTGCATGCTGGTAGACAACAAGGAACTACAGCAGTGGTATCCCCTCGTATTTAAAACATTTAGACAGACAAAACCCCAAAATTCACATAACAGAATGGTTCATTACACTCAGAGGAAATTTTGTTGCTTTATGAAACATTTCTCTGAGATGATAAAGCCCACATGGCTGCTGCACAACAACTACTGAGCAACAGAGGAAGAACAAAGGATAAACCAAACAGCAAGATGCTTCAGCAAAGATGCTGACCCAATATAGCAGCTTCCAACATGCAGAGCTGCAACCACAGCACCGCCTTGGAGTTAAGTGCCGATGAGCTTGGTGTTATGCCAACAAAATCATCAAGAACCTGGATCTCTCCTTGTTATTAAATTGGGCAAGCAAACGAATGAAAGGAATCAAAGCAATAACAAAGGGTAGATAACCCCTGGGCTATCTCGTAAGCAGTGGCTGACAGATGTGGATTACTGAAAAAGTAAAGAGCTTGCCACTTGTATGTAATAAAGCCACAGGGATTTCAACAATACCCTTTTTGTTTTAAAGAAGAGCAAAGGCATATATTGTCAAAGCCATAAAGCTTGCCACAGTGCTCTGCTGCACTATATAAAGACATCACAGGCTTACGGTTTTGAAAGGAGTGACAGCTATTACATGCTGAAATTTTTCAGTGATGCACTGCATGGAGTAACTAAGGATCATGCAGGGAAGCATCATCTATTTGTTCCATGACAAGAACACCTGGTCAACCCCTCTGAACTGGTCAGTTGGACTTAGTGGCCTGGACGTTTATCACTGATGCTATTTTTTGTTGTGGGTTTTATTTTTTTCAAACAAACTCTAAGAAAGCAGCATTTTGGTTTCATAAAGAACCCAGAGGTAGAAAAAAAGGTTGTCATGCTTGTTTTCAGTTCTTGTGCTGACCAGGTATAATTTGTCATCTGAGGGTGCAAGCTGCCATTAGAACTAGAACTTGGCTGAATTTTGGTACAATTTCTAGTAGAGCTGTAAAAGCCCCACCTGTCACCATTTTCACTGTCTTGTCAGCTTACAATGCCAAGAAAGCATTAAAGGTGTCTGTATTCGGCACTGGCGAGGCTGCACCTTAAATCCTGACATCAGTTTTGGGCTTCTCATGACAAGATGGGGATTGGGGGGCTGGAGCATGTCCAGAGAAGGGAAAGGATCTGGGGAAGGGTCTGGAATGCAAGTCTGAGCAGCTGCTGAGAGAAGTGGGGGTGTTTAGCTTGGAGAACAGGACGATCAGGGGAGACCATCTCTCTCTACAACTGCCTGACAGGAGGTTGCAGCCAAACTGGGGGTCGGTCTCTTCTCCCAAATGACAAACAATAGGACAAGAGAAGACAGCCTCACGTTGCACCAGGCCAGGTTCAGAGTGGGTTATCAAGCACTGGCACAGGCTGCCCACAGCAGTGGTGGAGTCCCCATCCCTGGAGGGACTTAAAACCCACACAGATGTGGCCCTTGGTGACTTGGTTAGAGTGGCCTTGGCAGTGCTGGGGTAACTCAATGATTGTAGAGGTCGTTTCTAAACTGAACAATTCTAGGATTTAGTGACAAGATCCTGCCTTTTTTGGTGTTGTAAGCCCATCCCAGTTAAATTCAAGCATACACTAATTCCTGTCTTAATTAATGCCTCATTTCAGTGCTGTTTTACTGTCTGTGAAAACCTAAATGCATTGCATGTAACAGCATAACAGGAAACCTTTTCATACAACACATATGCAGTCATTTGATACACACACAATTGATGCAACAAAGAGAAAGCCTACCTGATGAAAAATACGCCCCTCTGTTCATCTGTTTCCATTACATCTCCCTCTAAAAGCGTCAATGAAAAATACGGGATTATTATCTTTAACAATCTGACACATCTTAAACTTCCCATATGGCACAGAATATATTTCTCTCTGTTCCTTCCAAGTATTGTTGTTCAGTCTTTTATATCATAACTCCTTGGTGTTACCACTGGCAATCCTCAACAAGGCTGATTCCCAAAGACATGATGCATGAAACATGATTCTAACCCTGGGAAATCCAACAATGTCCAACTTAATATTTCCCTGTGGTTAGTTTAGGCCCTTCTGCTCTGCTGATTTGCAGGACATATTAAACTACAGCAATGTAATGCATGGCTTCAAAGTTCCTAAAGTTTGCTTTTACCTGATGTAAATCATAAATCCACAGCTACACATAGGGTCCTACTGCACCACAGTGGAGAACATGGAAAATATGTATTTAATGACCTAATTATTTCTAGAAGATATTTCTGTTGCATTAATCTACCTATGGCCCATGGAATTTCTTTGACTTACTTGGGCAAACAGCTCATAAAAAGTTGCCAGAATGGGTCAATCTGTCAAAGCTGACATGGTGACTTTGTTGGTGTTCAGAGAAAAGCAGAAAAGAAGGTTCAGGATATTCTCTCACTTTTAGGTATTATCAGTATCCAAATATTTAAAATCCAGACCAGCCCAACTTTAAAACAAATTGCAATTATATTTTAATAACCCTTTCCCATTTAAACTTCCACTTTTTCTGGTATGTCCTGCCTAAATGGAACCATGAGAGGCCATTTCTGCACCAGAAAATGAATGAACAGCAGTTCAGTTCTAATAAAATCAGGCAGAACAGGTCCTGCTAATAACAAGCTGAAGGTTTAGAATTAAAACACTAAGAAAGAGAAATCAAAGAATGATTTTCCACTGTATATATTAAGATTCTTAAAAATATGTCAGAAAACAAACAAATAAAAAAAGAGATAAGAATATAGGAAGCCATGGTGTAATTTTAACACACAAAGAAAAATGCTACAACATAACTTATAGAACCTCTGAATAAAATATGTGAATAGTGAAATAAATAGAGAGAAAACCAGACTATTTTATTAATTTTAAAATAAATTTACAGCAACTATTTATAAGAATTGGTTCTTGGGGAAAGAATGACTCCACTGGAAAATATTGACACAGTTATAACTAACTTCAAAATATCTAAAATTATCAAATAAAACAAGTATTACAACCACTTTAATGGGCAAAGTCTCCTGTTTCCTCCAGCCATCACATGATAAATCTCAGCCCCCACATCAATTTGTTAGAAGGCTAGTCAGAACAATAACAAAGACAAACAGCCATTAGTGGACAAGACAGTTTCATCAAGCGAGATCTTACAAATAATATATTGTTGTTTGTCATCAAGACACTTTTAATACACCAGAGTCCTCTCCAAAAGCACCTATAATCAATTCCTTCTAATTTACAAACTCAGAAAGACTACGAGAGTGATGGTAATTTCATATTTTACACACCCACAGAGGTTACGACAATTGATTCAGTTCAGCAAAGAACTGTAATGACTTTGAATGCACTTGAAAGATTTTTGCATTTGTTTTCTAGAGCTGTAAAAAAAGTAATTCAAACCCTGCCACATGGGCACAATTTGTAAAGGTTGTACATGAAAAGTATGGATTCAGCTCTGACAAAGCCAGCTCTTGTCTTATATAACCCATCTGCAAGGCATGCTGGGCACTGCACTAAAACACTTGGCTCCCTTTTGTGTGGACTTTATGCGATCTGAATAGAATTCAGAATTCCTACAGAAAAAAAAAAAAAAAATAGAGGGGCAAAGAAAGATGGGTGACACTAAACCACTTCAGAACAACTGGGTTTTAGTCAATTCTTTTCATCAATGCTTGAAGTAAGGATATGCAACCTCTGCCCTTAGATTAACAACCCCCATAAAGATGAAAGCAATCAGAACCCTCCGTAGCTCAATGCAAGGTTTCCAGCCATAAAACAAGACAAATGGCCACGTGGCCTGCCTTTCACTCCTCTCACTAGCCACATGTAACCAGCAATGAAACTGCAGCCTTGCTATTTCTGCCCTCAGAATAATATGAAATAGCTCAATTTACCAGACCACCACATAAGTGAGTTGTGTTTCTTTTGGCACTTTTAGAAAAGGTTTAGTGACCAAAGTCATTGTCTCTGAGGGGCTATGGCCTCAGAGCAAAAAGGCAAGAGTGGCTCCAGTCTGTAAAAGGAACTAAGAGTTGCTTAGAAAGATATTTTTATTGTTTTTTCAGCACTTTAGATGAGCCTTTCCAGATCCCAGCTAAGCAAAGCAAGAGCAGAAAAACTCCATCTAGTCCTAGTGCCAAAGAAAAGACTTGGTCTATCAGTACTTGTTAGAGAAGGAAAGAAAAAGATAGTCAGACATCATAATACTGCAATGTGATAACACTTTTAACAAATTGGGGAATCTCCTGGGTGCCAAGTCTTACTTTAGAAACCATCTCTGGGTGTTCTCTCCATCAGAGAGAAAGATCAGTAGATCTGCAAACATGGACTCCTCCCACTTGATGCTTCCAGCAGCAGAAGCCTTCACAGGATCCTCTGGCCATCAAAAATAATTTTTCTTCCATGTGCATTCATCTTCCTTTGGTGTTTTATGAGATGCTGTAAGCTTTACTATGGGGACAGAAGACCTGATCATTATTTCCAGTGCTTGCTATGAGAACACCGGGCACACATTTGAGCAGATTCTGCTTCATGGGCAGCCTTCCTTTGGGTGTGCTCCATCCTCCCCAAGGCCAGGAGGGAGGACATCCCCTGAAGTGCTCCACACACCTGGAAGGAAGGGAGCCCTGGCAGCACCTGAGCAGTTCCATTGTGAAATTAAAGGATGTACAGGGCATGTATATTCAGCTAAAGTAATTCTTTGTTAGTTCACTGATGTCAAAGGAACTATGCCTGGCATGCTGAAGAGCTGATTCATAATTTCAAATGGAACTTTTTCATTCATACTTAAGACAGTTTTGACTTCAAGCTCACTCAAGAGCTCTGTGCTGTTTGGAAGACATGCAGCAGGAGCTGGAAAGCAGTAACACAGAAATACTTTTTTAATACTCCTTGGCAATCTGACTTGTTCCTCTGAAAGATCTTTTGGGTGGGTCCTGTTTTGATACTGAGAGATGGTGCAGCTTCTGCCAGTATGGAATGGGATCTCAATGGAGGCTTTTATGCTAAAAATGGATACTACAAGAAGGCTGTAAGAAAAAAAAAAATGCTCCACCCTATTTAGATTAATGCTTTAAAACATGAAATCTTGTGTTCAGAGAAGGCTACAACAATTCTGCATTGTATTCAGCAGATCTAGAATTTCAAGTACAGTGTTTGGGGGTTTAAAATTTTGCCTGGTTAGACAACTGATGAAGTGAGAAGAAGAAATTGCTGGTTTCCTACAGACCAAGGGAATCACTGTCATGGAAGACAGTGTAGTAGCAAAGACATGGTACTGGTGAGGTAACACACTTGAATGATTTTATGATTTATATTCTCCTCCTTATCTGTGACAATATCCATTCTCTGAAGATGAAACAGGAAGTACACAACTGCTGCATATGTATTTATTTTCATTGCATTCTAGCTTTTAGAACAGTGCCATGAAAGGTCCATGAAAATAATAACCTAAGGCAGCAAGAAGAAAAAGAGAGGGCTGCACTGAAGCTGCCCCGTGTTCCTGCCCCTCACAGCTCTGTCAGTGCTGAGCAGGGGGTGCCTTGTTGCTGCCAGCCACCAGTGCAGCTCCAGTGCAAGGACAGCTTCACCTGTGCAATACAATGTGCCCTCCATTGATTGTTTTCTCTTTGACCTTTTTGATGTGACTTGCATCTTTATGCCTCTACCTTGCACAGTTTGCTAAGAACAGGTGCTGAAAAAGCAAAATTGCCTGCCTGGAGTCGCTGATGAAAAAGAGGATAAAGCCTCCTGGTAAACCTAACAAAAGTTAGGAAACAAATTTAGAAGCCTAACTAACTTCCTGTTGGAGAAGAGCTACTTCATCCTTTCTGAGGGTCAGGCTTGGGCTCCTGTGCATTTTGGGTACTTTAATAGAGATGTAGCCAGGCCCAAGGAGCAAAGTCACTACGATGGTTAGTCCAAATCATTGGCCTCTGTTTAACACATAGACTTCAATCAATCTAAAGTGATGCTAAATTTAATTGACAGTACAATTCCTAAACCATTATTATTCTTTCTCTGTATGGGTAGGTTGAATATTAAAATAATTACAGTCTGATTAGATAGACAAAATATGACCTTGCTTTGAAACCAGTAATTTTTTCCCAAAATTCCTTCAAACAAGTACATTAGTACAACGTTGGCCTACACGGGCCTCAGTACAGAATCTCAAGTCTAAAGAAACGTATTGAGAATATTAGAACTTTTTTCCCTTCTTTCTCCAAGACACATGTGATACTCACAAAGCTGTGTTAAACCTCTCTATCTTGGAAACTATCAGAAATACTTTGATAAATGAAAAACTTCAGGTATTTCTTCAATATCATGATATACTCATGGAGTGAGTTCCAAGTCTAGTTTTAGGTCCAAAGATATTGCACTGGCTGGAAACTGGTAAATGATTTTTTATTAGCCATCGACAAAAATCAAATTTGTGCCTCAATCTCCATCAATCTTAGTAAGACTCTGATGCAGTGATACTGTTTTATTGGCTAGACCAATGAACACTGGAGTCAGTTCCTTTGTCCTCAGTTGGTTAAAAATGTTATTCAGGTCCTATTCTGAGTATTTCGAAGCTAATGGTCTGATTTCTGCCACACATTGATGCCTGAGAGAACTCCACTAATGTTTTCTTCCTTATTCTTTAGTTACAGGTATTTCTTTGCACAGAACACAAGAGAATGAACTTCTAAATTTTCCCTATTGCAGCACCATGCAGCCCATTTTAGCTAAAGCTGAGTGTGCATCATTTGGCTGTTTTGTGATTGTCTCTTGTGGAACTCAGCTTGGGGCTGGGACTTACAAGAAGCAATAACAGCCAAGGGAGAAAAATTGCTGTCCTCAGCCTCCTCAAATACAACACGAGCACTGAAGGGGATCTACGTGAACCTACTTTACTTCATGTTAAAGGAGCAGGTCCTCGTACATCATCAGTCACTGAAATTCATGGGAAGAGTAGTAGCTTAAAGCAACTTAGTTGGTGTGACTCAAGCCCTTTATTTAAAGGTCATTTGTTCTTTACAAAATGAAGCTCTTGCCACAGAGGGGGTCCCATATCTCAGACTGGATTGATATCCTCTCATTTGGAGGGTATTTCAGAACAGGAATATAAAGGATGTGTAAGTTCTTGCCATGGGCCCTGCTCCATCCAGGAGCCCTGCTCCTGCCTCCTGAGGCTGTGCTCTAGGCTCTAAGGGTTCCTACAGCTTTGGGGTCTTACAGCCTGCTGTGTTTCCAGCATCAGGGTCTTGTTTTGCTGGTTCAGAGTGGTACTCAACAAAATCCCTGGTCCTGCATTGTTATTTCTGATTACTTTAGAGATAGATCCTACATCCTTCTTTGCAGTAATTTATGTGCCAGTTCTTTACCAGCACTTAAATCACTACTAACTACTTCTAACCAACCATTTTTTTTGCCTTGAGATGTTTAATTATTACAGGATAAATGGTACTAGTGAGGGATTCATGGGGAAACAGCAATTAGCAGTTCCATCTATCTCAATAAAAGAAAATATTATTATTAATTAATATCCATACAAGGAAGCAGGAGGACTTTTAAAAATCTACAATAGAGATATCTACAGGGGCCACATTTGCTCAGAGTGTCTCTTTGACAGGTGCCCATTTATTATTTTAACAAGCTGAGATTGTCTGCATCTTCAATCACAGGAGGTCAATCCTTCAATCCTGTCAAATCTTTGATAACTAAAGTGTCTGTATTAATAACTAAAAACTGGAGAGAACAAGCTCAGATAACTCCAGTAGGGGGTTACATTGCTTGAAATTGCCAAATGCCAGTCACTTTGAAAAAGGAAAGAGTTTATCAAAATATGCTGTAGTGATGATTAGTTTAGATTTGCTTTGGCACAATTTGGCTGCCACACAGCCCTTTATGCCCAAGCAACCTCTCTTCTACCACAGCATTTTGCTCCTGCAGAGGAAGCTGTCACTGCATCTGTGAAGGGAAGGGAGAGGGGTTTTTAAATACCCAAATAACACTTGACCTACTGTAAATATCTGATGTGTGAAAAAAAGTCACACATCAACCACCTTATATAAGTAATGTAATAACCAAAAGTTATAGGCTCTCCTGGAGGAACACGTGAATGTTTTATCCAGATTGTAAGATTATTAAATTGTGTCTCAAGAGGACAGTTTGCAACTGCCCCAGAAGGACTAAAGGATGGCAAATACACAGATTTACTCCATCCTTAGTGAGAAATTTTCTTACCTTTAAGAAAATGGCACATGAGTTTGTTATTCCCTCACTGGTTTTGTAGCTAATAACTTTGAAGGAAAATTTCTGAATGTATATGGTAGGTCAGAGGTTTGTCATGAACAGAGCTCAGGACTAAACTGAGGCTATGAGCACTTGGAGAAGTTTGTGTACTCACAGGTCCTCAAGACTGACTCGCCACACCCATCAACCGCATGTTAACATCACTGATATGTCTGAAAAACTCAAAATAGAGTGCCAGGAAAAGAGACCAGACCTTGGTGCTTTCCATTTATAGAATACAGCCCAGACAACTTGCTCACACAAACAGCCTGTCCTCCCCTCGTGACATAAACTCATGGTGACAAAAATGATCTCAACTCATCCTCTCAGACTGCATCCAACCTTACAAACTAATTTGGTTCTCCAACCTGACTTTCAGAGATTTTCCTAAACCCTGTAGATTCTTTCTACTGTTCCCCTCTTCATCTTTACAAGCTCCCCATTTCTCTCATCCTTAGGAAAAAATATAAAAGACATTGGGTTTTCAGAATGTCCCTGGGTGGCTGCCTGGATGGGCTGTACAAATGCAGCTCACTAACCTCAGCCCAGGCACAGCTACAGCTGCTGGGGGGCTGTGGGGTCCCCAGCCTTGGTGCTCTCTCAGATGCTCAGCAGTCTCTGAGGATACAGCACAAAAATAACCTAATGTCTAACACAGGACAGGAGTAGGAGGAAGATCAGTGTTTTACGTGAACCTAGTTATGAAGTCCTCTAGGCTTTGACCTTCCAGGAATGCAGAGTTTAATAGTGGTGGAGACATTTTATTGCCCCATTAGTCATTGGCAGGACGGAGCTTAGCAGTGGATGCACTGACAAAGGTGATGTTCGTGCCACAAAGCTTAAAGACAGAAACACAGAGCAACTGTACAGGTACAAATGTGGTCAGAATTAGAAGTGAACTTGAAAAGTCTTGGGCTTGTCTACACAAGTGAAGCCTCAGGTTTTGTTCCTGACTTGTCTGGTGGGCAGCCGAGTAATTTCTCTGCCTGACTTGGTTTCCTCCTTTGCTCCCTAGAGCAGCAGTAACAGTGCTGAGCTCTCCTGCCAGGCTATATGTGAGAACTGGCTGTTTCCACTGTGCTTCTAGGGATGTTGCTTGTATCACAACTGCAGATTTCTTTTTAATGCTATCAGAATGTGATAAGTATTGTTCAAACACACAGACAGATACAGCTCTAAACCTGAGTGAATAAAGTGGCAACCTGATACAGGGGGAAAGGTTATTCTTAAACATGTCTCAGAAGAGAAGGATGAGTCTATTCAAAGAGGGTGGATAAGCTTGCATAATCACCCCTATTTCTTTATCATATAGGTTTGATTTGGAAATCTCCTGAAAGAAAATCGCCCAGTGTTTGACAATTTTTCCAATTTTTTGCATATACATAAGTTTTAATTAAAAAGTGAATCTGAAGTTACTTCAGCAAAGAACATCAACTATTCTATTGCAGAGGGAAAAAGATAGAAAAAAAATTGTCCTTGTTCTTATGCTGCTCAGAAAGATTTTGTCCTTCTCATGTCTCTCACATTACCTACACTTCTCATTTCCATATTTTTGTTTTCTCCTTTGTTTCGCTCCATGGCAGCAAATAATGCTGAATACGATGTAGTTGTATTCATTCATTTACAGATCATTTCTCTGAGCACCAGACACAAGCACTCAGCTTTTCCAAATACAAATCAAGGCTGGTTACCTTAATTACTCATGGATTTCTGCAGTGCACGGGTGAAACGGGCTTTCATTACCCTGCCTATGTTAAAAGAAGCAGCTAAATCTACATATTCTTTCAATGACTGCTCAACGTTCAGTACTGGCACAGATGAATCCTTGTCAGGAATAATTCAGTTTGCCCGAACAAGGCGTTTCAGGGAGTGACATTACTTTTAAGTCAGGAGATGAATAATAATCCAGCTGATTGCTTTGGGAGGAACATTATAAAAGAAAATCTGGTGACTTTTTCACCCAATTTACTGTTTCTGGGAGTATCAAAACAAAATTAAGACATGCTATCATAAAAGAGGAAAATTTAGACATGCTATCTGTAAAAAGAGACTCTGACTTCTCTTTCGAGTAAATTGGTAGCAGAGTATTAACAAAAAAAATTCACCAAGCAAAATGGAAATGCTAGCAATGCAGCAGTGCTTAAATTTTATGTGAGTTAGATTATCACTAGGTACATAAAAATGAGCGGGAAATCTGCAGTCGACAAGAGCTCAGCGCATAATTACTTTTCCTCTCTCACCAAATGGCTCCAGGTTGGAACACTTCATTTAAACACAAAGACAGGGACAAAAGTGCTGACTTGTGGTAAATGTGCGCAACACCAGCAGATTTAACACTGCTAAAGAAGTTAAAAGAAATGTGAGACTATAGGGGTGCTTTTTTACAAAAAAAAAAAAATGTTTCCCCACAGAGTCATTAGGGTCAGGAGGGCCTGCTGTTGGTCTGCAGCCCAAAGCAGGGGTAGGTAGGGTGGGCTGAACACAGAGCGGTTTGGGATCCCTCCCAGGACCCTTGCTGATCACTTCCATGGGAGAAAGCTCTAACATGTCTGGATAGTGTTTCCAAGTCCACTTTGTGCTTGATGCCTCCCTGTGCATCCCGAGCAGAGTCAGGTCCCACCTCGGGCAGCTGCAGAGCCCCTCCTGGGCCCTCCTCTCCTACAGGCCGAACAACCTCCTCAGCCTCTCCCGTGCCTGGCGTGCCCAGCCCCAGGCCCTCGGTGCTTCTGCTGGGCCAGTTCCACTTTGTCACTGTCTGTTTGCAGCCAGCCCGGCACACGGGGCTCCAGCTGTGCTGTCACCAGTGCCAAGTGAAAGGGGAAGGATCGCTTCCCTCACCTGCTGGCTCACACAGCCCAGGGAGCTGCCGGCCTGCCCTGCTGCAGGAGCGCACCGCTGCTGCCGCATCCTGCCTGTCCCTCAGCTCCTCTGACAATATTGTGGCTTAATTAAAAAGAACCGCCGTTGTCAAAAAGGAAAGCAAATTGATGATCATTCCAGCTCAAACAACTGGCTCGCTGCTCCCTTCATCCAAGATTGGTTTGCTGTTCCCTGCATCTGAGACCTCCAAAGAGCCGTACACACTTTATGGGGTTGCACGGTCCCTTTTGATGTTTTTGTAGAATAGGCTTGTCTAAGGAACAAACTAGATTCCCTCCCATATTTCTTTTCCAGACAGGAAAGAAATGCTGTAATTTCCATTATTTTGAATAGAACAGTACTTTATGCTCCAAATAAACAATTCCCTCCAGCGCACCTCTCACTGTAAGCAGATGCTTAAGTCCAGTCTGATTCAGCAAAGCTTTAAGCATGTATCTAAGTGTCATTGCCTTCAGAATGAAAGTTAAGTGTGTGCTGCTATGCTTTACTGAATTTTGGCCTCACGCTATAAGAAAAGGATAATTTGGCTCATTATATTTTGTGAATGACACAATGCCCCTGAACATTAAAGTTTATATCTATTTGCATATATATGTGCAGCATTAGGTTTGGCTCTCCACTCTGTAGAGATCAAAGTACACAGAGATCCTTAGAGACTATCAAACAGCAATTACACTGAAAAATAAATTATAGGCAGTCTCCCTCTACATCTCACTATGTCCAGCTGCACATTTCCTTGAGTTTCTTTGCTGCCCTTGAATGTGTTTTAGTTCCAGTTATTGCATAAGATCCTCTTAGATGAGGGCTTATGAAACAACTACTTCACTCCCAGCGGTGAAACAAAGCTCAGTTTTAACAAGAATATTTTCTCAAAGTTGAAAAAGTAAAAAAAAAAGGAGAAAATTATTTTCTCATGGGTTATGCCCAACTGTTTCCAAAGGTCTTGTTAAGGCTTTTAAATAACTTTCTGCAGAGGACAAAGAGAGGCTGTGGGGCAGTCTCTGAACAAAGAACATCTTCCCATTTCTGGGCAGATTTGATGCCTTTTCGCAGTTCCCGGTTTCTGCGAGCATTAATTTATTTTGAAGCTGTCTGTGTTACTGCTCAAAACATTCCTGTCACAGACACAGCATGCACTGGGTGCAGGGTTCCACTCTCACTCACAGAAAGTGCTTGTGACTGGAAGTGTGAGAAAGTCAAGAGTTACTCCCCTGCAATGCCTAATTGAGGAATGTCTCTGTGTAAGGACTCTTGCCTGGCACACTGATGGGCTCTGACGTTTTTTTTCTCTATCAATGTCAAGTGGTTATTTGTGACATTAATGATAAATTACCAGTATTGGCATCGTGATTATATCTGACTGCACTTGGGATGGAGATTTAAGAAGAGATTGAAGAACTGAGATATTCAGCTCCTTTCATCCATCTTTATGAGGCGAAACACAGCATCTGAAAACTCTGAGCTCCACTGAACACAATGTTTAGTTGATTTCTTTTTTTTTTTTTTTAGCAAATTGTTAGTCTGTGATTGTGATCCCAAAAAACTGAAATTATCTTTTCAGCTGCTGAAACATATTGACCAGGAAAGAAACGGCTCCATTCCCCAATCCCATATGCGCATACCAGATCTAGAATAACAGGCAATGGCAACTGAGAACAGCAAAGATTTTTACCCACCTGGAAAGGCAGTCCACCAAAATACTGTTTTTTCCAGGGTTTTGAACACTTTCCTCCACCCATTCAGCTCACACCACCCAGGCACTGAAGGTGCCAGACCTTCACTGGGACTCCTGGCCTTGGAATCTTCCAGCTGGCACTCAGTGCTTGCTGTAGGCAGAGCAGGCAGTTGTGGAGGGTAGCAGAATAAGCTGGCAAATTAGCCATTATTAATTTGCTTATTTTGCCTAGGTGAGAGCCCTGGAAAGTTTGAGCCCTTGGCAGAGAAGCCCAGTGTGTGGTACATGCTGTGACAGGGATTAGGAGTCTTGTTTGCAGCAGGGCAGTCACTGACCCTGTCGCTCTGATCCTGCAGTGGCAGCAGGAGAGGCAAACCCTGCTCTCCATTCCAGTTGCATCCCCAGTCCTGGGACAAAACACCCAAACCAGGAGCCAGTCCTGCTCACTGCTTAGGAAACTCTGAAATCTGACCTCTTATTAAACCATGTAATCCTCCATAATGGGTACAGGTGCTGAAAATTTGGCCAAACCAGATCAGCCCGAGATTAACACCCGTGTAACAAAGTCTGGAAAGGTGTCATGGCTGAGGTGTCAAGCTCCTACCCAAGAAAGTTAAGCACCAGTTCTGCTGCCTTCCAACCAGTCACCAAGTGTATTTCCAAATATCCCTTAGAACGAGAAGCAAGCACTCAAACCACACAAATCCCACTGTAGCCTGCTGGTGTCCTGATACCACTGCATCTCTCTTACTAAGATTTCTTTCTTGCTCTCTTCCATTTCTCCCTTGAGATGCTAATTTGAATTTCTTTGAGAACAGGAATATTTTTTCCCCTTTTAATGTACAATGCCTTGCCAAATGGTGTACTGGTGTTTGATTAGGGCTTTAAGCTCTATAACAATAGAAATAAATGAGACTGAAAGTATGCAGTTCAATATTTTACAGCAGTGGTAATTTTTGAATTCTGCAATCAAAGTTTAACCCAATCTCTGTCTAGAGAGAAGCTCTGGGAGGCTGTGGTATCTAGAGGCACCTGAAAGTCCACGTGATTTGTGACCCTTTACTTCAGTTTCCTGAATTTTAAAACTTGCACTGTGTGAATTCTTTCTAAAGACAAATATCAAAAGATGAACAGGAATGGGGTGATTTGTGATGAATAAATCTCGAACAGTTTAGAAGCTATGCTCTAATGGGATATGCACCACAAATTTTGAAAAGCTATCTGAACCTGAAGCAAAATTTGTATTTTGTAAAGCAGAGTTTAGGTCTTTCTTGCCCAAGGTGAATTTGGTTGTGTCATTCCATAGAAAGCATATCATAATTTAGATTAATGCTCATGACTGAGACAGAAACATCAGGTAATAGCAGGAAAATGAAGGAAGTGAATCTTGCAATCCAAAATAAGATTTCCATTTTCAGTAAAAGCTACAGATAATAGAAGGAATATTCATGTGTTTTATTATTTTATTCACTTTCCCATCTATCCCTAAAAAGGATTTTTCTTAATTTAAGAGAAAAAGTAAAAGAGCTTTGGATTGAACTGCATAACCAGTGAACCAGACAATCCCAAACTGCTCAAGCATATCTGACATCTGCTTGAAGAACTCGATTGCAAATAGCAGGAGTGAGTTTCCATTACAGTACACACAGAGCTGGGCTGGGAGAATCAGCATTAGAAAGTGTGATTCCCATTTAGTAATTATGCCTTGATTGTTGTTTATATGTTTGTTCTACTGTAAGTTGCCTGCCTTATGGTGGCACTACTGCTAGAGAAAACACAAAAGTAATTTAGTTTTAAAGGGGAAATGAAAGTTTTAAAGCAGTTTAACATTTCTGTGAAAATGTAATGGTTGGAGATGACTGGATTGAGTCGATAAAGGGTACTAATTTCAATAGTAACTCACGCCTTAATTCTCCTCACAGCAACAAAGCTCCCTCCCTCCTTTCTGGCACACAATATAAATACTCTTTACACCACAATCAATAGAACCTGAGAGAGAAAAAAAATTCATTTTTATTCCTCAGAGGCTTCATAAAGACCAAGTTTCCCCTAAGCTTTTATTTACTCCAATGTAAATGGCATTGGTTTTGTAATGAGGTGTAATCACCAGCACATCATTCATGTTCCCTTCCTCTCTTCTAGATTTACCACTCAGTTTCTCCACAGGTGCCTGGGATCTGAGAGTTAGGAAGTGGTGATAAAGTCTGTTGTAGGCAATGCCCTGACACTAGTGATTACATTTAACAAGTCAGTATTTCCAAGACACAGCCCTGAAGAGGACAGTCAGGGACACCTGGTGGGAACAATGCTGTGACATCAGCTGTTCCTTGCATCCCTACAGAAATACAGAGGCTGAGTGGAAACTTTCTGAAGGTCTCCACATTTCCCTGTACCTCTCACAAACACTTGAGTATGTGTGGTGTGGTGGATGTAGCACTGACCCTGCCTGCTAGGTAGCTGCTATTGCTCACTCTGGTTTGATCCAGCTAGTGGGCATTTGCTCCATTGCACGTGTTCCAGTGCTTAGCACTTAGCCCAGAGAATATTGTGTGATTAATGCATCAAAAGACTTGTCTAAAAATCCTCCTCCCCTCGCTTTCCAGTGTTTTATTCTCTCAGTTACATTTTCTCTTTGTTCCTTTTTGCAAACCCTAGTGTAAATGTTTTTTGAGTAATTAATGTGTCAAATACCAGACCTGAATTTTCACGGGCAATTAGTGGGCTGAGTAAAGCCAGCAAAACGCATTTCAGTTTTAATAGTGAATTGTGGCTCATTTGCTGTTTTGCAGAAATATATCCTGGAATACTGAGAGCTTCATATGCCTGTATATTTTTTATTTCTGTTTCATCTACCAAAGCTCCCTCTCCTTTTCTATTTTTCACCACATACAAGATGCTGCTTGTAGTCTATTACAATTTGCATATTGTCCTTCTGCCTCATCGATAATTGATCAGGTTAACATCTGCTTTCTGCTGGTGCCAGGAGAAATTTGTTTGTTTCTACGGGACTCTGTAATTCCTCGGGGCCATGCAGAATTGCACTTCCCAAAAGAGAGGTGCCAGGTGCCCCCCACAGCAGCACAAGGCACACTGCCTGCCCACGTGGTTGTCCCTCCCCAAAGAGCTCAGGAGAGGCTCCAGGGCTGTGTGAGGGCTCACCAGCTGAATTAGAATGGTGGCAAAGCTGGCTGTTTTAGGCAATGCAAGAACATTATAAAGAGGATTACACAGGAACCTCACACTCCCCAAAGTCCTGCTGAAAGCGTGAGACACCCATTGTGAGGAGAGCAGGTGAAGGCTTGAAGAGCTGCCTGGTGAGAAGCACTAGTGTGAGGTGTTACCAATGGGACACGTACTTCCAACAGATTTATAAGTGTGGAAACTACATTGCTTTGATATTGCAGGGCTATTAGAAAGACTTTTGTTCTCTCCATGGTTTCTGGGGATTCAGCTGTCTGATTCAAAAAATACCATGATCCAAATCAGTTCAGCTTAGAGACAAGCAGTCAAAATGATTAGCAAGGCAAGGCACTGGTTCAATCTCAAGGACACAGCATAGTAGTCTGACTGGCACAATCCATCACAGGTTGGATGTACCATAATTGTACACCACAGATTTGTAAATAATCTCTTTCTTGGTGTCTGTGTTGACAAGGAATAATATATATGAGAGCTCCCTTAGTAGGCTACCTTCTGTCTAAACACACCATCCTGACACTTAAGTGTACCCAGTGCATCTCTAGGAGGTTCCCAAGGAGCATCAGAGGAGGATAAGATTGAACAAGGCAGTGTAGCAGAGGCATGCCATGACCTGGAGGGCAGGCTGACTTTCCCACCCAAAGAACTGCCTTTCTTGGGTACCAATAAAAGGGTTAAGATCAAGGCACTGAGGCTTTCATTGTGCCATTCTGTTTTCTTAAATCCACTGTGCCTTAGAAGGAATAGATGTGCTTTCATTAAAAAGACTGCCCCTCTCATTGGAATCTACAGTTTTAAGCACATCTAGATAAATGCCTACTAGCACTAAAATACAGATTATCACTGCTGCACAGTAATGAATGCAACGTCACATCAATGCCATGGGAGGACTGTCACACAAGCAGTGCATGGGAGAGACAAGTGTGCAGATCATGTCCTGGTCATCTATAACAAAGAATGAAGATCAAAAGTAGAGTTAACTCAGGAAAGAA
Organism: Chaetops frenatus; assembly: GCA_013400775.1. NCBI lineage: Eukaryota > Metazoa > Chordata > Aves > Passeriformes > Picathartidae > Chaetops > Chaetops frenatus. The sequence goes on from VZTR01032150.1 coordinate 93,891, forward strand.
GAATGAGAAAAAATTTGTCAACAATCTGTACACAATGCCACATAGGATGACAATTTCTAAATGCAATTGGTAGCTTTGGGTGAACAGTTTGAGACAAAATGCAACTTCTGTATTGCTTTGGAAGGTACCAAGTACCCACCCCAAAGGATAAGGCCCTCTGCAGGTACATCTACTTCAACTGGCCTGACTTCATATCACCAGCCCAGGGTCCTCCTGTGCAGGACACTGTAACTGGACCCTTTGCCCACCTGGATGTATTTGTTCCTGTCAAATACCTGCTGTTGTAGTGTAATAAAACTCCTGTGTCTTATATACACAGGGATACTAAGGTTTTTCTCCACATTTCACCTACTCTGTGCATGGCAGTATAGGTGTTTCTATTGATACTCATATTAAAAACCCCAGAAATTAATTCCAGAAAGATGATCTTTCTCCTAATTTCAGATACATGATTCATAACCCACTCCTTCCTCCCTCAGACCTATTCTGTAGGCAATAGCACCTCTAATAAGCTTAAGGGAAAATAAAATTCATCAAGGAGGATCAAGGAGAGTTGCAGCAGTCAAACCCCATACCAGCCACACAGGCAGGTCCCTGCCATGAAGCCAAGAAACAGACAAAGAAAAATGAGTTGTCAAGGAGATGATTCTACTGAAGAGACTCCTCCTGGAGCTGGACATCTGGGTGCTTCACATGCCAAATTTAAATCATCAGTCAGCTGGTTGCGGGGGGTTGAGGGGTGCAAAACAGGAGTAAATGTTCATTTACCAGCCAGAGCTGGGACAGGGGTGCTGCAGCACAGACCCCAGGCTGCAGCTGCTGCCTCTCCACTTCCAAACTCTGCTCATCCTGAGGGGATGGGGCCAGAGCAACACCCTGGCACTTCACTTGCTCCAAAAGGCTTCCCAGCTGCTTTCTGCAGATCCAAGTTTCATTTTAAGGCTATAACTCTTGAGTGTTTCCCCGTCATGACAGCAGGTCTCTTGCTTTCTAGTTTAATTGCACAGACCTGAAGTAAAGCTCATTTGTATGGATTACAGGAAAACAGTGATGAAAGTGATCACTGCTCCAAATACAAACTCACATCCTGAGACAGGCAGGCCTCCTAAAGCAGAGCTCCAGGCCAGTTATTCAATCCTACGCCCTCCCATTTTCCAAATTATTCTGTTTCAGAGCATTTTCAATGCAGTGCTATTTAAGACAGCATATTTCTAGATAATTAAGACAGTCAACTGTATGTACAGACTATCTGCAAAGAAAGTGTCTATCAGCTCACCTTTTTCACCTACAATACAAATTTTCAGCACCAAGTTACATGTAAAGCTGTATGCAAGAAGCTTCTGATCATCACATGGATATCAGCAATGCATGAATTTCTGTCTAACCATACTGGAGTCCCAGCTTTACACTCTCAAATCTGGCATTTAAGGGAACAATAAAACTCAGAAAAAGTATAACATTAAAACATTAAGCAAAATGAAAGTGCATGGTTTACAAGGATCTGTAAATCCGTGCAAGACTTTAAATATCCTCATAACTGCAACTGGGGAAGAAAAAAATCTATAGAAGGGGAAAATTATAATGGTTAGCATTTGAGCTTTAATTGAGGTTTAAAGTTCTTTCTAAAATGGCAGGGTAAGGATGTCATTCAAATACAGCTTTAGCAATAAGTCTGAATTTGCTCTGTTTTCAAGCTTTGTTCATCAACTGCACCATGCACAGAGCTTGTGTTTTTCTTTAGTTTTCTGATGATCTTATTATATTCTTATTTATGAAAGAAACACTTTATTGCCCTGGTATTAAAATTGTCTCCTGTGAAAGGAGAGAGGTTCTGAAGTGAGGTATAATTTACAGCTTCAGAATATTGGAATAACTTTGGGTATAAACCTGCAACATTCATGAGTTTTCTACCTGAAGTCAGAGAGACTTACAGCCAGCAAAAGAGGAAAGTCCCAGTTAATCTCTTCACTTCCATGAGGGAAGACTGACAAGCACACAACAGGGAGAGCACTGCTGGACATGAAATATGTATTGAAGATGAATTAATGAGGGGGGCTCAGAATGACTGGAGTTGTCTACCTCAATTTTATGCTCCTCTCAAACCCAGCAGTATAAGTTTCCCACTATGTCTGTCTGCTGGTAGGGTCTCAGGTAAAGATTTCTGAATGTTTCTATTGGAAAGCAAGGGAGTCTACAAAAAGTAACATTGGAATCAAACACACATTGGCTACCTCCATGTCCATCTGACTAATGCAAGAATGAATATTAAGTTTTTAAGGTGATCCTTCAGGCCAAGAAATTCCTGCTAGTGCCTTCACACCATTACAATATTTAGCATACAGTCCTTAGCCAGCATTTCCAGTGAAATCAAAGGGATGCTTCCTTTGTTCCAATCCAAGACCAGCAGATCCTCTGTCTATGTTACTGAAACATTAGAAAGATTCTGAAATCTATTAAATTTATCTGCCAAAAAAGCCCCACTTCCCATTGCTAGGATAGGACACTGAAACCATTGGTTTCTGCCCACGAGGTTATCACCTGTGTTTCCATGGACTTTGTTTCATGTGCTTTCATAGACTTTAAGGTTCATTTTTGTTTGGACCTGAATGCAGCTTCTGGCTAACTCTGGAACCTTTGCAGTTATCAGCACTTCATCCTCCTGACAAAAATCTCCTGGAACTCACAAGAATAAAACACCAAAATTGCAGCGCATTGAAAAATATTTCCTGTACCTGTACAGAAAAACAGACTCTGGTAAAAAAAAGAGTTCAAAGACATAAATCAGACTTAACCCTCACTTTCACCTTCTATTAAGGCTTAAACCTGAAACTATGTGATATTAGCTTGAGTTTTGGTTTAAAAATGAGCTAGCAATGGCACTAGTAACCAAGCAACAGTAATTGCTTCTCTGAGATTAAACCACAACATGACATTAAAGCTCTGCTACTGAACTTCCCTACAAAGGTGCAAAATTTTTGCAGGCAGAAGTTAATTATGTAGAAGGGCAATTTCAATTTAAGTTGCAAGCGTCTCCGAGCTGTACGGAGGCAGGAAACAATGAGGTCAAGAGTTCAGCCTACCTGAGTTTTAAATCTAGAGGAGGATTATTGTAGCTTCCAATTTATAATTGATACATCCAGCCTCTCAAAATAATTTAAACTAAATCAAAATAAATGACCTTTAAATAACTGCTGTCCAATAATATGATTGGACTCCACAGATTTTACCATGGCTGTAGTTGTTAGAATTTTGCTTCTAAAGTGACAATACTGCCATGAGTAAGAACTAGAGGGCATTGTGTATCTTATAACCAAACCAGAAAGTTCAAACTATTCTTTATGAACATTCAAACCTATTTTCATATAACTAACATGGCCTTTTGTGTTTACAGATATGAAAAGACTTCTTTGGGCTAATTCTCTCAACTTGAGAGTACCATAACTTTACAAACGATATCTATCATTTCAATTAACAGATTTAGATTATTTTTTAATTAAATATAAATTAATTAAAAATTAATAGCTTTCTTATTTGAGTGTTATACAGGTTATGTGATTTTCAGGTATGAAATATTTAAAGCCATATCTAGGTTCTAGGACAATTTTCTAAGGTTAGCTGGAAAAAGGAAAGTGACATTTTGCAATCCACAATATCTTTTAGTTTGATATAGGGGGATGGAACAGAGGAAATACCATTTGGAGCATCAGCTGAGTGTAGAAGTGAGAAGAGGAAGGTGAAAGGAAACATTGAAGGCAAACTAGAACCCTGGAATAAGCAAAAGCTTATGAAACTTGGACCTACTTTGCCATGGCTTTCTTGCGTGAGCTCTGACAAGACTATTAGGTCTTTTTATGCTTCTGTTTTCCATCTGAAAAATGAGAATATTGCTCATTTCTCTCCCTTAGAGGCCAGGGTGAAGATAAACCTATAGAAAGCACCATGGCCATGAAATCTGAAGTTCCTGGGGCAAGTTGGACAGAAAGGTAAGACAAGGCTCAAGAGATCTTGAAGAACAGACAGGTCTCAGAAATGAGGGAATGGCTGATGTTTTCCACACTGCAGTACAAACTGACAGCTCTGGCACCTGCAAACCAGTGACACCTGCTGGGTGTGGGGTTCTGCTGACTGAGCTTGTTGGGGATGAGTCCACACCTCTGCCACGGCCGAGGTCATGCTGCTCCCTGCTGAGGACACCACGAGTTTCCCTTCTGGTGGCAAATATTCTAGATATTTCTCATAGCTGAGAGTGCAGGAGTAGCTCCTACAGCACACTGAACCATGCCAAGAGTCTGTTGCTTAAACAGTTTCCTCACACCAGAAGGCACAGAGGCATTTTTGTCACTTGCACAGCAGTTGCCATTAGAAAGTCAATGTTTGCCAACATATCAACCCAGTAGGCCACAATTGTTCCATATGCTTAGAATATGGAATTTCTGTGGTAACCGTCAAATATCCAAGTGCTAATAGTGACTGTTCTCCAAATATTGTTATTTTAGCTTCTTTCTCAGAGCCAAGAAGGAAATGGACTTCTCACCCAACTCCTTCTCAGCCCCCGCACTGCTTTCCAGTAAAATTCCCTTCTCTATCCTTCAACAGCTTTACTGATAGAACAATTCTATCTTCCCCTGTTGTCACAGTTCCTTTTCATGTCCACTTTTAACAAGACTATAATCACTTTGCTTCTGGAGTATGGGGAAAGAAAGCAATGTGTGTTTTTCCCGATACTCAAGTGATAGTATGTGATGAACAGACGAGACCTTGAACGCTTGGCTTTGCCAGGGAAGAGCACATTATGTCAAAAGCAAAGCAATTGTCCAACATTTCCCAGCTGAAAAGAAAAGGTTTCAGTGTTTAGGCTTATAGAGATGAAACATCTGGAAAAGGTTTCCAATTCATAGCTCCAGATCACACATACTAAGCTCTGACACACTAATATTAGTATTCCAGTATCACAGCTAATTTGAAGATCACCGTTCTGAGAGGTTTTGACTTAGAAAGAAATTAACAGTAACAAAATCATGTTCTTGAAGGCAGTATGGCCTCAAGGCTTTGCAGGGAAAACTGAAAGAAGTCAGTCTCTCAGAGGTGTGTGTCTGCTCAGAGATATTTGCTTTTCTAGAGGTGGGAACTGCAGAGGGATCTGAATGAGCTCAGATGAGCTCCCCACCATTACTCTGCACTGATGTGAACTGGTTCCTCATAGGCAGCACTATGGTCACAAGCTGAGCTTACAATGTTTGGTTTTCTACAAAATGACCAGAACCTTCTTACTGATGTTAAATTACCAAATTTTAATTCTGTTTTCTTGCATGTTTCCATTATTATCTGCATATCAGGTTTGTTGACTTTGGTATTTGACCTCCTTCTTCCCAGAGGTAAACTGTTCAACTTAAATTTTGAACACAGATTGCAAAAACATTCCCATTGGACTTACAGACAAGTAATGCTCTTAATTAGAGACAAGCAAACTGATTCCAGCTAAATAAGAACCAGCCCAGACTTCAGACCAAAGTTTGAAGGGAACTTTTTTATTATCAAAGAAAATAATTTTCTGCCCAAACTCTTTCATTTTTGTTCGTCCTCTCTGACCTCTCACTTATTTTTGGAACCCTTTCTCTATCTGACACGCTGTGGACAGAACACCCAACGACTTTTTTTCTGTAATGTCTTAAAAAGGTAATAATAATTGTGATATAAAGTTAGATGTTTCTTGAGTCACTGGTTAGCAGTCACTGTCAGAGCATCATGGACATTTAAATTCCTCTGAAGTTATGTTTACTCCATACATTCTTGATTTATCAAAATGTCCCATCTTGTGCTGACTCGTGCTCCTGACACTATCACAAAGGATTTAACTGATAATAATGGGTAAAAATACTCCCTTCTGTTAAGGTGTTTGTTTTTAGTATCACATCAAATGCTGAAAAAACTCCTGCCACGGGCTCTCACTTTGCTGATGCTTGAGGTCTGCAGGAGAAGATGTGGGATTTAAATACAGGAACGAATATGTACCATGTAAAACATGCCAGGCCTTTTAGGAATAGGCTGAATGAAGCCATGTTAATAAACATACAGAGACTAAAGGAATAAAACATTTTGCAATTGTCTTTCCCTGGTTCTGGCCAGGTAAAATAATATTAAATGGCTTGGGACACGGGGCAGAGAAAGCTGGAAGTGTGCATCACACCAGATCAGCACGATGGATGCCAAAACCTGGCATGCAGTTTCCACCCTCTTCTTGCTGTTTGACCTTGAGAGCCTCCCTGCCTCCTTCCCCTGGCAGAAACACTTGCACTGTCTTTTCTAAGCCACTTCAAGATCTGCATAGGAAAATTGTTATTATGTAGTTCCCATTCATTGAAATATAAGCACAATCAAAATAACCATCAATGTCAGATTATAGTTTTATAGCATGACAACACAAATAATGTTTGCACTCTCTGTAACTCAAACCCATAAATCCTCAGTGGATTAACCTTTCAGAAACCCTTGCCAACTGTTCCTGCCACTACAGCACAATTCAAAATCTCAAGCTGCCAAAGAGCTCTGTTGCTGTTTTCAGAATGCTGCAATCAATCATGTTAAGGAAGGAAAGATGAGAGAGCAGATTAAGCAGAGAAATGTTAACTTTAGAAGTAGGCTTCCAACTTTAGTTTTTACTGGAAAGAACCAAACGTAACTCAGAAAACTGAGAAGCTCCATCAAGTTCCCCTGCCTGCATGGAGGATCATTCCAGCTTCACTGGACTCTTCAGCTCATCACCCAAATGTATCTGTCCTGCAGCACCCCTTGTGCTTTGAAGGTGTGCAACCAGCCCAAAACCAAAATGTCACAGGTGATAACAGCCCCTGTGAAGTGAAAACTTCAGCTCCTGGAAAGACCAGGAGTATAAATTCTCCTGGAAGAGCTCACATTCAGGAATGCTCTGATCCCTGCTTGTCGATGCTACATCTGAACTCTCCACCTGTGTTTCAATCAGTAAGCCAGCAATGTAATTGTGCCCCAACGAGCCCAGTGTGAGCTGCAGTACCTGCCCCAGAGCCGCAGAACTCCTCTCATGCCAGGGGGCATTTCCTGGAGAAATTTCATGCAATCTCATTGTGTTTTATTTTTATAAATCTACTACTTTTCCTCTGTTTTTCATGACTCTATAGATCAAGAAGGATTACAGCACAAATCTCTGTGTGTGCATGTGTATGCTTTATATTATTTATGCCAAGCATAAAATCTGTGCCATGGATGCACACATACAAATACTAGAGTTTGGCTTCCTAATTTTTATATAGAGAAAATCTGCATATACCTTTTAATCTATACACACAGGCCTGTGGGATAGGATTCTGTGAACATTGGTATAAAGTTAATTACTCTTAGGCAATGATATTCCTTTAACTGAAGGTATTTTCTTTTTCAGATATATATACAGTATTTTCTTGTTTAAGGCACACGTGGGCTCTCCACAGTTTCATCAAATTTTTATTTTCCTTTTCTCCCTAGGGCAGAATGCATGAATGCCACTGTCATAAAAATTAATGGAAAGGAAAAAGAAAACAAACCAAACCTAATTCCAGCCTGGACAGACTAATGATGTGCATGATGTTAAATGAAACCAGAGGAGTGAACATGCAAAGGTGACCAGCACTAGAATGAAATCCCAGCTCCCAAACCCCTGGTATAAGGCTTTCACCAGAGATTAACTACAGATCCACTCCCAAAGTGGGCTGAAGGGTGACACCAGAGCTGAGGCTCATGACAATGCAGCCTGAGCATCACTGATACAAGCTCTTCTGACAACTTTCAATATCTAATTTCTAGGCTGTGTGCAAGGGGGAAATTGCATCAGTTTATCTGTCCTGTGGAGGGATCACACAGCTAATTTCATTAAAACTCACCAAAGGCTTCAAAATTAGGAGCAAATGCTGTATAAAAAAATAACTGTTAGGCCTTATAATCATGGGAAGAATGAAAGGGAGAGAGGGTAAAAGCACCTTCTGAATTTCTAGATCCGCTCAGATCATTTGTTCTGATTATAAATGAGCATCCAATTATATCTAATCCCTTTGTGGGAAAAACCTTCCCAACAAAACCACACCACAACAATCTATGAATTAACAATGTGAAAACTACATCATAAACTTTTCACCTAGAGGCATCCAAAGTTTGCAGTCTCCTATTTGCTCCATTTTAATACCAAGACAATGTCATGGACTTGAAGGGAGTCACAGGTTCTGTAGATCCTGCTTTAGCAACCCATTTACACACAGAGCTGATCCCAGTGAACTCATTTCTGCTGGGTCCTCCAGACACTGAGCCACGGGTGATGCCTAAACCTGGAGGGTTCACTCAGGCTGCTCAAGTGTTTCAGCAGCAGCTTGTGCCTGTGCATTCCCTGGAGACCACAGTCCCCTCCCCTATCAGGGCTAATGGATGCTATTCATTGCTGTTATCCTGTGTCACTGCAGAATATACCAGAAATCAACCCAGCTTGCTGTAACCAATAAACAGCCAGATAACCCTCAAGGTTTATATAAATCATGTGTATCTGCTTTAAAATTCTCCTAAGGTCAAAGAAATAGCAGAGATGCTATCTAGCAATCTTCATCTATTTGCTGTTTTCAATGTCCTAATGATGATCCTTGTATCTGCAGGTGGAAGATTTCCCACAAATTTGTTTCCCTGTATTACCAATACATGTTTTAGCCTCTGCCTGTGTTTTCCATCTGCTCTGGCAGGATCTGAGGGCTGTGGATGGAGTTTGGGAATGGCTCTGCCCTGCTGTCTGGATGCAAACAGCAGGTTCAAATGGCTGACCCTGATGCACGTATCACACTGTGAGGAGCTGAGGCAGGGATGACCCGATGCATCAGCAGTCAAGAGGAGCAACCTTTGCATTCCAGTACCTTGCACTTATTGTTGCTGTCAGGCACCTCTGCACTGATTTACAGGCACTCAGCTTTGATGGGAGTGGAGGAATTTGTTTCTCTCCAAGTCAGACCAAGAGTAAGCGTGAGCTTACAAACATTGATCCAAAACACACTCACAAAAGGCACAGGACAAAGACAAAGGACTGATTCAAGTTACATCCCTTGCTAGGAAATAGTTTTTAAGGCTTAGAAGAAAACAAACATCCACAGTCTTATCAACAACCATGGGAAAAACAGCAACACATGCTTGCTCACATGGAATGGGAGCTGAGATTCAAACAGTGGGAATTTCATGTTAAACATCACTGTAATTTGTACTTAAGAAAAGTATGCTTTATTCTTGGATGTTTATGCAGCACAAGATTTGCCAGCTCAAAAAAAAAAAAAAAAAAAGGTATTTCGTAGCTGAAAAACAAAATAGGAGCTAAATCTGCCCACTGCCAAATGGGAGGCTTGAGGAGGAGGAAATTAATTTAGGAAAACAACTTTGTATTTGGCAGAACTAAATCATCTGGAGCTGATTTGAAACACCAGACATCCCTGCTGGCTGATGGAATGGGAGTAGATATTCCACTGGGGAGCACAGAGCTGCCACTGGAAATGGTGAATTCAGGTTATTCTTACGGATTACTGTAGTCATAGACTGTAGTCTTTCAGAGGCTTCAGGTGTAATTTCACTGTTCCAGTGGTTTAAGAGGCAGGTAAAGAAGACTCAGGGACAGACTCTCTATTACCCACTCCTCGGTGATTCTCTCTACTCCTTAATTGCTTATAAGCTAATTGTCACATCTAAATTTTAATTGGTCATATTAATTTACTTTTGAAATTCTCTTCTATGAAGACAGAAATATGCTATCATTTCGATAAAACTAAAACTCTTCTTAGCAAACCTGAATATCTTTATTTCCCATCTGTGCAGCTACAGATTTACTCCATCCAAGATCTTCCTCCCAAAAAACCACTCTGATTTCCACCACCTTACACACTTCACAGTGTAATTGCTGGCACTGATTCTTTACCTGCCTTATCTCACTGTCTTACCTATTCCTATGCAACCCTAATACCTGTGAGCATGAACACGAGTTAGACCACATGGATTTCTATTGGACACACGCACAACAAAGCAGGAAAATATGGAGCTCTTCAAAAAAAAGCCATTAACGCCCCTGTGCAGTTACACAGCCACAGATCCTTGGGGCAGACACAGCAGGAAGGTCCCTGTGTGGCACTGCTGCACAGGCAGTGCTGTAAAGTGCTGTAATCCCTTTGGCACCTCACAAACACCACCCTGGCTCCCCAGGTATGGCTCCTTTTTTGTCTCTCTAATTCGGGGCACATTACTGAGGACTTATTTTCACTGCCTGCACTGTTTCATTTGAAAGTTACCTAGGGTAGTCTGAGATGGATGCCAAATCCAAATTTGGTAAGTAAAACTGAAGGGGAAAAAAAACCAGAACACCAAAAACCCCCCAAAATAGCAAAAACCCAAATGCCAAAAGGAACCATCTTCTTGGACAAATGAGCATAAATTATAATCAAGAACAGAATTACTGGCTAAATGAATGAATATGACTATTTTGGGGAGAAGTCAACACAGCTTTTGCCACGACCCTCAAAGCTACTGCTGCTCAAAGCCTTTGCTAAGAGTTCTTTGAAGAAACCAACAAGCACGGGGGTAAGGGAGTTTGAGCTGATACAGCCTATTTCTATTTCCAAAAGATATCTGACAAGGCCCCTCATCAAAGCCTTTTAAAGAAGCTGTGCTGTCATGGGACACAAGGGAATGTTCTCTCACAGATAAAGGGGTGGTTGAATGATAAGGGCCAAAAACAGGGCAGCTTTCCCAGTTCAGGATTCACTGGAGGATCCCCAGGTACCCAAACCAAGCCTGCCCAAAACGGAGCTCGCAAAGGACACCAAAACTGAGCAATTACCTGAAAAAGTATTCTCAGGATACCAAGTTTTGCAAGGTAAAACTATTTTTTTCCAGGGAACTTGAAAGCCACCTCTGGAGAGGTGCAGGGGGCTCTAGTGATGCTGAAAGGCAAATCAAATCCTATACTGATACACCTAACACAATGCATGTAGGAAAACTGCTCGGTTTTGCACACACAGAAACAGGTTCTGAGCTGTTCATCGCTGAGAGAGAGACCTCAGATTGTGAGAAACTGGTTTGGTGAAAGTGGCAGCCCAGTTCTCAGTCACATCCCGAAAAGAACTTGGTAAAAACAGACAGAAAATGTATCAAATGTTTTCAGAAATACAGCTTCCACACAAAGAACTGTCACACAGCCTGACTGTGGCCATCGTGCAAGAGAGGTAAAGGAAGGGAGATGACAGAAGTCAATAAAATCATGACTAGCACAGAGAAAGAGCTAACAAAGGAAGCCAACAGCTGCTCCATCTTTATTGTGCTGCAGGAGGGAGGGACAGCAGCAACAAAAAAGGCAAGTTTTAGAGAAGCAAAAGGAGGTATTACTCCACAGAATATGTAAATCTTCTGGGATAGTGATTATATGTATCCGAGTTCAAATACCACCTAAAGAAACTACTGGAAGAAAAAGTCACAACAATTTGTAAAAACAAAGGAAAATATTAAGCCAGAAGTAAGCAGGAGAATATTCCAGGAAGTGTTTGCTTTGTTTCTGACGTTTCCTCTGGCACTGAGCTGGGCTGTTGCTGGAATTCCAGCCTTCCCTCCTACAGCCTGTTTTATGAGGCTTCAGTGGGGTATGTTTTACTGGGAACTTATACACTAGAGAAGAACGTAAAATTTTCTGACAGCATTTGCAGTTGTAGGAGGAATGAATCTGACTCCAAGAGTGATGACAGCAAGATCTGACTCCTTTTTTACCCTTACCCCTCTCCCTGCACATCTGTTCAGGGTGCTGATTTTAGTGCCAGGGCTGGAGTGGAACATCAAGTTCCCTCCTTGCCCACACCACTGAAATCAGTGGGGTTGTGTTTGGAACAGGAGGCTGAATTGGGTGGTCACTGCTCCTCTGAAAAATCATTTGGATAATTTATTAGTTTTAGTAGCAGCATGATGTACAAAACCTACACAGCTCGACTCCTTAACTTTTGGAATTGTGCTGTTCTGTAATGTTGAGATCAGAACATAAAATGAACACTTAGCAGTTTAATTCACCATAAAGAAAGAACTTTATTGTCATGAAATGTTCTTGTTGGAAATGTTTCTTCTTCATTTAGCAAAAATAACAATACCCCAAGGGGAATGTAGAGTTGTGAGAATGTAAGCTTCAGACTTAAATAAATAATCTAAACCAAAAATAGTTCTTTACACTGATAGCTCAACTCCACAATGTAAAGGTGTTATTGCTAATACCAATTTTAAGATCAAATCTGGATGATAATTCAGTGGCTCTTAAGAGTTCACATAAAACCAGATCATTGACATCCACAGGGTATCTGACTGGTATCTTTCATTCTTTTGGCTGTGCAGTAATGCCTGTTTTCCCTATCTGAAGCAAGCCTGATGAAGACAAAAACAGAAATACAGAACCCAGAAGACTGGATTCATACTTGTCTCAACTATAGTTTCTTGTTGAAGCTTTCCCAACACATGAATTGGGCAAGTAATTTTATCAGCATTATCCTAAGTTTCATCTTAGAGTCAAGTCTCTCTTGTGTGAAGCCATGGACACCAACAGAATCAATAATTCAGTGCAAGCACTCAAAATCAGAGTAAGATCTCAATGTGTTCACATCTGGATCTCTCTGTCCAATTATAATGAAAAATATTTCACTGGTGGTTTTTTCTTGAATGTACCTGAAAAAATGCACTTGGTGTTATTTGAAGCCGTATTTTTTTTAATTTTTTCCTCTTAAATTATCAAATACTTGAAAAAGTCTGTGCTGTGCTAGTGGTTTTTTATATCACAGCAGTGTGTTTTTGCTACTGACCAGCAAAAAAGTTACTCCCCATATTAAAGTGTTTCTTTTCAGAAGACAAAGGAATATGTTGGCTGCTTCTATTATGAGAAAATTAAGAGTAATGGCAAATGCTCAGCTTCATATGCTTACAGAAATTCACTGTTCTCTTATAACTGAGCCTTTTATTTTATAACAAACAATGACATTCATTGGTATTCCAGCACTGTGGTTGCCTACCTTCTTAACTTTCACAGCATTCTTCTTAATTTATGTGAAGCCTTCTGATAATCCTTGAAGGCCAAAATTAATTGCTGTCTGTTTTTCCAAACTCTTTTAGGGTCCAGATTCATAGCACTGTGATAAAGATTCCTTGCCCTTCTTCTTGACTGAAATATATCTATATTAGTCTGCAGGTTGACACTTAAGTAAATCATTTATATGCAAGGCTGAATATGCTAATTGTAGAATAATTTTGAGACTCTTTCTCCTCTGCAAGATAATTATTTCAGTGTGTTTAAAAATACTTTAAAACAGAATTTCATGTGGAATTCCTGTCCACCCTCAAAATCATCTTTTAAAATAGTCTATTTTGACAGTCCTTGCATGGATAAAAGGATGTAAGGGTTTTAGCACAAGATAAGCAGAATTTACCACATTACATCCCAGATAAACAGAATTCAAAAATACTTTTGTGGAGCAGTTTTTATCTTTTGGGTCTTTCCATGAAATAAATGCAGTTTTTCAAAATCAAGAAGGTGAGAATGTCATACCCCAGCAGAATGAACCATCTCCCAAATGGATTCCCCCAGTTAAAAGGAATCCTCAAAGAACAAATCAGCTCAACAATAGTGGTTTCTTTTAAAAGATATTTCTTTGCAGTTTCCATTCTCTATACTACAAATAATCCCATGGAAGTCACAACTATTTAGCAGAGAAATCTGTAGGTGCTCTGATAGGCAGAGGAGGATCTGTCAAGCAAAGATTAGTTCCAAGAGTAAAAGGTGCTGTAAACAGCACAAAGTGTGCCTCACTGCTACATTTTTGTGATAGCCAGAGCTTGCAGAATGCAGGGTTTTATGGCACGGGAACAGGACTGGATCCTAAACACGGATTTAAATCAGGGAAATAAAAAAAGGTACTGTAAGCAGCTAATTAAGAAATCCTTTGCTCCCCCAGATGTTCATTACTATAATAAGGATTTCAAAAAAAGCAACATTTGGGACCGTAACTATTTAGAATTTATAAAACAAACAAACAAAAAAATTCTGACTTCTGGTTCTAGGCAGATGCTCTTAGTTAACAGTGGTACAGAACTTGTTTTTACATGGACATGGTCTTGGGTTCAGATGCCATCAGTGTTAACAGATGTGCACTACACAGACCTCAAAAAAAATCTCAAGCTATCTTCATTGCATTGCAACAAAACCAGAGAGAGATGTCTCATTCCCATAAAGCTTCATAAAGCTCTCATTTCCTGTGAGACAGATTTCATTTTTCTCTTTTGCAGTAGCTTAAATTTTTCCAGTTTTCAGCAAGTGAAATGCTTAGTCATCTGTCATGACCACATTTCATTTTAATGCTTTTTTCCATGAGTTTTTTTCCAAATGGCCATGCTGGTCATATTTGTTGTCCTTCAATAGATTAGGATTAGTTTATGATCAGGAGAAAATATGCTCCCAAGGAAATTTTAGGATGCAAAGTTAATGAAGTGTCCCCAAAGCCTCCATGTGTCCTGTAGAGTATCCATCAAGCAAACCTCAAAGGTTTTGTGCAGTTTTACTTCCAAAATGATAAACAACTCCCTTGCCTCACACCATTCTGCCTTAGAGTTCTAAAACTTGTGCTGATTACGCGTGCATTTTTCATCAGCTTCACATTGTCTTTCCAAAGTTCTTCAATAAATTTTCCCTCCTGTGCAAAGCAATATGAATATTCATCTTGGTACTCACAGCAAGGCTGGATATCTTTGAAGCAGCAGTCATTTACGACTGGCACTGACAGGTATTACAACATTAAAATGGAAACACGATCGGTTTGATCTTTGCCAACTTTGTTCTTTCCTTTGTAAGAGTCAGTGTGGACGTGCATCACTCCATTGTACTCAACAATATCTGTTCTTGCTGCCTCCACAGTACAGAATCTCTGTCCTGTCAGTACAGTAACAATAAGCTGATTATGTTCATTGTCACTCCTTTAATTAACATCAGGTCTTGTTTTCATCTAGAAATTTTCTCTGTGTGTTATTTTCCTTTATATCAAGTCTTGTTACAGATAGCAGCCACTTTTTGAAAACACTTTTTTTTCTCCTTTTTTTCTCCTGTGTTTGCAATGCAATGCAGTAGCACAGAGGAAAACTGGTCTTTGGCTTGGTTCCAAGATCCTCTCATGTTACAAACAATGACAATGTATGGAGAGCTAAAATCTGTCCCTACATGTAGTGGTTTTCTTTGAGAGGCACAGGGCAAGACTTTGACCTGATTAAATACTTAAATATTTCCTAAGAATGTACAAGGTTGAAATTTCCAGAAACAAACAGTTTGGCTTAACTGCATTCCCATCAAAGATCCCCATCAAATCCAACGGTGGGTATATTAGATGTAAACCCAGAATAAACTGCTGAAAACATTATTCACTGATGCTATAAAGGAGTGAATTTCCTCAATATTCAAAAATTATATCTGATTTCTTTCTTCTCAAGATGAGAAAATTATGACCTATCCACGATGTATGGAAAAAACCCCTCAAGCCTTACCACTATATATCTCAGTCCTGTTTCTTACAACCAAGTCTCCCAGATAATTGAGTAAAACTAGAAATGGAATCCCTACTTTTCAATTTTTACTAAATCTTACAATTGTTTTTTCTAAGATTGCATATAACACGTTACATGTCTTAATTTAAGGAACCATAAAGGGGAAATTATGTGTCATACAAAACTATGCAAAAATGCATGTCAAAACACTACTCAGTGTATTTGATCATACACAGCCATTTAGAAAATATGCCTTCCCAGTTAAAAAAAAAGGAAATGTCCATCTGGAGTATTCTTTTTAACCTTTTCTGGATTCTGGGAAAACTTTTCAAACAAGCAATGAAATTTGCTTAACAAGTTCATAAACCTTGTGAAGTACTTCAAATTTATCTCCACTAGAAGAAATTAAGCACAGTGAGCATTGGAAGAAGTTCCTTTTTTCCTTTTCTATAGTTAGCCAAGACATTGTTAGAACTAATGCTTCCTTAACTCAAGCTGATTTTGGTTTTTCCTAACTTTGAAAAGTAATGAAGAATGCCAAAATCCTGAGGAATCCAATACAAATTCTTTTGCTACAAAGATAAGGATTTCATATTCAGGATTTAAAAAAAACCCAAGCATAAATAAAAATTAAAGAAGCCAGTATCTAAAGTACTTGATTTTCCAAGGCTCTTAAAAAAATTAATGAAGAAAGTCAACACAATAAAAGGAAGATCAAATGGAAAAAATGATTAATTTTCACAGATATTAATATTCAGTGTGTATTTATAGAAAATAAGATAAACTGAAAATACATTTAGAGGAGGACAATGTCTCAGACTTGCTGTATTCAGCACTGGGAAAAGAGCAAGCAACAAGGGGGGCCAGAAAAAAAGAGACATTAGTTTGACACATTTCAAAAGCTTTAAAGATCTGAACTGTAGCACTGCTTTCAGATTCAAGGAGAAAGCTCTGGATGTTGTCTTCCATATCAACTGCCCATTACCCTGTGAAATCTAACTATAGACCCCATGTGACAAATAGATCTGACTCTAAAGAGAGTCAGGAGAAAATATCTATCAATCAGTTAGTTTTAAATGTGGTGCTTATACGAGTTCCAAAGCAATGAATATACGCAGGATAGTGAGGCTGACCTGGAAAAATACACTTCTTTTTTTTTTTTTTTTTCCCAGAAAAAGTGTAGCATAAATTTTCTTCTGATATTTCATGTCATTCTACTTATTGATTGCATACCAAGTCTCATGAGCAAGCACAAAATTTTAATCAACTTCTGGACTCAATCCCGCCACCACAGACTTCAATGGAAATTGGATCAATCCCATTATCTACCATATGACTCCACAGGGCTTCCACAGGGAGAACCTCATTTCTAGCTCCAGCCCGCAGGGCCCCCAAGGCTACATTTAAAGCAGAGAGCAATGTGAATATCAACTAGCCTGAAATAGCATTAAATGTGTTTAAATAGGCCAAGATAATTTGGACAACTACAAAAGCATAATCCGCACTGAAAGCCCACCAATGTTTCCCACACGTTTCTTACAGAAAATAAGCTATAAAGCCCAGATGTGTTAAAAATATATCACATAGCCTCCTCCTGGCCAGGAGGACATCAATGGCTGAAAAAAAATTCTTGTGGATTTACTCAGGATGAGATTCAGCCTCTCTTTGTCCCAAGAGTACAGACAGCACAAGCTAGAGAACGCCTTGTTCAGCGAGAAGCTCTACCTGTCTGGTTCTGCCATGGTGCCATGACTGGCATTGCTAATCAGGGCAAGGAACCTGCTGCAGCACATGCAGAGCTTGGGTAGATCCTCAGCTGGAGCAAACTAGCAGGACATCTGCTCTGGCCCAGCTTTCCAGAGGATTTTGGAACATGAGAAGCCATGGTGTCGAGATAGGCTCAACGTACCAGAAACGGGGCTGGCTGACAGCTAAAAGGTCCTGCTCTGACGTCGGCTGGGCTGGGCTGGAGTGGGCACTTGCTGGAACCTTCTCTCCACAACCCCAAAGGCCTCTGGCAACAACTCCACTGCTGGCAGTGGACAGCAGGGGAGCCCAAGCACATGGTCTCCCAAATTCCCGAATGCTCAGAGAGCAATGCAGTGCCTGGGGATAGGTTTGGAGCTGCATGCAGGGAAATGCAGTGTTTAGTACCCAGTCTGTTTGGTAACTACAGGAACATACAAGAGAAACCCTTTTCTCTCAGTAAATCCTCCCAAAACAGCAGATACCTGGTCAATAAACATCAGGCTGAGATGCAAAGTACCATGACTGATCATTACATGACAGTGGAAAAAACCATTATGAACAAACCCAAAATCCAATGTTCTGAGTGGTTTTCTAAGCAGTTAGTGACAGTGCCACAAGAATAATTTACAAGCCTAAGATCTGCTGCTGGTTTTAGACCCTTCTGGAAATCAGGTGCTTTTGACAACTTTATTTATTGTTCCAGTTTCCTGTAAGACTAAGCACATAAAAGAACTGGAAATTTCAAGTTCTGGGACTATTATATGAACACCCAGAAGTGAAATGTGGTCCATAGGATGATTTGGACTAGGTTGTCCCCACTGTCCTTGAGAGAAAAAGGGAAGAGCAGTTTTGGCAGCTCCCAGCTCCCTGGAAGCCAGACATTCCCCACAGCCCCCGCTCAACACCCAGGATATCTAGAACTGCTGCCACCTCAACACAGGGAGAATGGGCTGGTGTAGCACAACATCCCCACCTTGGTGACACCAGGCAGGCCTTAGGAGCTGCACAGAAAAATCCTCCTGGGCCCAGGTACATTATCCCAAACCCTGCATAATGGGAAAGGGGCCGTGCACAGCAGCTACCACTCATTACTCCAGATAATGGCAAGAATTAACTGAAACATTTTTGTAATACTCTTCAGGAACCTCATTCAATTCACCAATCCCTAGAAATTAATGGTATGAACTCGCATTAAATCAGTCAGTCATTAGCTTGGCTTTCTTTATGGCAACTCATTACGAGGTACTTCCTGCCAGCCGGAAGCCAAGAGAACATCTTCAGACACAAGTGAAAAAGCTTACCAGGGTACCTGAGCTCCCTGCAGAGCTCAGCTGCATCCCACAGAACGTGACAGTCCCCAGGGATGAGCACAGGGTGACAGACTGGGGACACCATGGCTGCAGACACAGCAGCAACCAGGATTTGTCCCACTTTGATTAATTCCCTTGGGACTCTTGAATGGGGTAATGTGGCCTTGTGTTCACTGCTCTGGCAGCTCTGTGTCTGAGTTACTACAGGGACAAGGGAACCATCTGAAACAGGCATCATCCTGTAGGGGTGTTCTCCCTCAAAATGCAGGTCAGGGGGATGGGAGTCCCATTATTTCTCAACATTGCAAAGAGGGGGACACAGACCCAAGTAAAGCCCTGTATCTGCTGGCAGCCCCACTGACTTCAGCAGGGATCCAGCCTGCACTGGTGGTTAAGCCACTCAGAGCATTTGGGGACTGGAGATCAAGACCCTCATTATTTGCAAGGAAAACTGCTCTAGAGAAACAGTCCAGTTCCTTTGGAAACCTCTGCAAGGCTTTGTGGACATCAGGTCAAAGAAGACCGTGAAAAGCAACTGAGCTTCATCAGGCTTATGTTCTATACCTTTGTGTGTGTCTACCTGTGTACACCTACATAATATTATTGTTCTAAAGAGGTATTTGCATGACATTCTACAAAAAAGGAAGAAAGAGTTAACCAAAAAAAAACCAACAAAAAACTAATCTGTGAGATCCATATAGCAGGAGATGTTGGTTTTTCTCTGGCTTCTATAAGGAGCACAAAAAAGGGAGTTGAACAGATCCACCAGCCCTCAGTAGCAAGCCTACAACACAACTCAAATTGTTCAGATTTTCTTTTGAGGCTTTTAATTTTATTATTTATTTTACACAGTGAAGCTTCACTTACCCTAATGTCTTATCTGAAAAAACACACTTATTTGAAATGGGGTCATGTCCCTTGACGTACATTAAGTGATGTGGAAAGCCCCCATTTATCCTAATGCCCATTTATCCATTTTAATACCATTTGAATAAAGGAAGTTTCCCAATATGTCAGGCTTTTCTTTTTTTTTAAACAAAACTCAAAGTTAATTAAACCAAACTCTACAATATTTATGACTTTTTTTTGTAGCTCAATGTGGTTTAGAAAGGTGATGTTAATATTGACATTAATTAATGTCAATCTTAATGTACTATTACATTAATAGGCTGGCATATCATTCAGCCTAAGGCAATGTACTGTGCTGCTCAAGCTATTTATAACAAAGTATTTTAAACAGCTTTGCCCCCCACAAAAAAAAAAAAAAATCAATTTATACTAAATGTTGTTGCAGAATCAGATTCATCACCCTGGGGATTAAGAAAAAAATGAAAGACCAATTTAATGACAGGATTTAGTTCATTATTTATCTTCCAGCATGTAAATTATAGATTGCCATGAATTTTTCATCCTTTTGGTGCCCACTACCTAATTCATGCGAAAAACATAAGTCTGTGTTACAAAGAGTGAGTTCTCCAGCTCTGTGTACGAGGAGCATCTCCTCTGCCTTTTGACAGACGATAATCTGTCAAAATGAAAAATTAATGGAGGCTCTCTTAATTCATCATCTTCTGCCTCTCTTCTATTAATGGCTTTTTTTTTTTTCCCCTTTATAACTCTGCTTGCACTGAATAGAGCTGGTGGGTTGGGGGGGGAGAAGATAAACAGGTCAGCTGACTGCTTCAGCTTGTGCAGGGCACTGTAATTCAGCTGATGGATGGATGACGTGGTATTTATTGAATGCAGAGGAATCCTGTGGTTTCCAACACACTCTGTGAGCATGCTGAGATAAAGCCCATACCAAATGTCTTCCTGCTCTCAGCTTGGTCACAAAGACTATTACTTTGTACAAATGATCATAAAGGAGTGGCATGAACTAAGTGTGCTGTACTGCACACAGCTCAAGGCATCCACAGAGCAGTCAATAGAAAGAATAATTAGGACTCAGTTTGATTATAAAATGCATGTGAAAACAAATCAATCCCTCTCTCAAATTACCTTTGATGAAATAGTTAATGTTGTTGAACACTCCACTCCTCCCAGGGTCTTGGAACACAAAAAAGCATTTGTCCAGTGCAGAAATATGCCATTATAAATACACTTCCTAATTTCCCTAATCATTGAAATCTAAAATCAGAAAGCTGCTCCAAAGGTTTTCTGCTTTTCACAACTCATCTGCTTCTGCATGTCTGATGCTTTACTATGGTTGTGACAGGATAAAGCCCAGGCAAACCATGTCTCATCACAGCCAGGGAGCTCTGACAGTCACATGATGTGATTGCTAAGGACAGAGGAGCTTTATGGAAATGGATCAGCCTACAAGTGAAATGAGTATTTGCTATGAAGAGCAGAGGGAATTATAATAGCAGAAAAGCATTTCCTTTTATAAAGCATATGCAGTGCATATCCATACATGCTTTGATAGAATCATTTTATGCTATGGAAATCCCTACTCAAAAATCCATTTTGAACACTACTGCAACACTGTGGGCTAACTCCAGCGTTGTTTCACAGAAAATAAAAAAAACCCTTGGCCTGACTGTGTCAAGCTGAGTGGTACTTTCAGAATTAATTTCTGAACTACTGACCTGCAAAGCCCAGAATTAACATCCTCTCACATATTCATTTTAACCTGAAGCCAAACAGGACCATTTTCATTGAGAAGTCTCTGTTCCTCACAGAGCAGTACAAATATTGCAAACAAATCCATTTATCACAATTGTTAAAATTTGATCACAGCACTGCAGCCTGGACACGTCTTCCCAGTGCTGATGGAAAGATGCCCAAGGAATGCACAAGCAAGCCTTGACCCACATTTTGCAGCTTGCTCAAACCAAAACTGCTTCATTTAGGTACAGCCAGCTTGAAACTAAGAAGTCTTGGCCTGGCATGACAGAGGCCAAGCTGACAGTCCCCATTACTGGACCATGCTTCCTACAGCTATGGCTGCATGTCTTAGACACTAACTGGGATGAAACAATATCTTCTCGCCCTGTGATGGGGAAAAGTAAAAATGGTACTTTGCCAGTTTTTCAAAATAATTCCTTTTGTTTGTAAAATGTCTTGGTTAAGTATGGTAACTTTTGGAGGTCTTTCCCACCTCCTGAAATAAAATCATAAAAGCCTCACAGTATTGAAAGGATTCTGATCTCTCATAATGGAAGCAGGATAATTTATCATTACCAAACAGCTTTGCCAATTAATTGATTCTGCACATTCAAAAATGGTTGCAAAGTAAGACATCTTCACAAGAGTGGCAGGACAATGGATCTGGTACAAGATGTCTCTAGGATCAAACCTCATTAAGACCTGGAAGATGCTCTTTAGCCTCCACAAGTTCCACAGATCACCATCTACTAAATGTGTCATGTTACAGAAACCACCAAAAAAAAAAAAAGTCATTGTTCCACATCTCTTTTCAAGTCTCAAAAATCATCCAAAGGCTTTGAAGCCTGGAATATTATCACTTGCTAAAGAGAGCTCTTTCTCATCAATTGCAAGGAGATGAAACTTTTTATTGCTGCTCTCCATGCTGTACTTGGCCAGGAAAACCAACACCTTTCTCTGAAAAAAAAAGCTTACCTGGTATTCACCTTAGCTGGTTATTATTCCTAATAAAGCACTGCCATCCAGGTAAGATTGCACCCATGCAGCACAGCTATTTGCCTTTAAATTCTTGATGATGGAAGATAATGCAAAGGGGAACAACAGAATCATATCCCTACCTGCCATGGGTCATAAAAGGAGCCCCCAACAACTTCTCTCATAATCAAGTATTAAATCCTTCAGATACTTAAAAATTATTATGCTGATATGGCTGTTAAGGTCAAGGTTTAAAGTATAATGTGGATCTTAGAAGAAAATCTAGTGATCGATGTAACCCATCAGACACTTACCTTGAAAAAGGTATTATTCAGCTGCCTCCACAAGAAGATTAAAAGTGGGGGGAAAAGAAGTTGAAGAACTGGTTAAATGACGAGTGGTTGTTCTCAGTGGTCAATGTTGCAATGAAATTACTGTAAAAAATAGCTACTGATATTGAAACTTGCCTGCAACATCTTCTGATCTCTCTAATACACGTCTCCCAGGTAGCAGTTCTCTCCTCACCTCAGTAACCTTGTCACACCAGCTGGTTTCAAATATTAGCAATTTTCAAAATCATGTCTGAAAGATGTTTTCCGTAAACTCTGCATGTGAGGTTTCTGAAACTTTCTGACAATGAATCAGGCCCTGTTTTCATTTGCTTGGAGCTCAAGTTACTTGCACACAAACGGTTCCTTTTTGTTTTCTGAAATTGTATCTTATTATTTTTAATGGTTCCAGAGAGCTTGTGACCACCAAGCTTTTAAACAGCATTAAGATCATGACAACAGAGAAAAGTGGGCAGAACTTCAAAGAAGACACAAAAGTTACAGGGATGTGGCATGAACCATGCTTTGCTGAAGTCTTAGTTCACTACTGGTAACAGCCTAGGTTTTTTTTCCAGCCCCCAAAATAAATAGCCTGTGCTTAGTTAATTCTATCAATTTATATCAAAGTTCCACTGCTTTACTGATGGCCCATCTTCTACTTACAACAACAATATTATATGGGTTATATAAGCACCTTCATCATCAAGCTCATTACAGAACACTGATGTTGTGCAGATGATCTGCTCTAATTCTAGAGTTGCATTTCAGAACATTGTCACTTCCACTGTGGGACAGAAAAGCACAGACAAAGGGAAGCCAGAGAATCTCCACGGCTGATGCTGCTCTGGTGTGACCCTGGGCTGAGCATGGCAGTAGGAGAACCTGATCCCCCTCCTCAGCAGCCTCCTGTCACATTCACCACCACAGAACCTGGGGGGACAGCAGAAACCTCTGCTCTTTGCTGCTTTCTTTACTCCTAGACACAGCCAACTGAAATAAAAAAGCGTAACGAAAAAGGAATAAATAAAGGGAAAAAAATCTTCAATTCATATGACTGGAAAAATTCAGTTTCAGTTGCATAAATTTAAGTGAATGAGGCACTGAAAATAAGTCCCTAGACAATGTGCTGTTCTGCAGAAAATTCACCTTTTCCAGGTATTGGCTAGAGTTTGAAAGAATGAACTTGAAATTAACCAGGAGAGGCTGGGGAAAAGCAAGAGCTTTGGTATCGGTAGGAAACCTGACTCAAGGTTGCATCAGTTCAAGCTTTTGCTGCTCTACCACCACGACACATTGTTGCACATGAATATTTAGGGTCCTGCACACCACTTTTGCTAAAGAGTGACATAAGTGCAGCTCTTAAAGCCCCCTGAGGTCTGTTCCATCCAGTTTACCTTTGTTCATACCTGCCCCTGCCCCCACTGGAGTTAATCCTGATTTACAGCTGAGCCAGTGAGAGCAGGATCAGGCCTTCTGCAGAATCAGAATACAACCATGCTGTGGCCACAAGATGTGTTTATGATTGAGATTAGCTTCATTAAAAAACAAACTCACAGAAATAAAAATATGAGGCACCTGGTTTTAGAATAAATTACCTTCATGATATTATGGTCTTTGCAGTGCAATATTCACAGGAAATTAATGAGGTTGTCAGATGAATTCTATGAAGATTTATGTGCTGATTAGGTGACATGTCTTAAAACAAAATAAAATAATAAAGAACCTCTTCCATTAAAAAATAAGCATATCTAATTTGAATTCAATCTTTTATCAGATTACTTCTGTTTAGTGGCAAATAGTTCCTTTGTTTAAAAACCCTTCACAAAGACAAATCCTCAGGAAAACATTTTGTAAAAGTATTCTGAAAGTCAAAGTCATTTTGACAGAAATCAAACCAGAAATAATTTCTCCCTGAAGGAATCCTGCTTTATTTTAATGATGTCTGGATTGTTTCCATTTAAATAGAGTAATGGGAATTTTGTTAAAAAATTCGATTCAAACTGTCCCTTTTAACAATGATCTTTCTTGTAAGCTTAGCCAGTATTTTGTCATATACATTTTGTTCAAGTGAAGAAAACAAATATTAAAGGAAAACAATTTGACTAAAAACATCTTTGCTTCATTAAGGCGCTTTATGTTCTAATGTCTGAAAGTGAAAGTCTGCTTTAATGGCTGCTGGGAGCTGGGGATCTCTCTTTCAGACACTTACCAAGTCTTGCTTTCTGGGTAATAGAGGCTATTTATGGGGCTTTTCATGACCTTTCTGCTTGGTACTACCAACAGAGGAATACTGGAGGCATCTCTTTTGCATCCACATGTCTGCTTGCTCACGGATTATTGTCTCGATTGTTTTCTTCATTTTGAAGAAAAATGTTGCATGTAATTAAAAGAAGATAACAGCACAGAGCTGTGTGTTCTATCACACATCTCCCCAGTCCCTGCAGTCATTACACACACTAACGTACATTGCACTGTGGAGACAGATAGACTGAAACACAACTCCTGGCTTTATCACCCCGTGCAGCACAAAGCCTGTCCCACATTCTGGATGGTACTTCTTCAATAACAGAAGTGCTTCCTGGCTTCTAAAAGTATGAGACAGATCTTCTTTTAAAAGGAAAAAGAGCCCCACCTTGTAATTGCTTACCCAAATCACAGAGTCTTCACAAGTTAAATTGAAAGCCTATTTACTTCACAGAATTCACAGAATGTCCAGGTTGGAAGTGACCTTCAAGATCATTAAGTTCAACCCATGCCCTAACACCTCAACTAGATCATGGCACCAAATGCCATATCCAGTCTGTTTTTAAACACATCCAGGGATGGTGACTCCACCACCTCCCTGGGCAGATCATTCCAACATTTTATCACCCTTTCTGTGAAAAACTTCTTCTTAATATCCAACTTGTATTTCCCTTGATGCAGCTTGAGCCCACGTCCTCTTGTTCTGTCAGTTGCTGCCTGGTGAAAGAGACCAAGCCCCACCTGACTGCAATCACCTTATTTAAGTAATTAATTTAATTTTGCCTTGTGAGAACCAGACATACCTCTGATTCAGAACTTAGTTACAGAAACCCCCTCCTTATAAACATTTGATCCTGAAAACTCCTTGTCTTAGCTTTAAACAGAGCCCCTTCAGGTGCCACAGAAGAATAAGAAAAAAATTTGCTCATTTTGGTGATTTCTAACTCAGCAGCAGTAAACCTCCAATGAGCCCCGTCCTTCAGCTATATAGACATGTGCTCTAGTGCCAGCTTCCAGACTCCAAAGGAGTCAAACTCCTACTTGTCAAACCAGCACCAGACAGCTCAACTTTTTAACAGCATTCTCAACATGATTTCCTTTTAAGAAAAGGATTTGTGCAATGATGTGAAGTGATTTACAAAGTAATTGCTTTTGGTTTTCAAGTTTAAGAAGAAAATGTATATAGTGTGTTCCACTCCAAATCCACCAGTACCACACTCTGAGTAGAAATACTTACACATTGCTATTCTGTCACAACTGCTGTTAATTAATAGCCCTTTGTCTAACGACAGTAAATTTGGACCCAAGTACTGAATGTCTGAACTGGCCCCAGATGGCCAAGGCTGTGCTAGGAATGAGCCAGGGCTTCACCATGCATCAGCACCAAGCACTTGGATTTGGAGGAGGTGTTTTTGCATAATAGTGCAACCAAAGTTTGGACAAACAAGCTTCTGAAGCAGCACCAGTGAGTACAAACTCCACTAAAGCAAAAACTGGTTATCTAAGCCATCAGAGTTGAGCAGCACCGGGGCTAATTGCCACTCTGTGCTACTGCCCAGGTTTCCCCTATGGTTCCAATTTGATACAAAAGTTGAGAGCTATATGAGGTTCTGAAAAATAAATAATTCAGAAGGTTATTAAGGTTGTACAATCCAGCCTGCAAAACTTTGGAGGCACCAGGTAGCTGGTTGCTTTTTGAACCTGACTGAGGCTGTTTGTGCATACATCTGTAACGAGAAAACAGTCTTGAATTCCAAGAAATAACTGATCACAGAATTCTATCAAGCGACAAGGAGTCCTCAAGCTGGAGTCTCAGAGACCTGGGTACACAACAGACTTCTACCTCTGGCTGTGATGAAATGTCTGGCAACAATAAACAGACTGTTATCATCACAAGGGACCGGGGGCTCCGAGCGGGGAGGGTTTCACTGTCTCCCCATGCTCTGGTTCAGTGCTTAACACCAGAATTGCCTCTGCATTTGCTTCCTCCAGCTGCCAGGCTAAGTCCTACACAGTCCCTGCAGTCTGGTGATGCAGCAGGCTCAACACAGACACTTTCTGGACTGAATCCAGAGAGCTTTTACTTTATTTTCAACATTAGAATAACCAGATGAGCGTGGTTAGGCTTAACACTGCTGCAAGGGCTTGTCTGCATATCCCTGCTCTGTCCTCTCCAGAGCCCTCTGCAAGTTAATGCCAAGAGACCTCACCCCAACTAAAGATGCTATTGCCACTTGCTTGCAGAGTGTTGGTCAGCTGTGCCAGAGGTGTAACAGCCAAATATAAATCGGTTGGATATTTCTAAAGTAACTAAATTTTATTTTTCTCTATATATTAATAAAATATCAACTGCTGATTTATACGGTATGACACTCCTGACTCCCAGTCTAGGACCCAGAGCAAACCCTGGCAATCACATGCAGCTCAGGGCCACCTGGAAGCCTGGCAATAGCACATCTCAGCCCCCTGGGCAATGCTGAACACACCACAGTGCTCACACCCACAGAGGAATTGCAGGCTGGAGTAAAGGAGGAACCATTCTGGCCCTATGGATACCTGAGAGGCAGACTGAGAGCAGATGAGGATGACTGTGATCTCCTTGAGCTGCCCTTGCAAATTAAACAGATATTGGATGGCCCTGGCCCTGCACAGTCCCCCAAAGGCCAAGAGCAGGAGCTCCCCAGGTCCCTGTGACTGTCCCACAGCACAGCCACAGAGCATGGGCAGGTGGAGGCTTTCTGGACACTTGCCTTGGGTTTTCAAGGAGCTGAAGAAGACTGATCTCTGATGTTAGAGCAGATCTCTCTGCTAATTTTCAAACAAAGAGAAGACAAACCTTTCTGATTAAATAATTTAAATATTTTCCTTATCATGAGGAAAAGCTAATCTCCTCCTTTCTTCAGATTTCTGTACTCTTGGATGCAGATGAACTGTTTTTCCTGAAAGTTCTCTAAAATATTTTGCCCAAAGCAAATATTTGCATAAAAATTTTAGTTTGAATAATTAAAACTTGGCAAGTGAAAATGCCAAATGCCGGACTACCTTAAGAGTAAGCAGTGTTACCAACTCCATCTGCAACAGACACTTGCATAACATTTTATGAAACCCTTTAGGGCAGGAAAAATTGCACTTTCTTTGCTGACATAATAATAATTTTGTATATGAAAGTGCTACAAATCTTCTAAGTTAGAGATGTCACTGGTAAAAAGCAAACAAGGACCAGAAAAGATCATAGCTCTACTTCCCAAACATTATGATATAGCTGCTGCACAAAATCTGTGTGTAAAATGCCTCTGAGAAAAGCAGAAGAGCAGCCTGGTTTTCAGACAGCAGTCTACAAAACAGAGGCACGTGTTTTTGCTTCTATTAAAAAAAAAAACAACATGAAAACAATTTTGAATGAAAAGTCTCTAGGTGAATGACTTTTTTTTTTATTTGAGCAGTGGTTCTATAAATGTGGATGTGCCTTAATTTCTAAGTGAAAAATTAAATGTTGTATGTATGAGATGGATCAGAATGGTACATATAGAAACATCACTTAATACATCACTGGATGTTACCATAGATTGCCTAAGTTTATTAATTAAATATCTCTAAGCCACTGACTAATAATTTCTTAGGTTACATAGGAATAACAACTTAATAGGCAAGGCATATTTTCTTTCAACATCTACAACCAAACATTTGATGGATGAAATGAGTCAAATGTCCCCCCACCTCAAACAACCAAATCAAAAAAGAATCTGTACAGTAAGACAGAATAAAGGACAGGGTTTATAACCCAGGCCTCTTCCCAGAATTACAGATTCTCCTTAAAGATGGGTTAGATAAATATCTTTCATGAAAAGCTTAAATGTCTTGCTGATCCTGCCTTAGGACAGGGGAGGATCAGCCAACTCCCTGGAGGCCGCCTTCCATCACAACTGTCTATAACGCTATGTTTTTAAAATGTTAGGGGTTATTTTGGCAATAAAACTGTCTCCTGTTAGAACAAGACCTTAAAGAGACGAACTAATGATTCTGACTAA
The DNA here is from genome assembly GCA_013400775.1 of Chaetops frenatus. Classification (NCBI taxonomy): domain Eukaryota; kingdom Metazoa; phylum Chordata; class Aves; order Passeriformes; family Picathartidae; genus Chaetops; species Chaetops frenatus. The sequence continues at coordinate 122,703 of VZTR01032150.1, forward strand.
TTGGCTAACACAGCAAAGGATGGGCCACGCGCTGCATCGAGGTGGAGCCCTGGTGCTGTTTGGGCTGAGCAAGCTGGCACAGCACGGTGCTGCAGCTGGCTCTTGGCTGCACAGATTGAAAGGCCGTGGCCAGCACCGCTGTTTGGGAACTGCATCCTCCAAAGGTCATTTCCTAACATGATAAATGCTGCGGCGAGGACGGGCCCTGCCCGCTGAGCGCGGGGAATCCTTGCACGTGTGAGCTGCAGGGATCAGCTGGCTGTTTTGATGTGCTGTGACAGCGTGGGAGGTGACCTTTCCCCTTGGCTTGCTCTTCTCATCACCTGCTCGCTGCTCGGGCCGCAGCCGAGGGCAGACTGAGGAGGAGGCAGCTCCCGTTCCGTGTGTGAGAGCAGCTGCTGCAGGAGCGAGCTCTGCCGGAGGGTGCCCCGCTGCCCCCTCACTCACCACCGACCACAGGGGTGCCTGGGCAGCCACAGCAGCAGCTCGGCTTTGCTGTCATTCCCTAGGACAGGTGCGTGTCTCAAGCAGACCGGACCTGGCCTAAGGGAGGGCAGCGGCCTGGCTGCACCCCAGGATATTCCCCGCCTCACACGGGGACAGGGCCGCGCCCCTCTCAGGCTGCCCTTCACCAAGGGTGCAATTAGCACCCAAATCACTGCAGGGTAATTACTCTCATGCTGCTTCTCGACCTTTCAAAGTCTCAGTGCAAAACTCCCCTTTCTCTCATCAAGTCCCAGCCCAAGCAGCCTAAGCAGGGCCTGGCCTTGAGCATCCTTGAACACTTCAATACATTTCCCCATTAGTCACAGACAACACCATGGCGCTTAACTCATCACCTCAAGGTCCTTTCCAGAGCGAGGCGGCCTTTTTTTTTGCAAAGATATCCATTAACATTTGACAGACTGAGCCTCATCGCAAATGTTCTGGATGGACCTCAGCAGCTGATCAGAGTGCTCCCCTCTCCCACTGCAGGCTCTGCTGGCCGTACAAACACTTAGGAAAGGATCCCAAATCTTTGCTTCTGTGCCATTATTTCTCTTGTTTTCAATAAACGAGGGCCTCACTGGGGCTCTTTATTTCTTACAGGCACTTGATTGCATTGAGCCTTTTACCGCATTCGTGAACTAATTTTCAATCAACTTAAAAACGAATTCCAAATGCAAGGTCCATAATTAAAAAGAAACAGTTAATTCTTTGTGACAATCTGAGTCCAAAATTATGCTTCTAAATTATTTGGACAATCATTTAGGGAAAAAAAAAAAAATCTTTTTCCCAAGTTTGCTTACATCAGCGCTCTAAAGAAACTTTTCTTCCTTAGTTCTGATTTCCCTGGTGGTTGTGATATAAACCCTGAACTTCCTAAATGTCACTTAAATTATATGATTTTTCTGTTTACCCTTTTAAAATGACAAGTTGTTCTCTAGTATTTATATCTGTTTGAAAATTAGATATCATGGGCAATCCAGTGCTGCAGTTGCATTTCTGTTTGCTTAAGCTTAGTAAGCACTTACCATAAAAAGAGAAAATAAAAATATGCCTACTCTTATTTTTTCAGTATTTCCTTTTTTTGCTGCAACATCCACCAATTTTAAACAAACTACTCATTTAACTTTTTACAGTTTGATTCTTAACAGGGAAAGAAATTTAACCTGGTTACTACTTTGCCTTTGGTGAGCAACCGAAGGAGTTAGGGGCCTGCTTTAACTCTCCATTGCTGACAAGGGTTAATTAATTTCACTCCAGCTTGTGGTCCCCACTGAACTCTCCTCCTGTGGTATCACCTTGCAGCGGGCAGTGGCTTGCAAACATTATAATCTTTTCAGAAGACCTTTTGACAGTAATGAAATTAAATTGACCTGTGTTGCATCTGGTCTCTGAATTAAGATGGCAAGATTTGTAGGCATCAGTTTTGACTGGAGAAGCATAGCCCAACTCCCCAGATCATGCTGAATTTAAAACAATCTCTTTTTCCCATAATAATTTTACAATCTTTCCAAAAGGCCATCCCTCTTAACACAGGAAAGGTAAAACAAGTTTATCATACTAAACAGGCACGTATGAATTACCTCTGTGTTTATAACCTGTGCTCGTAGTTATTTTATATCAGCGAGAAAAGGTGAGTTAATCTTGAAATTAACCTACATGGCAAAATAATTTTGGAGAATTGAGGAGTATGCCCACATTCTAGTTGAGTCTGGGAAGATACATCAGCCAGGAAGAGAATTTATTACAATAAAATGTAAAAAGATCTTGTTACTCTTACCTAAGGAGATGAGTTTTGTGTTACTGCACTGTCGGTATGCTCTCTAATAACTTCTGAGACTAACAAAGTACCTTTTCCAAGTTTATAGCATGGGGAAGATCTGTGGGATGGGCATTCCCAAAGATGTGGTAAAGAAGGGATTAAATTTATGGAAGGGCAGTGGGGAAATTGAGCAGAAAGTACTGCAGAGTTGATAAGCAACGTGAACATCTTGACCTTAGTGGGGTGGAAGCCCTGGGAACAGCAAAAAAGGATTTGAAGAATGAAGCAGGAGGAACCTCATGGATTACCTTGGGCCTTGTCTAAAGGTAATCATGCCAGATAATGGTGAAGCAATGTTGCTAGGAAACATGGATATTGTGACTGTTTCTCTAAGAGTATATAAACCATGCTGTAGACACAATCATCCACCTTACTTTTGCTTGCATCAAGCTCAGTCCCGTCTCTCAACCACCACCAAAATTTAGTATCAGAAAGATCATGCAGGTGCCTCTTTCTTTGGTCAGTGATCACTACTAGCGAATCTCAGACCAAAAGGAAATAGGTTCTTTCCCACCTCTCCCTGCAATTTAAGTCTCAAACTAACAGAAATTCCCACCAGCATCAACTACTTAATTCTACCTGATTACCTGCCATATTAATAGGATGATTTGCTCATTTGAACCCATTGATCTGTTGATTCAGTTTTAATTGCAACCTTGATTTGATCACTGTGTTGCTCCACTCCTAATTACCTCAGAGATACTACCTAAGATTGGCTCAGTTATATGCTGTTTTAATTTCATAGCTCCTTGCTTATTCTAAGTTTTCAGTCCTGAAGTGGGAGGCCAGGCTGCAGCACAGCTCATGAACACAAAGAAATACTATTTTCAAGCCACTGGTGATACTTCCAAATGAACAGCTAAGTAATTCTCATAATTCTGGAAAGCATTGGAAGTCCTTTCTATTTCATTTTTAAATAGGGAACCTAAAAGATCTGTCTGAACATCCCCATCTTTGGGAAAGTATTTGCAAATTAGATTTCCACTTTGGGATTCAAAGGTAATCTGAATTTTAGGTGAAGATTTCTGAGTTCCATAAGCAGTAATCTCAAGATTATTATTCCCTAAAAAATGATAAATAAATTAAAAATTCCCTTCTTAATGATTTTTACTCATACTAAATTCTTACATAACCCTCCCTCAAGACAAAAATAAAATTTTTGCTGAAACAACAAAGAAAAAGGAAATGAAGTTTGACAGAGGACACTTATTGAATAAAAACCTTAAGGTCACTTTTTTTTGGTGTAGATGCATATGAAGAGCCAAACCCCCCAAAGGGCCTTACAGGAGACATAATTAACTTTTATTGTCTCAAAGCCCAGGGCAGAAAGAAATTGACCCAAGAGTAAGAAAAGAAAGGTCAGAGATAAAGCATTGTGTGAAATGTCTCACTCTATGCAGCAATGGTATGCCTACATATTTGCAAGTTTAGTGAAAAGACAAAAATGCTCAGTTTTCACCTGTTGAACCTAAGGGGAAGGAGGAGAATAGAGCAGAATAGAGCAATGAGAAAAAAGGGCCTCTGAGAGATCAAGATGACATCCAGTGTGCCTTCTCACCTGACATATCTAAAAATGAGTAGCTAGAACCGAGGTGAAACTTCAGAAATTTGAGACTTACCACCTTCCATGGACACCAAGCTATTTTGGGAACCACTGAGCAAGAAACTCTTACAAATTTTAAGGCAAGAGCTTCAGCACAGTTACTTATTTGTGCAGCTGTGGGAGGTCTAGACAACACACACCTCCTTTTGCACTTCCTTCTGTAAATAATTCAATGCCCTGGTCTGCAGGAAAACCAAAGCATCTGGAGTATCTGAGTCAGTATGCTGACAGGTATGCATCCATGTGCTAGAAAAATGGAATAAAACAATATTTATTTGCTTCACTAAAATTAACTGTGTGACTTTGCCTTGGTCATATCACCAGAATTTCCTTAATTTTCTCTATTTTTGCCAGTAAACCTTTGTGTGATTTTTTCACCTCTTGAGAGTATCTGGTGGGGGTTTCTCCTTTGTGCTAAAACAGAGTAACAGAACCCCGAGATCAACCCCCGCAGGTGGGGACCTGGGCTGTAACAAGTCTCCAAGGCCATCATTCAGTTACAGGAGCTGAGGGGGAGATCTGAACTAGCAGCAGCTTATCCAGGGGCTGAACACAACACCATTTCTCAGCCTCCCTCTGTGGGAGCTGCTTTTGCTGCTCCGAGCTGGATGCTGCAGCAGTGGGATGTGCCCTGGGCTGCCCTCAGCTCACACAGCAGCCCCCACCTGGCACTGGGGATGTGCAGGCTTCTCCTTCTTCCTCCTTCTGCTTCTTCAAAAGGCACAAAAACTGCCCCCACATTCCCTCTGCCAGGTCTGGCTCTGGCTCTGTACCTGCCTGGCATAATGGGGTCTCCAGGCACTGCGCTGCTAATAATAACTTCAAAGTACCTTTTTAAAGTTTAAGAGTTGAGCTTGAAAACAACCCCTACACACGACATCTTTTAAAGATAGCAGTCAGTGGACTAGAGAATATTGACAATTGCAGTACTAGGGTAAGTAAACAAGTCTCTGTGGATTTGATAGCCCAGTAAATATCCATTATTGCTTGTTGCCAGGCTATGTGCCTAAAAATGAAAAAGAAGATAGAACAGTTCTTAATGGCTGATAGCAAAAATAATCGAGGCTTATCTAAATCAAACTTTATTGGCCTGGATGAATTATTTTTGGCCTTCCTGTAATCAAAGCTGAAAATTCACCTGTCAGGCACAGTATGGTAAAACTCATTAGAGCCTCACCATGTGCTGATATGAAATTGCTCCATATGGCAGTGCATGATTGTTTATTTACTAGATTCAAATATAGGCCAGTTTCAGATACACACACACACACACACAAACATATATATATATATGTATAAATATTATTTTCAAATTCCTTCAAGGCTAAAGTGTATTGCTGAAGTTCCAGACTTCTGTAATGGAAATATTTCACTTCTGAAGGAATTTTGCCTTGTGCTGCAGTGAAGCTATTGATCAGGCAATTGGCAATCCTCAAGTGTGACGACTCATTAAAGCAAAGGTATATGAATCATTTTTTAATGACATCTCTTTGCTTTCAGCAGCTTAGCATGTGTCCTGGTTTCAATGGATGCACTGTAATTTAGGCAAGCTGTCTACAGACGTCAGCCATTACTCTTACCATATGTTTTCTTCAAAAATTACCATGCACTGGGGCCTGCTCGCTGCAGTCGTGGAGTGAGGTGCACTCCCTCTGCTGTATCAGCACGTTAGCATCACTTGAAAAAGCAAGAGTAATGTGCTTATAAAAAGAAATTCCCAATTAGCAGGTTTCGTGCACGTGTGTTAACTTGGATTAAATACATTCCAATTATGGGCAGCTCATTATTAAAACTACAGCCAGCTGTTTGCCAGAAATGTGAGATCTGATAAACAAGTCTTTCCCGGTTTCCCTGCAAAAGATCCCAGGTTCTTTCCTCTTCTCACTGGTTCCCAAACAAGTACAACAGTGCAGTACAAAAACTGCAGCTCTGCCACACCATGCATACATTTCAAAGCAGAAAAATGCCCAGAAGTGTGATGAGTTGGTTAAAATACAAGGAAAGTCAGATTTTAAAGGCCAGAAGAGGTGCAGGCCCAAGCACAATTTGGGAAACAGGCTGTTAACAGCCTCCCTTACTAAGAACACTGGGAAAAAATAATTGTATTGAAACAAGGAGGATTTCATCCTTCCAGATCTATATATTTTGGTGGCCTCAGGTGAAGTAGCTCATGGCTTTACTGTGCTGAGCTGTTACACCTTTCAGGTGTCCCAGGTTCTGGGGCTTTTCAGAGTGGCTCCAGATTACAGAGAAACGTGCATTTGTCTTAAACCTTAAATATTAAATGTTTTAATAAGCGGATACAAAACCAAACAGAAAAAAGTGAAGGATATGTTTCCTGTTACACCCTTAACTTCAGTGCACCACCTAAAAAACATCTACTTAAAAGCACAAGCCACATTTTAAACTTATCTATTATACCCAGTTATTTCACTGGAAGTTAATTACTGAAGTAGGATTTAAATGCTTCTGGACTGAAAAACATCCTTGGAAGATCCAAAATACGATCAGTGTAGAACGAGAGGATTTTTCTTCAGCACCTTCTTTTTGGGCATACATTTTTAGGAGAAAGGTGTTATGCCAGGAGGCCACCAGTAACACTGACTTTTGTACTGCTATATTTAGAGGAAAACAGAGATAGAGCTCTCCGAGAGCACCAGCAGTCTGAGGCAGGGTGGAATCTGTTAAATTTAACTTTTGTTCCAGCTCAATCAGATGAATGACAAAATCCAGAATCTGGGCCCCACTGCTGATACAACGGAAGCAGAAAACCAAGGACCCACTCTCAGTGTGGAGATGGAGGAGCTGGTGGCTGCAGGGAAATATCACAAACAGCAGCAAATAAGGCTTGCTTTGGGTGTCTGTGCCCACCCAAAGCCCAGCTAAACCCAAAATTTGGTTTCTAGAGAGGATCAATTTCTCAGCCCTATGCCTGCACAAACAGCCCAGCTGGGGCTGCACCAAGCTGAGGATGTGCCAGGAAACTGCTGCCCTCTCTTCACAGGCCTTTTAGGTCTGCCATATTTCAATTATGTTTGTACAGTGCCAAAATCTAACAAAAGAAAGGGAGTAGATGCAATTAAATAGAAAAATAAAAAGATAAAAGTTGCCCAAATAGCATATTTCATTCAGATACTGCTTTAAACAGACTCAGGGACAGAGGACACACATGGCCAGCTCAGGTGGAGGCCTCAGCATGGTGCTCAGGTCACCTGCAACCATCACACAACTCCAGAAGTCCCAGAAAAAAAAGCAGGAAGATTCTCCCTCACTATTTAAACACAGAAAAAAATTAAGATTGCATTCCTGGGTCCCACTCTTAGCATCTCAGTGTTGCTCTGTGTGGCTTCCTTGTCCCTGCTCTTAAACTGAGAGTAGCATTTTAAGAGGAATTTAGCATGTCAAAGAAACACATGGAAGATGGATGAATCTCTGCACTGAAATTTTAGGACACAAATAACATGGGAGTTTTTAAATCTTACATGGGGAGAAGGAACTTCAGATGTCTCCAGGTGTAATCTTGGTCTGAGAAAAATACTCTTATTTCCAACAGTAGTGGGGTTAAACAGCATGTGGGTAAGACAGATGCAGAATCTATCTTGAATTATAGAATACCAGTTCCTTTTGTTATCTGAACAAAATCCCCACAGGCAACCAACATTTTCCCAATCCAACAAAAGAACCCAATCCAAGCCAGTGATAACTGAAACAGAAGATACATCTGAAGGACACCTCTATGACTTGTATGACTCTCTCCGTGTTATTAAGCAAAAACCACTTAGCAAAACCAGAAGAAAGAGGATAATTAAGGACCCCAAGGAAATACCACTCCTAAAATCAGAGTACTTGGGGGCTTATAAAAGAGGAGAAAAATACTAGTATCAAATATGGACCAAAGACAGAGCCCTGGAGGGTTGGGGAAAAGACAATTCCACTGTAGGCTGTCACACACTTTCACACTGTCATTAGGAAATTCTGTTTAGTAGACAAAGAGTTTACTGGCTCAAGGGATACTGCTATAGTTTTCAGCATTGTTTGTGCATAATCTACGTATAACATTCAACTTGGGAATGAGATATGATGTAGAAAATTGCCTTTGCAGTCCTTGAAGCCAATAATTTAGCTCTGCAACCTTAATTTATAAGGGAAAAAGGAAGGTAGTTGGAACGTGAATTTGGATCACTGTCAGATTTAGGAACGAAAGTAATTAATGCTTCTGTGAAACTCCCCTGATAGTTATTTTTGGATTCAAAATCTTTAAAGAAAAGTTTTAATTTAGGGGCAGAAGCTCATTATATTCTCCAAAGAATCCTGGTGTACTAAATCATTCTGTCTCTAATTCATAGCCCCACGTTCCCTCTGTACATACAGCTCCTTCACTGATAAAGCAGCAAATTATTTCCCACCTGAACTACTGAAACTTTTGCTCAGAATTCCTCTAAATTGAGGCTGCTTGGCCTCATATTCCAGGCCCTTACTATTACCATGGAATGATGGTGACCAAAGTCTTTATTTCCACTTTAGCTCAATATTCTCTGCTGGATGCCACACCTCTATCTTTTGACTTTCCAAGCAACAACCTTGGAAAGAAACTGCTCTACAACACTCCTCGACTTCCCAAACCACTGCTAATTGTTGTTTCCCTCTGTAGAACTCCCTGGGTTGTTAGAAGAACTGACATGACAACTTCATGAGATTGACAGCTGTGAATCTCACCCCTCTGCTTTCTCCAGCTCCCCTCTGCACCCGTTTGTAATTTTATCTGACATTTTTCAATTGTGGATTGTATGTTGCTCCAGACTGTCAGATGTTTAGGCCCTCTTTGCTGATATTGTGATATATTAGTAATAAAGGACAATGGAATTGCACTCCTGAGGAAGGGAGAGTGAAGGACTTCAGTGACTTTTAGGCTGTGGGTTTGTTTTTTTTATTTTAACCTGTTCTTTAATGCCCTCTGTGACTAAGTCCTGGGTGATACCAACCAGGCAGAAATTAATATTTAATCCTACTCTAAATTCCTGAATCCTTCAGCTCTGTTAGCTCTGTAGGAGTTTTCATTTGCACTTAGAGCTACAGTTCCAGGGATCAGCACAGGTTCTGCTAAAGCCAATGGAAAGGTTCTGGTTGGCTACAAGTGGCTCTGAAACAGGGACTCAGACAGCTAAACAGAGCAGTGAGTTTAGGAAAGGTTTCCTCTATTTATTTATTTCCCCTTATACAAAAATCACCTTTCATCTTTGGTTATTTACATTCTCCAAAGCAAGTACTTATGACAGACAGCTGCAAACAAAACCCAAAGGTTTTGGAGCTGAAAAGCAAGCAGCTGTGCTCTGCCACTTCTATTGGCATGGGGACACATTTTCAGATTCTCAGCCAAGCCTACAAATGCTGTTCAAGGTTCACACAGGGATAACTGCATTTTGAAAACTTCCAAAAATCCAGCACAAACACCAGGGCCTTACCCTTGCCTTTAAGCCAAGGGGACTATTTGTGTGAACAAGTTTAAGCACTGAGCAAGCTTTCACAGGTTTGTGCCACTGATATTATAATCACACACATGAGCAGAATTGTTAATTCTCCTCATTCCTTGGCTATATTAATAAGAATAATGAAAGGAAAATCATATGCATACTTTGTTATTAGCTCAGTCTCTCTTCTGTTGCTGCTGGTAGCTCTTTTTATTAGAAATGGTAGCCAGCGTTTGCTGACAAGGATGGCCACACCATCCTCACTGTTAGCCCTTGAAGAATGTATTACTTCAAAAAAGTCCTACCTCTAAGATTTGGGTTTTGAAAAATGTCTCTCTTGGAGAAGTGCCACTAAGCGTTTCATTCTGCCTTTTTTTTTTTTTAAGTAAGATCTTCCACCCCTGTTTTAATAGGCTGTTATAGCCTTTAACATACCATGAAATTAAATGCCTCCATTGGGGATCTGTAACTTATCATAACAATAGTATTTCTAGCACTTGTTGGAACTATGAGGAAAGTTGGAAGGTGGTGTAGTAATGAGTGTAGCATTTTAAAGGACTACAGAACTTTCTCTACAAATTACTGAGCTCCCATAGTTAACCCATGAATTAAAAGCATATAAAAGTGATAATAGCTGGCTTTCTAAAGAAATGACTGGCACTTGGTGAGATTATCTCTTTGCTGGAATTAACCTGTGATCTGCTGGGAACCATAAACCCCACAAAAAATGTAGAAGCACATTAATTTGATAACTGACCCTGCTTGAAGCAGGAGGTTGGACTAGCTGACCTCCTGAGGCTCCTTCCAACCCAAATTATACTCTGATTCTAATCACTTCTACTAATTTTTGCCAGGTACCTGTAATGATACATATATTAGGTATGTAGCAAGAACAGATCACTCTCTTCTTGCTTGCATAACATTAAAAAATCTCCAGTGTAAAATTAATTAAAAACTGAAGGCAAAATTATGTCAGATGTAAATGGCCTTTTAAATAAGGGGAACTGATATGTGCACCCCTCTCTGACACCAAAGAGATGCTCATTGTCTAATTTACAGAGGTGCCAAGCATTTACAGTCTCCAATCAAATTTATTTTCTTTCAAGAAGGGAGCTCTTCAACCAGGCAATCTGCATCTCCCAGGAGAGAAAAACTTCTCTAAGAGTGCTCACAGCTCTGTGTATCACAGCTTCAGTATCTTGCCCAGAACAAAGCTTCTCTCACTGTTCAGTACTTCAAGGCTCAGCAAATAAATGCTCAATGTGGGATCATTTAGGTTGGAAAAAAGCTCCAAGACCAAGTCCAGCATTTAACCCAGCACTGCCAAGTCCACCATTAATCTATGTCCCATCTACACATCTTTTAAATCCCTTCAGGGATGGTGACTCCACCAGTTCTCCAGGCTGGCTCTTCCAATGCCTGACAACACTTTCCACCTTTGCCATGCTCGTTTATTCTGAATCACATCAAACCCTCCTTGAGCTGTGTACGCTTCTGTATTGTTTGCCAGATTAAAAGTTCTTAAAGAAGGGGCTGTCATTGACTGTCTTTGAACAGTTTTCTGGTTTTCAGCATTGTACCCATTTTGGACTGTTTGCTTTTACAAATTTTACAGCTCCTTTTGAGAGAGTTAGGAAGACACCTACACCTCCTCAGTGAAAGTGAGAGACACATTGCACGAAACCATTTTCACAATGACCAGAGTTTGACAGAGACAAAATCTGCCAAGGTATAAATTTAAGTAAGGCACTTGTAGGAGTGAGATTGCTTAAAAAACCAAAATCATGGACAGTGATTATTTAGATTCTGAGAGGGAACAGAACCATCACATAGAGAACTTCCACCAGTCTTTAAGTATCCTAGAGAGAACAGGATTTATTTTGACACAAATCTCAGAACAAAAGAGGGTAATTGAGGATAGCCACAAGAGAGGTCAAAAATCTTCCTAAAGAGTCCAGGACAAATCTATTTTTAGTAGAGGGAAAACCAAATGCTAATTAATAGACATGGCCAAAGACCTATCAACACTACTGGGAAAATTAATTTTCCTGATTTAAACGATAAAGCTAGATTCAAAGGAGGTTTTCTGTAGTGGTGGAAATTTGGATTAGCACCAGTGATTTAATCTGAGCATATCCACATTGGAACCCTGAACACAGAGAGAGTTCAAAATTGTTTGTTTAGTGTATGGGTACTCCATTGAAAAAATTGTTAGTTTAGTGTATGGGTACTCCATTGATGGCTGAAGAGGCAAGAACAGCAAATCACATCTGAAACATTTGCACAGTCAACTGTGACTGAAATATTGTTTGGTATCACATTAGAGGAGCATGAGGAGGGTGAAAAAAAAAATCACCAATTCCACCACATACAGGCCCCCTCCAATATAATGCCTGAAGTTTTCAGGCCATCTAAGGGTTTGTCCATCCCCAGGCACAACTGATGGCTCCACAAAATGACAGCTAGGACTTGTCAGGATGAAAAATAAGTAAGGAGTAATAATGAAATATTAATGTACACCCTGTTTAATTAAATGACAATATCATTTTCTTGTAATCCTTCTCTAACTCTGCTGGAAGAGTACAGTGTTGACATGATAATTTTATAAACTTCCTTGACAGTTCACGTTCAACCATCCTTCATTACCACAGATTGATAATTGGCACTTACAAAGGAAATGAAATGTCTGAAAAATTCATTAAACATGCCAAATATCTGAGGAGACCCAGTGCAATGGCAAAGTTATCTAAATCACTGTGTAAGCAGCTAAACAGCTGCTTTCCTTTATAAATTCTCAAAAAAAAAAAAAAAAAAAAAAAAAAAAAAAAAAAAAAAAAAAAAACGGNAGGAAAAAGTCGTGACTTCCTATTGTATTTTTAATGCAATGGAAGTCAAGCAGTTACTTTGAGACAGATTCAAGTCTTCCTTCCATCAGGTGATTTTGGCAGCAAGTTCAATTAAGTCCATGAAGTTATAGCATTTGGCTTTAAATCTTCTCTCCCCTCCTTTCACCTTCCTCCAGGAAATAGAAAAAGGAGATAAACCCTTATTCCTGCACCTATTCCCTTAACAATGTCTTACAACAGAATCTTGTCAGAAAGCCTTATTTGGAAATTTCTAAATGATCTATTTCCACTGTACTGGATATTTCATCCCTCACAGTCTATGCAGACCCATCCAATAAACTATGGACACTCTTCCCTTTAATGTACTTTGGCATTTAAATTCCCCATGGTTGATCTATCTGTGCAATTTAAACTGCTTGAAAAAGCAAGTACATTGTTTAATTACAGAAAGTTGCTAAATATCTGAGCAAAAGAAGTTCTTGAGGGTGTGCCAAATATCTTGGCCTATCCCTCAACCCAGGCCAGGCTCAGGAAAAAGTAAGAAGAAACTAATAAGGAGTAAAATTTCCTTTGTCAAAATTGGTCTTGCTTGGCTTTTCATTGTTTAATGGAGATGGGAAAACACACAGAAAAATTATACTTTTTGCTGGCTACACAGAATCATACTAATTTTCCAAAGCCAGACAACAGGGACAGAAGGTAGAGACAGCTGAGCATCAGTTTCATTTGAGCATGGCCTGACTACTGAAACCCCTGTGACTGGATCATCCCCTGGCCACAAAAATTCACTGAAATTCTGGATGCAAGAGTGAACAAGTTACAAGACAAAGTTGCCACGTGTCTGATACTTTTGATCCCATTAAAATCATTTATTGTAATGAGGAATCACAGCTATTTAAACAAGCAAAACTGTCATCTACCTTTATATGCAAATGAAATGGCAAGACCAGATCTTTTTCAACTTGACCACGACTGAAATTTTCAGTTTCTTTAAAATGATAAAAAGAATTCAATAAACTATCTATCTTACCTACTGAACAACATTTCATGAAGCTCACTTGTTTCTTTTGATTGAAACTGGATACTTGGTATATCAAACAATTCAGTGATGAATCAGATAGGAATTTCTGTTGTCACTTCTATGCTCTACATCTCAGAAGCTTCATATGGTGGACAAGGTGTAAGACCTTTAGCATAATTGATTTTAAAATGGCATTCTGCCCTCTGAAGCAAAACAGAATTTAATTTTTTAAAATTTCCTAATGTAGTTCATTATTTTCCCAAACTGTTTAATTTATCTAATGAAGCAGAGAAGGACATTAAACCTATTACTAAGATACATTATGGGATGAAAGTTTGATTGAATTTTTTTGAGAATATATAAATAGACTTTTGAAAGTATAGGTGAAAGGAAGACCAGTATGATAGATATAGATGACAAAAACAATTCTGCCATTATTGTCTTTCCCTCTAATTATTCACCAGCTCTTCTCACTGATAACAGGAATGTGAGGTACAAAACCCATCCCCCAGAACACTGGCCTAACTTCCACAGATTTTTGAAAGTTCTCATAAAAGACTTTATTAGCCCAGGCCTCAAGGTTTATGAGACAATAATCATAAGGCTTGGCTAAGAGCTGTAGTGCAAGGATGTGCTCTAGGGGGCTGAAAATCCTGAGCATAACCCATATGGGTGGCAGCAACCACCCCCATGCCCAGCTCTCACAGCATCCATTTCTTCTCAGGACCAGGACAAACTTCTAGGGAAAAGGCAGTGAAAGTGGCAGCTCCACAGAATACCCATGTGAGGCAGTGTGAATTTATATTTTAAGGTGTTCCAGGACCTTCTAAAACCACAGAATAAATTATTTCCATATTTCAGCTCTGACCTTACCATAAAACTTTTGCTCTATGAATAATCCCATTTCATTATTGCAAGGTTGCATTTCTGAAGGTTGGTTGTAAATTATAGCTATAAGTAATTCACAAGTTACTGTTTGCAAGTTGCTTGTTACTTTTATCTTAGGAAGGCTTGTCCTTAGACCACCTCAATTCTGGTCCTTCATCTTTGCTAATAAACTGAAAATCCAAAATATATAGTGATGAGTCCTTGAATTTTTGTCCATGCTGTGAATTACTATTTAAATTTCTTCCCTAATGACAACAGAACTTGCCCAGACAAACTGAACCATTAAGCTACTGCTCTGGACATCATATTTTTACTTCAACCTTTCTTTTCTCACAGTGTGTTCTCTGACCATCAAAGACTCAAAGGAAAAGGAAAGTTGGGAGCAGGTCAGATAACTAGATTCTAATTTTTTGTCACCCCATAAAAAGATCTAATCAGCCCCTTTGTGACTTGTCCAAATTCCATGGAAATCAATGTAAAGGCTCACATTGATTTGACAGGGTATGTTTGCCAGGCCTTTAACGATTCTAAAGCAAAATTTAATAGGACGCCTAATTAAAGACTTAATTAATGCCTGGATGATATTTTCTGAAAAAGAAATGAAATTAATACTCATGGTATTCACAATTCTCCACACCAGGCTACTGATTCTATGCTGATTAAAATCTCCTGAACGTATTATATGTTTAAAATTACAGAAATCAATAATTAAAAAAAAAAAACCAACAAAACAAAACAGAACTTATTAATTTAAGAGGAGAAAGAAGAGGATTCACCTCCCTTCTCTACCTTGTAGGTGCTAAGAGTTTACTATAACCACTAAAGCCCAGAGAAATTAATGTTTTTATTTACAAAAGGCTGAATACTATCAAAGATACAGAGTTCTCTCTCTTTCTTGTTCTTTTTTTTTTTTTTTTTGACCCTCATAATAAAGCTGATGTTTTTTTCTTGCTCTAGCCTGAAACAAAATACCTGATTCTCAGGTGGAAAAATAATTAGTAACATGGGAAGCTGAATGAATTTTGAGATATTGAGGAAAATGTAGTTTGAACTGCCAGGTTTACTCACTTACCCACAGGAACTACAAAGCAGCAAAGAAATAAAACCCTCTTAGAACTTAAAGCTTTCATCAACCTATTCCCTCTGGCTGACTTTTTTTCCCCCAAATCTCTCTTTTCCCAATGGTTCCCATTAGGAACACAAATACTTTGCCTCTCTGCATAGTGACAAATAGTGTCAAACTTACTTCTTTTAAAAATACTATTAAATTATTATTACCTCTTAATTGGAGGATAGGAAGACTGTGCAACCTGTCAAAGACACTTCAGAGGAGCACTTGCACTGCCTGGGTTGTCAAAGGAAATGGGAGCTATCAGTAGTTCAGGTATCACTGTTTATGAGGCCAAAGGGAGCTGTTCTCTGTTTGGCACCCCAAGCAAGAGCAGGAAAAGATCTTTGTGTGGATTGGCACAGAGGATCCTCCCAGCCTCCCCCAAAATCTACTGTGAAAGAGACTGTGGAAAAATTGATGGATGGAAATTGATTCTTTGCATTACAATTACGAAAGAATAAGGAAGATCAGCACTCAGTGCCTCAGCAGGCCACTGAGTTTTTTGTTGCTTGTGACATTTTGTACCTTTCATTGAGGTTTTTTTTTAACACCCTCTTCAAAGTCAAGAGCCCCAGGTGTATCAATGGCAGTGCTCAAACAGGGGAAGTTGGAGCTCCCCACCTGGTCTGAGTGTTGGCATAGGGATCTCAGGAACTTGTTGGAAAGACTTGAGAGACTGGAAGGCCACAGTGGATGGCTACAAACCCCTCTGTGAACATTGCAACTCAAGAGGTGGAGCTGCATTTTATGTAACAGCAAAAATCCGAATGCATGGGGGTGAGCTGAGACCCCAAGAGATCTACTGAGAGCCTTTGGATCAAGTCTAGTGGGGTCATCACCCAGCGGGGTCTTAGGTTTGTCTTTAGTGTTACTGACCCCCTCATCAGGATGGCGAGGTTGATGAAGCCTTTCCTGGGCTGCTGAAAGAGCTCTTGGAGCCACAGACCCTGGGCCTCAGGGGTCCCTTCAATCACACAGACACTTGTGAGAGCAGCACAGCCAGGCAGGAGCAGCTCCATCTGTGGGCTCTCACACACCCTCTCTCCCTGTTTCAAGCTCCAGAGATGGCAATGACGGGGGTCAGCCCTCTCTAAGTGTCTGCTCCTTTGCTCTGGTGCCTGCACTCCCCAAAATCTCTGACTGTGAGCCTGAGTTCCCCACGCAGGCAGCAGTGGTGCAGTGCCTCCCTCCCTCTGCCAGCAGCCTCTGGCCATTTGCCTGCTTCTCCTGCCACAGGGGCATTTGCACCCCGTCCTTGTGCCCTTAGAGCTCAGTGCCCCAAGCAGGAACAGGTTATTCTGCTCTCTGTTAAGGACTGCCTCCTCCTCTCGCCAGGGTTTGCTCTCCCCAGCTGACCTGCACTGTTCCTAAGGCTCTGCTTGCGTCCAGAACCCGCCCAGGGAAGCACAGAGAGAGCTCATGAGGAGCTGCAGGATGCATTTCACAAAGACAACAAACTACAGCAGACAGTAAGAACCACTAAGCTGTAAACTTTGAATTCATTCTTAAAGGGAAGGAAATTGCTGCAAACCAGGCTACACTGAAAAGCACAGGAGATTCCCCAGATCGAAGTATTTCCTAACAATTTTGTAACAACACCTCTCTTACCCTCCCCTCTCAGAAGGATTTAAGTGCCCCAATCCCTTGTTAAGCCGTGCCCAGTAGAAGCACCAATTTCTTTGTGCATTTGCACTGGTGACTGGTAGCTGAGCCCTTCTCCTCTTTCACTCCAGCCTGCTTTTCCCAGGGGATGGAGGTGGCTCTGACTGCAAATTCCACTGCACTGGGAGCACACAAGGCTCAGTGCTGTACCCAGCCCCTGCCAGGCTGGGCATGGAGGCTCCAAGCACTGCCAGCCTAAAACAGAAGACAAGCATGGCATTGTCACACAAATCAGAACTGTGTTTCTTATTTTCTCTTATAAGTCAGTATTTTGTTAGCACTGTTGCTTGTGTCAATTATATTTAGGAATTCTGACTGATATGTGTGCTTTTCATTAAACACTAAGTCATGGTCCTTCAAGAAGAAAAAGTGAATTAAAATGCTGTGCATTAGAAAGAAGAATGGGGTGATTTCACTTGCTAAAATCTCACTTACTCCAGCCAAAGATATTAAAAGCATGTGAAGTAGTGCTAGCCATAACCTTACCCTGAAAGATGCTGTTAGTATAGAACATTAGTAAACAGGGAAGTGGATACATGGATGTGGAAAATCATCATCTTCACTGCCCAGTTTCTGAAAAGTAAAGAAATCTAAAGCAACAAGATCCAAAAATGGAAGTCTACAGGAAGGACGAGACATGGAGAGATTGCAGATAGTATTCCTACCAGAAAAATGCTGGGAAAGTAATTACAGAGAGATTCAGGCCTTGGCAGGTAGCAGAACTGTTAAGGGAAAGTCATGAGGGAACTTCTCAGCACCATGATAAGCATCAATCCTTTCCATGGCACCAGGAGAAGTGGAAAGTGTAAATGACATTCCCTAATTACTTCTATACTAAAAGAGATTGTTAGAGGGAGAGGAGGGCATGGAAAGCACCAAGGCAAACCAGTAGTGATTCAGAGTGCAAACTCCATACTGGGCATTGAGGAGAAAGGGGGGAAACACATTGAAGAACAACTTATTCAAAAGCTATTAAAACAATCATCCACAGTTAAATTGTGCAGAGGAGGAAATATGCCCTGGAGGGAGTGCAAACCAGAAGAATGACTTCTTCAAATTCACAAAATTCACAGTTGTGGTGGAACAAATGGCCCAATGCCAGCTTTCCCCTCACAGACAAGACAACCTGGTGCCATGTGACCTCACCCTTTTACAGGCACAAGAAACATTTAATGAGAGACTTGCTGTAGAATCTAGTGCCTAGAAGTGACACATTGCAAGCTTTGCTGACCCCTTGTGAAGGTGAAGTTTCAAAATTTCATCAGCAAAACTGAGCAACTGAGATGAGGATGGAGACTGGGACAGGCAAGGAAAGGAAAACTGACTCTAGCCAGAAACAGATGTTGATAAAAACAGCTTAATTCCACATTCTTGCTGACTAAAAGTGAGATGGCAATGGAGGATCACAAAATATAGCATAAGACCATCAACACACCATTGAGATGAAATCCTTAGCTGGGTAAATTGATTTGCTTCCCCCAAATCAACTCTGCTTGAGAAGAGGTGCTCTGGTGATTTAGTCATTGCTAAATTCAGGTAGAACCAGGAGGGACCAAAGTGCTCCCAATCACAAGAAAACAAATTAGATTAAACTCTCCCAAGCTGTCACAGCTTCCACAAAGGCTTACTTTGGATTTTGGCTATAGGATAAAGCATAGGCACAGCACAAAACAGAAAGCTTATCTTTAAGAGCTTGTATCTTTGTAATTGCCAGAATGTTAACTGTAGGAGATTGCAGCACTGAAAACAAGTCAGTTAATATTTCCAAGTGCCAAAGATTTTACCCAGATTCCTGCCACCATATCTCATGCAGTTAATAAGTTTCATGCTGGTTATTAAACTGAACAATACAGAATATCATGCTGTTGGCAAAAAACCCCATCATCATTAATAAGATTAGAAATTTGCCTCTAAAAAGAAGGAACAGCTCTAAGCTATTGATCTGTGCCTCTAATAATGTGAAAAAGGAAGTTATTTGTCCCATCAGCTTCTGCCCTATCTCGTATTCTAGCAGCAAAAGGACATTTCTGACAATTAAAAATCTCTACAGATGGAGCAAATGTTAACTTCTGGAAGATTTTTTGCTAGATCAGAGCATGATATCTGAAACACTGTCCCTTACAGCCATCATCACTGACAGCTTCAGAACAGAAAGTAAGAGAGTCAAACCCAGTGATTTGTGGGGGGGTTCTGCTGGAGGCAGAGCTTTCCTAAACAAGCTGAATATGTGCATGCCAAGAACTGAGCCTCTCTGGAATGTCACGTTAGGTACCTGCAGGCAGAGACACCCAAAGTCACTGGTAAAGCTTAAAAAGTGTAGGCATAATTCCCAACACCCACACAGTCTCTCTCTCTCTCTCTCTCTCTCTCAAAAAAGCCCACACTGGCAAATAGAGAATAAATCACTCCTCACAGAAAGTCTTAAATGACAGGATTTGGCTGCAGTGCCTACAGTTCTTCACTGAAATGTTGCATCGTGTCACTTTTCATTGTCCTGTGTGCATGCAAATGTGTACAAGATTAGTGCTGCTGCTGCTGCAGATGAGGAGATGAACAACTGCTCTTCCTAAGCTTGAATCCTTTAAAAAAATCATTGATATAATGAAATCTAATTAAGAACAAGCTTCGTGTCTCTTCTTTTTTTATTTTAGGAAAAGGATAAGAAGCAGAACCCAGACAAATCGTGTGCCAAAAAAACCCCACCTAATAAAAATAATCCCTTTTTAGTGTCATCAGAGCAACAAAGTTTAAGAAAGGAAAACATCAGTAGCAGAATGTTTTAAAAGATCCCTCAGTAAAATCCCAAAACAAAAACCTAGAAGAAAAGCAGATTTAAGGGTTCTGAGTACACTCTCAAACTGAGACCAACAGGGTTAACAATCAGTACCCTTTAGGCATGTTAAAGCTTCACCTTCCAGCTATAAAAAATTCCAATGGTGGCTCCTATATTTGTATGTGGAATTTTGACAGCAGAGCAGATATATCTTCATCAGCACTTTGTATCTGCCTGCCCCCTCACTTCAGTTCTTATTGTCATTTTGCAATTTATTAATGATCCAAATCATCGTGTGATTCCAGTTAGGCTGCAAGAGCTTCTCTGAAGTAGGCAGCACTCCTTATAATGATAGATTGCAGGAATAATGGCCTCTTTACTGAAAGCAAAACAACAGAAAACTGCCTTAAAAATGGCACAAGAGGAGAGACTGAAGACAGCAAGTGCTTCATTAGCAAAAATGGAATCAACTGTTTCAGAGGGCAGCATCATTTCATACTTGTTTTTGCAAGGCTTACCTGGGTGTTAATGAGCATGCAGCCATTAAACATCACACACCTAAGAATGTAAAGTGTTAAGAAAATATTGTTAAGTAAGCAATGGACTTAAGTGATCTTAAAACTCAACTCTTAAGAGGATCTTTCTGTACACTAGAAAAATATGCAGTATTTTTCCTTCATTGTAACTCCTAAGCAAAAAACACTTTTAATAACTTAATTCCAGGGATTCTAGAGACCAGAGAAAATTGTATAGGTACTGAAGTGATTTCTTGAGCATGACCTGGACTGGAGCAACCTCCTGTCTCTCTGAGGCTGTCAATTGAAAAAGTCCATTGGTTTGGCACATCTTAAACAGTCTGGAACTTGGTGTGTTAAATAAAACCAGCATCATTCACAGGTCTATTACAACAAACAAGGCTTTTCTCTCTTCCTCTCCCATTCTCCCTCCATTTTATTTCATTGGACTTGCTACAGAACTTACCAAATCTCACCCCTTTCATCTGCCCTGAAAAGCTCTTTAATTGCTTTCTGCTACTGCAATTAGGAAATGCAACACAGTGGCCATTATTATATTTCCAGGTGCTCTACAGATTTCCTGACAATAAACTAGACTGATGAAAACCATGAATGCACAAAAAAATCTGTAAAGTTTAATGCTTCCATTTGTTAGGCTACCCGAGTAAGAAAAATAGCATTAATATGGATAAGTCCTTCAACTTCCCCCATTAATAGCTGGTCTTAATTCACAGGTGCCTTTTTAATCTCTCCTGAATTCCTCTAGAACCTAATGAATACATGTAATAATAACAGCAATTCAGAATTTAATCCTGATTCTAGTCTGTCTTAAATTAGACCTTAGTCATTAAGAGATTACAGGATAATGAATGATAGTTAATCAATGTGTTTAATTTGGCCCCATTATTTATGTGATGCAGTTTCTCACATCGTGACTATAAATTTTGTTCCCCCCCAAGCTTGGCCACCAGAAGCAATCCTGAAATACTGAGTGAAAAAATATTAGATTTGATGATCCTCTTATGTGCAGGTTAAACTATAATTAATCTCTCTGCGTGTGCTCAGAACTCTCAGGCCAATGCATATATGCACATGTGTAATTCATACACAGCCAAACACTCCGGCTAAGATTTATTGTGCTTTATTTTTTGTCTCTCTTAGCTCTTAGCACTATCAGTCAAGATTTCCCAGCACTTACCACAGCATTAGCCCTAAGCATCGGGAAATCACATTTCTTGGTGCCAAGGGTTTTAAAAGATTCTAATTCAGCTATTAAACTGGAGGCAGCGTGTGCCAGCCCCACAGCGCATTCACCCATTAATTCTGTCCCCTGGAAAAAAAATGACTGCCTCTTGCACCAGGCTGATAAAATGAAGAAACACGCTGATTATGTGTGTGGCAGCTATTCTTGACCCAACCAACAGTGACAGTCATCAAACTGCAGCTCCCAGAGCGCTGCGAGCTGTGCGAGCTAACCCAAGACATCATTAATTCTAAACACCAGAGCTCTTGTCCAGATACTGGAGTTCAGAGAAGCTTAAAAACAAATCCCTGTGGTGGGTGGAAATTCTGTGTGCTGCTCATAATCACCTCACTGGCAGCAAGTTGGAAGTTATTTCTCTGGCTGGACGGGTGGAACGCGAGAAGCAAAGGGCCAGTGTCGTTCACTGGATTGCTCAAAATTGGACCTTCAATTAATAATGTTAGATGGACAGAGATCAAAGGGATTGAGAGACAAGCTGATTTTTTTAAGGGTTTTTTAATCACTTTTAGCACAACAGGATGTAGGAAATAAAGTAGATGTGAATGCTGTAGACTGGGTGATTTGTCCAGCCAGGATCTGAAAGTATACACATCTTAAGTACAGGAAAAAATATAGGGGGAAAAAAAGCATAGTATTACAAGAGCCCTTGCAACCTAATCCTATCAAGTCTTTGGGAAGACACTAAGTATTCAGAGGGGTCTTGGGACCTGAAGTTCTTAGAAGTTAATGCATGAGATAGGATCAAGGAGATGTCCCATGGGGTTACTGTAAATTAAGCTTCCATTGTAGCTTTAATGAAGGATTTGTGCCCTCAAAGAGCTGATGTTCTTCATGCTGGTGTGTGCACTGTGTGACTTATCCTTAGCTGGAAAATTTACAGCTTACAACATTGTCATGAGGCTGCAAAAGACACTCCCTAAGCCTGGAAGGGGCAGTTGTAACATCAGGGGCAGGAAAAGCTGGAGGAGAACCAGCCCAAAGCCAGTGGCTTTCTTCTCCTTTGTGTCAGAGAGGCAAGGATTTGGCTGTATCACTATGACATAGTTGATACCAAAGCCTTACCTTGAAGAAAAAAGATGGGTTCAGCAATTTTTTATGTTCTCTTTTCATGTAGATTCATTATGATTATTTCCATTGTCAGGTTTAATCATAGATCCAAAGCATTCGTAATACAGAGATGTCTGTATAGCCCTCCCAGAAGCCAAGAGTATTTTGGAAACAAAACTTGTTTTTTTGTTAAGTGCTACCCTAAAATTTCTCATTTGCACCTCTGCTCTTCTGCAAAAAATCCCAAAACACAACAAAACACAACAACAACAAGACAAAAAAAACAAAAAACACCCCNCACATGCATTTTTTCATGGCAGTGAGTATCCAAATTGTATCTCAGAAAGCATTTAGATTATGCACAGAATACCATGGAAGTGCACTAGACAGTCTTCTCCCAGTTTGTTTCTAAAGACAAACGTGGCCAAGTCCTGCATAGAGGAAGACCACAAAATGTTCATGAGTAATTTCACATCTTCATCTTTCCTTTCAGGCATAAAGAAAGTAACCAGATCTTCAGTAGAGCTCAGGATATTTAGTTTCACAGACTGTCCTGAAATACTGGTAATAAATACAAGCTAAGCAGCACTGAACTCCCACAGTAACATTTCAGTCCATTCAGGGCCCACTGGGTACCCCAGCAGTTTCATCTCTGACTTTTTATTTCAATAAATACATTCCAAAGTCTTTCAAAAATATGGTTGATTGGAATGGGAATAGAATCAGCAATTCACTACAGAAACACCTGAGGCAGACTAATGGTTTGGAAAATC
The DNA here is from genome assembly GCA_013400775.1 of Chaetops frenatus. Taxonomy (NCBI): domain Eukaryota; kingdom Metazoa; phylum Chordata; class Aves; order Passeriformes; family Picathartidae; genus Chaetops; species Chaetops frenatus. The sequence continues at coordinate 145,982 of VZTR01032150.1, forward strand.
AGGACCAATTGTTCTCATTTAACCAAAATTTTGGGGTGTTGCTTCCCAGTAGCAAGTATTTCAGTTTTGGATAGTCTTGAAATGTTATTCAGATTTTTGTTGATTTTTCGAAATGGAAGAACTTTTGTTGCCTTAGCAATATAATTTCATGCTGTTCTTGTCACAATTTCTGCATTCTTGTTTATTTGCCCACAGTAGCAGAGCTAAGAAATTTTTGCTTGCTCACTCTCCTTTTAGGGAATTTTACTAGTTAATTAATAAGGCTTAGCCTTGTTGCAGGGATCTATCCCTCAATAGTTACTATTCTCTTTCTGACTCAAAGACCAGCTGCAATGAAAACAATGCCCTCTCTTTCCTCCCAGCACTTAAAAAGGTTTATAGATCTCCAGCCTCCTACAACTCAGCAGAAAACTGCTCACACTTGACAGTCTTCAGAAATCAGCATTGTTTCCACCCTCACTAAACCTGTCAGGCACACAAGGTCAGGAAATGAGGAGAGCTGATGTCACCTGAATCATTACTACCTCTGCTTAGACCTCTCGCCACACTCCTCTCTTCCAGAGAAAGCCTCTATGCCCAAGAGTAAAGACTTTGAAGTCTTTTAAAACTGTCATAAAATAGTTTCTGGAAACTGTTTGGAGAACTACAAAGAACTCGAAGCCTTCACATTCCTAAACTCATGAATACTTTCTTGCCAGAGTTGTCAAACTGCAACAGTGTTTTGCAAGGGGCTCATGAATATGAGCACCTCTGCAGTAGCCTCTTAATAGGTGTTTTTATTTTCTGGATGGGATTCTACAAGGACAGCAATAATGAATTTTTCAAAGCTATCTAGAGTGTACCTACTAGTTGTGCTAATTAAAAATCACCCTGTAAGTCTGCGAGACAGCTCAGAGGAAAGGGTTTGCTCTCTGAATAGCATGCTATGTGCTCCTAAAAACAACGTCCCTAGGAAAAGAGGAAGATTAATTCCACCATGTGCCTTTGAGACAGAAACATTGGTTCTGTTCTGTTTTAAAAATCATGGAAGCTGTGCATGACAGAATAGAAGCAAAAGGTTTTTAGTGAACCGAGGAACTTTCTCTGGTGCCTGTAGGTACTTGAGATGACCCCGTGGACAGTAATCATCGTTCCAGGACAATGAAGCAGCTCTAATTAAACAGGAGCATGCATGCTGCATTACCACTGCCTGCCACAATGGTACAAAATGCATTTACAGGTTATATCTATAACATCAGACACATAGATTTGATATATACATTACACTGGTCCCCATCTCACAGCAGCATCATTGTTCACCTGAAATCCTGAGCTTTTCCCCACTAAGTGTTCACATCCACAGGCTGTAGCACTGAGATGTTGCCTGTTATTCCCCAGCCAGATGTGGTGTGGCTGCTTGGGTGTCCCTGTGCTGTGCAGGGTTAACGTGACAAAGCAAACACAGACCACACACGGCAAAGGCTGGGGGTGAGTCCTCGTGGCCCCACTGCTCAGCCCTTTGCAGGCAGAGGCAGCTCCCTGTGCCTGACATGGAGGTCAGCTGGCCACAAATCACCTCTAAACAGGAGCTGTTGGCCTGTGGGATTGTGGTGCTTTTTCTCAGCCTGTTGGGTTGGGTTTAGCATCGTGCTAACACCCAGAACGTGTACCAAACACCTGCTCTGCTCTGGCATCTCTGAAATCTACTCAACTTTCCTTTCAACTTTACTTTTCCAAATCAAATCCAAATTGATTAAAATTCTCCCTTCGTTCAACAGGAGTTTTTGAGCTGATTTCAGCTGTGATAAGTTTAGAAACCCCATGTATTTTCTTTGGTCAGCTACAGTCCTCCCTACCCCATTTGAAGCAGACCACTTTATAATGCTGCATTCATCCTTTTGTTAATGATAACGTTAAAAAAAAAATCAATGGCTCAATTAACAATCAGGAATGGAGCTTCCAGGCAACAAGCCCCATGATCAATAACTTATGTTCAGTGAAATTAAAGGTACTTGTTAAGTCAAGTGTTAAAAGCTGCAGACACTTAATGTAGGAATATCAGTCATGAACAGTTTGGCAGTTTAACTTGAGAAAATCAGTAACTACAAAGTTCCCATACTATGTTCCACACCAACGAGTAACTAATGAAGCATAAATATTCACACAAATTCATTTATGTAATAAATTCTCTCATCCCCCAATACACAGCAGCAGTGCTGAGTCAACATAAGCTTTCACTTTTGTTATGAGTTACACTTCTAAAATATGAATCCAAAATGAAGTTGGCAAAACCAAATTTACAGTTTGCACAAAGGAAGTTCCCAGTGGTTTGAAGTAACATTAGTGCATCATGGCCTGGCTGCTGCAAATGACAAAATTTTCCATCAGCATAAAGGAATGTGCTAAAATTTCTCCAAATAAATTTCTCTGAGGCCACCAAAACTTGCTCAAATGAAATAAAATGCTTTCATCTTATGGGACAGGGGAAAGCAAAGATTCACATGGCACAGGATAAGTGAAATAAAAAGGCTTGAGCCCCTTGGAAGAGTTATGAACATGCGATATCGAAATCAAGAAACCTCTATAAATGTAATCTGACTTATCCTGTTACTAAATTCCTACCACATTTTGTAAGATAGTGGTTTAGGGTGAGATTTTTCAAAGGCTTGAAGGACAGTGAAATGCTCAACTCCCAGTGGAAGCCTGGCTAAATCAGATGTCTCATTCTCATTTATGCAATCTAAAATCTCCCGCTTAACTTTTATACATCTGCTCTCAGTAGAGCTTTTCTTTGAGAAGAGAACATTTAGAGCAATGTCAAAACTGACTCCTACATCAAGCTTGTGACAAAATTCATCTCATGGTCAATAGCCTTGTTTTTAGAGCTCCACTGATAACAGATGATTTAGCAGCATACTCCTACTCTGGGAATAGACAAATTGAAGGCTGCTCTTCCGATTATACTGAATTGCTTCTACTCAAAGTAGGGAATATTCAGAGGATAATTTATCCTTGTTCAAAACTTTAAAAAATAAATAAAATAAATGAAGAGAAATCTTTGCATGGCTCATTTTGCATACCAAGGACTCTCTCTTACTGCAATCTGGTATATACTCTACCCTTTTCCAAAGAGCACAGAAGCCTCGTGAGGCCTGAATTCCTGAAGCAGTAATAGAGAATATGGGGGTGGGGGTGTGATGGGGTGGCAGGGTGATCTTCTTCATTTAATGAGTTGCTCCTTTCTTCAGTGTATTATGATCATATCTGGGCACTGCTGACTGCACTTTGATGGGTACCTAATCAACGAAAATCAATCATCTGAAATTGCACAGACAGCATTTCATCTTCATCAAAAATCATCTTCCTATGGAGCTCCATTAATCTCTTCATCATTGTTTAACTCAAAAAGAAACTTCTGTTGTAAGAGATATCAACCTTTAGTTTTAAATTATAACTAAAGCTGTGCAGTGTTCACTTGGCAGGAAGCAGCTAAGGCTATGGTAAGTATTTGCTTTCCCAGGGCAATTTTCCCATGGAGAATTAACCAATGCACCTTGACTACACAAAGAGGGATGAGCAAGTGATAAATTTGATTGTGAATAACCCTATTTGCTAATAGGAAAACACCTTACCCTTTGATCTTGCTCAAGGAGTACATTCTCAGCCCTCATGAACAAGGTTCCTGCCTCGAGGTAATGGGAATCCCAGCTCTAATTGTTCCCAGGCCAGACTGGGAAGAAAGTCCATGGCAGATGGGTAGGAAGCTTCTTTTCTACAAGCTACAGGTAAATGTTAGTGTAGCAAGCAAAGACTTCTTTGTTTCTGAAAGTACAGGTCCTTCATGCCTGCCTCCCTGGCAGCTCTTTATAGCTCAGAACCTCTTAAACTTTTGGCTCAACGTTTTTTTCAGGAACACTTTGAGTCCCTATTGCACCCTATTCTACTGTCCTGGTCATTTTAATCCAAACCCCACAGTCTCTAATCCTCCCAGGAATCAGGCATGCTGCAAAGGGCATTTCCCAGCATGGCTGTAGTGTGTTAACCCATAAAGAGGGTGAAAGAGGCACAGTGGGCACAAAGAAATGCACCTATCCTGGCTGGTGTGTCAGTGGCACCTGCTCCAGAATGAAGGGTCAGACTGGTCTCCTAAGGATACCCTGGTATGCTCAAATAGAGAAAATGTTTGGAAAGCAGGTAGCAAAAGACCCAGAAAACAACGTATCTAGGTCAGTAGAAAAGACTGGGAGAGCAGCAGGAAAGCTGCTGACAGCAGGGAGTTAAAACCTCAGCTGATGGCTGGCACAATCCAGCAGGAATCCTCGCTCTGCCCAGTGGCTGCACTGTGGCCTCTCAGCACAGCTGCCCTCCCTTCCCACCATGCACAGGTTGTCCTGCCTGGCACGAGGAACCACCCAGACAAAAGAGCATCCTCCAAAAATTAGGATTCCATACCTAACCTAGCACAGAGAGGTACTTGCTGCTTCTCCACTCCAGATGAACACAGCCCAGAAATGTTGCCTGCAGTGAAGATTTACTGTGGTGTGGGCTATCACCCACGGGGCCAGTTCTGACAGCAGCAGCAGCTCGGGAAAGACAGTGTATCACACAGAAGGTAAAAACAGCCTTGGGACACAAAGTCAGCAGTGGGTTCAGCTGTTGTTTGCACTGGAAGCAGCACTGATGCTTCCTCCCATACCTCTTCTGCTAACAAAGAAATGGGACTGCAGCAGGAGTTATTACCTGCTCGCCCCATTTTCAGAAGCATGGGACAATCTGTGAGCTGCAGGACTCTCCACACTACATATTTTAAACAAAGCTAAACCACTGAACAAACAAAAACACTATAAAAGTTATAAAACCTCAAATGAAAAAAAAAAAAAAAAGCAAAGACCATTGCTGCTTTGGGAGACAAAGAACTGTCTTGAGTGAATCCTGGTTTAATCTTCTTGATATTGTTCAACCACAACTACTTGACTGGAAAGAGAATTTGTACCAACCAGGTTCTGTATCCAAGACTATATAGGTCAGGATCACTACAACAGCTTCTTCTAAGCTTAAGACATCTCATCAACACAAGGCAGAGTTTATAAACACTTGGGAACAAAAAACAATCCACCTTTGTCAATCTTCCACCACCATGATCAACAAAGTTAAGCTAGACACAGCTTTTGTGTATCAAGCTAACCACAGGACCTGTGTTTCAGAGCTATACACAATACCTTTGAGTGACTTTGACAGCTCATTTTGGTACTCACTCTTTGCTGATGTACATGATAATACCTGCTCCAAAACTGTTAGTGTCTGATAAACTTCCTGGGAACAAATCTCTCCAATATGACCTTCCATGGAGGCAAGGGAGAGGTCATTTCATGCTCAGGTCATTTTAAGCTCCTCCTAATTGTACCTTTGAAAGATTTCTCACAACTTTTACTGCTTAACTTTCAAGTTCTTGAGAAACCAGGGTTTCTCCTCTCCCTACTCGTGTGGCCCTAGCAAGAAGTATTACTCAGGTGTTTTATGCATTCATTTACATTTTTCTCCCAAGAAATCTGAGGGAAGGCTAGCAGATGCAACTTGGGCAGTATCAAACATTTGTATGGTCTGTTTTACTGCCTACCTTTCAAACAGCAAGCAACAGAAGCAATTTCAGTTTTCAAAATCACAGCTGCTCTTTGGGCTTGTCAACACAAGATGGCATATACTTTACACACATCTGACAAGCATGATGGATTCTGGAAAGCAAGAAGGTTTTTGGTGTATTAGTTTCATGCTGCCCCCTCACAGCGCAGTCTTACTGGTGTTGTATAATTTGTGCTCTGTTAGAAACTGGAAAGCCAGATTATCAAAATGCATTTAAAACACAGGGAAGTCCCAGACTCTAACAGGTCCTTTTTTTGGCAGAGCCTTTCCCCAGCCCTTTGCAGGACAGTCCCAGGCTGTTGGCAATAACAACTTCCTTCAGGTACCTTGAGAGTGAGCAAACATCGTTCCTGGCAAGCCTCTAATGTCACAGAAACAAATCAGGATGTCAGTGCAGAAAATTGGGACCCAAGTGCAGGAGCCATAAATCTGTCCCACCCTGATTGAATGAGTTGTGCCCTGAAGGATTGCAGAGTGCTGAATGGCTTTTCCCTGTCAGCTCTCTGATGCAGGCTGAGGGGGAGCAGAGTTATGGAGAGAGGGTAGAGGTGAGCCCTCTTAAGGGCCCAGTGGAGAGAGATGAAAACTCTGAGTCTGGACCAGACCAGCTGAGGAAAGAAATCAAACAATTGGACTGACTGGTACATTATTCAATATGATATACTTCCAGTTGGGTTTTTTTAAAAACACTTAAGGATGTAAATGCACTATGGAAAGGCCTAAAGAAGGAAAAGAGAATAATTGACTTCTCAGCAGAGTTAAGCAGAATTGGCTAAACAGTGAAGTCTCCAGAAAGATGATGTGGCAATGCAGCTGTGAGTTAAAACAACAGCTTCATTTTTTACTATAGAAGAGGTATTGTTTATTTTAAACTACTGTTTGGTAACTGATGGTTCACAGAATGACAAAACTGCTTAATAACAAAGAGCTTCTAGGGTATCTCCTGAAATATTTAGTGAGGAATGCATATAGAGTGCAGCTATCTGTTCTGGTGTGGGTAGTCAGAGCTGATCATTTATTTATTTAGAGAAAAGAGTGGGACAAGCAATTTGGATCCCTAAGAGGAAATGAGACTTAGGCTTGAAAATTCTTGATCTCTTGGGAAAATAAGGCTTAAGTATCAATGGCACATAGGGCAAAGCCAGACACACTTGTGCACCCTCATATTTCTAAAGTTGATGGCAACTGCCTGCCTGAACACTCCCAGTGTCTTCCAGGGCAAAGCCAGGCATTTTATTTTAAACTTTTTTCTTAACTGGCTCAACCTAATCCAGTCTGACAATCTGTTATGGTGGCATAGCTAATAGGGATTGTAACAAACAGCAGGGGGTTGTAACATCTTAAACAAATGCATCTGTTCCCAAACTGTATTTGCATGTGATATTATTATGTTGAAAAATTGATCTTGCACTCTTATTTTGTGCAGGTTATGACTTTCTGGGTTGACAGTTTGTGCTTCATCAGCCTGAGTGGTGTTAGGTTGTTTGGATTCTTCTTTTCCTACAAAATATGGGAGAAGAATGCAGGAGATAGAAATTTTTTACCAGTTTAAGAAAGTTACTGGTCCTGCAAATTGAAGCATCAAGTAGAACACGGCAGGTTAGTTTTACTTAAAATATTCCTAAAGGGGGATACCTCTGGAAGCATCAAAGACTCAAGCTTGTTTTCATTACAGGTACCAGAAATTTTGCCATTGACTTAACTGGGAAAAGGAAGTAGATTCGAGTAAAGGAAAAGGGATATTATTTGGCCAGGTATTCCAACTGCTGTGTAATAACTTGCATATATCTAATGACTGGGGAAATTCCTCTGAAAGACCAGACCTGTTGTATCAGCTTCACTGGCTCTCCAAAAGTGAAACAATTCTCGAGAGCCACTGAATTTTCACCAATGCCACTGAAGTTCACAGAAGTTTTTTCCTACCAGCTCACTCACTGCATGTCTCCTCTCCCAGATACATCATCTGTGGAGAATAAATCCAGGCTGGGCACCTTTTGGGCTCTCAGGAATTGAATTTCTTCATTTTCAAAGAGTCAGGTGTTCTTGAAATTAGCTATAAGTGTCTCCAGTATAGCTGGAGGTGTAGTTGATGTAGGTATCAACTACAGATCAAGGTGATGCCACAGTCAATGGGTTAGAGCCAAGCTGTGTAAAGGACATCTCAGAGCCCTCAAACCCAAACCCATGTCTTAGAGACCCAAAGCTGGTGCTCCTCAGGATTTCTGGTCTAGCAGACTGTTTACCAGAAAAAGATGACTTTGGGGCTTTCAAATAATGCTGTAGAAAATCACAGGAAGGTTGGGGAATCTTGTTCTGTAAGGAGTGCTTAAGGAGTCTGAGGAGCAGACTAAGCAGTCTAAGGAACCTGACCAGAGTTATTTGTATGACACAAGTTAGGATGCCTGTTGGGGATAAATTGAATAAACAACACAATTTAACAGTCACTCTGCTGACACCCTCAAGCTGCAATATTCTGGTCAGTCTCTCTCCTCTTATCAACACCAGTCCTTGTGGGCTGAGCAGAGAATTGCTGAGCTCCAGCTGCAGCCCCCAGCCAGGATGTCCTGCTGCAGCAGCAGCTGCACCAGCAGGCTGAACGTTCAACACAGGCAATGCTTTGTTACCAGCACCTTGTGAAAACCTATTGGGCTGCACAAACTCCTTTCCTGGGTTGAAAAGAATGAATTGTCTGCATTATCAAGGCTGATTTGCTCAACACAAGCCAATTACTGGGCATAGTAACAACAGTTCTGCAGTCAGCCCAGTGCCTCGTTTTCTGCCCTTGTTTCAGTGATTCTCATCTCCTCACATACATGACTACTACAGGAAGATGTAAATTGGAAAGCAAAAACCTGGGGTTTGAAAGGACAAGGTGCAGAAGCATCTTTGTGCAGTTTCTGCCTTGCTGATGGAAGACAAAGCCGTGCAAGGTACCTGCCAAAGCTTGAGGACTATGAGGGTGGGGCTGGGAAAAGTTCAACAGAGCTGAGAACTAAAACACTTGACATGAAAAGATGATTTTCCCTACTTTGGCAGCTTTTCTGTTTATACCTTCTTCTCTACTTTTCTTCAGCCAAAGATGTAAAAAGTTATTTCATGTATGCGTTTCCAGTTTTTTTATTATCAAAAAGACACTGAATGCTATGAATTCCTGGTTACTCGTAAATTTTTAACTTGACATATATGCAGTTTTCTTGTTTTGAATGGTGGAACAGAAGAAAATATCTGAAATGATGAGTGTGCACATAAGGGAAAAAGAATGGACAGACAGGAAGATCCCTCAAGGCCAAAGGACTCTTCCACTGAGAGATATTATCTTTGAAAAGCAGGTCTTACACCAAGATATTTTTTTGTCACTTTGGCAGCATAAAGGGTTCTCAACACAAAGAATTGGACTCTTGAGAACAAATCCTACAAGAAGAGTGTCAGTAATTGATGAAACAATGTCTGAAGTCTCCTCCAGTTTTGCAGCCAGTACAGGAGTTGGATTAAAATGAAATCTGAATGTACTGAGCTAACGGCTTTCCTTCTTCCCTGGTAGCAAAATTCCAGCAAAGGGGCAAAAACAGATGAGAGACACTGAGGTATCAGAGAAAAGAAAAGTCTTAGTGGTTTTCCATGTCCAAATTGAAATCACAGCACAGCATTTTTCTTTGCATTTGTTCTTTGGCCTGGGCACCGTGACATTGCTCAGGAACCTGGTGCAGAGAAAGGCCAACCCCATCCCAGTCCCACCCCAGCTGCAGCTCTGGCTTTGCCCTTTCCAAAAAATCTAAAAGTCTGCAATGCCCTGCCTACAGAGGTTTCCATATATTCAATAGTGTGACATATAAACTCCCCAGAGACTGTCCCTGTGCATGGCCTCTGCAGAAGAGTGGACAAGGAACACAGGGGAAGCAAAAGACAAACTTGCAATGCCAGTAAAATGATTAAAATTTAGGAGAATATATCTGGAATTATTTTCTTTAAAAACATGCAGGAAAAACAACAGATGCACATCATAACCTTTAGAGAACTGCATTTTCTCAATTTTAGTATTGCTTATTCCTTTTAAAGAACAACACATGTATTCTACAAGATCTTTTTTTACTCTTCTCTAATTCGCTAGCAAACTCAGAATAAACTTCCCTTCAATTAGGTTCAACTGACCAAAAAAACCAAAACAAAACCCAAAAAACCAACAAAACAAACAAACAAACAAACAAACAACAACAAAAAAAAACCCCCAAACAAACAAACAAACCACCAAAAAAAATATATATGTAAAAGGAAAGTTGGATTAAAGGTTTCTGCCATGACTTTTGGAAGCCTCATTCACAGCAAGTACTCAGCAAATCCAAAGTGCTTTTCTGCCTCAACTAACCTCAAGTAGTTACTGCTCAATTCTGATATAAATATATGATGAGAGAGGAACTTGAAGGTTAAGTACATTCAACCCAACATGGATACAGCCACGACTCCGAATGAAATAAAAGCTTCCTTCAGTGTGGAAGTTACAACTTAAACCAACAAAACTCTGAATGTTTCTTTGATCTTTTTCTGTCATGATCTAATTATTAAAACACAGGCTCTGATTCCTGTCTTAGTTACATTGATTCATGCCAGCAGTAGCACCACTTGTTTTAAATAGAGACCTGAAGAACATTCTGTAGTTCTTTTCAGAATCATGGCATTTTTTTTGTTTGGAAGACGTGCTGGATATTTTCCTATGACCTATAATTGGAGCAAAGCACCAAATTTTATTATACTGCAGCTTTGAAAGAGATTCTAAAACCACCCTCAAAGGTTTTATCTGCCACTGCATGCAGCTATGGCTGAGCTAAGCAGTCCTGCATGGAGCAGGACAAACCACTGAGGGTTGGTGGCCATGAAAAAAACACAGCTTTCTCTTGTAACTTGGTAATTTTTTTTTTCCTCTCTGTCATAGAGCTCCTACGAGATGAGAGGTTTTTGGCATCAGTTTTCTTGGTGGTCACCAAGGAGAGATTCCTTTTTTTGGAGAAGCTGAAGTCTGTAGGGGCTGTACTCTGAATATCAGCACAAAGAAACATATTCCCTGAAAAATCAGCCCCAAAGGTCTCCAGCTGGGAACACAGAGCTGGTTGTTACTCCAGTTTTTGACTGATTTCAAAGTACATTTTCTGCCTGTTGCATGGTGCCTCTGCCACCTACTCTCAGTCTGTCTCTTTCAAACATGAGACTAAAACAAATGGCCCAGAATGTGCCTCATCTTCATTCCCAGCCCCACCCCAGCTGTTGTCTCAGCAGGCACCAGGGACATTTGTGTCAGATGAGGAAAATTTTCAGGGCTATGGTTGTGGTGACCACCTCAGCTCCATTTGCAGTGACTTGATCCCAACCATCTCTCTCAGAACAGTTGTTTTCCTGTGCCTTGTTTCCCTACCTTCTCTTTCTCCTGGAAAAGTGTGGTTTATGTGTTTGTGGGCAGATAGAGGCAGTGAGTGACTCCCAAGCTGGTTTTTGTTTTTTTGTTTTTTTTTTTAAAGATTCTAAAGCAGGGCTGTTGGATTCTAAAATAATCTTTTTTGTTAACTTCTGTAAGACGTGAAAGGAACATTTCAACCACTTCAAGAGCTTTCCTCTTCCTAAAATTTCTGCATTATTTCTTCTACATAAGAGTTACATCAAAACTTTCCCTGAGCCTCTCCAGACCACTTTACTCAGAAAAGCAACTATCAGATCAAAAAGGACTTCTGTTTATTAGTTCAATCTCCTTCATTAGATTCCCTCTATCATGTGTTTTCCCACACAAACAGTGATAAAAAGAATCTGCTCAAATCCACTGACAGCTGTGGCTGTGACAGACCTTTCCTTAATCCGATTAAGCTGCCGCCTCACTGTTTGCACCACTTTCTGTGAGCAGCTACCACATTACACTGCAATCTGCTGATTTCATCTGCACTGGCATCAGGCAGCGTTCAAAGGAAGCCTGGCCTCGTAATCACAGGCTTTGAGAGGCAGGAATCTCCTCTCCACACATACGCACAAGCTGCTGTCTCTCAAATTGTAAAAACCTGACTGATCCAGGAGTTCAGCTCTGCACGAAGAGGGCATTCCCACAAACAGCCACCTGAAACTGCTGTCACCCAAGCAATTCTCTGCTCAGGCTTGTCTTTTTTTTTTTTTTTTTTTTTTGCAGCTCTTACGTTGTGATGCTTAAATTTGCTGAGATGCTGAAAGAAAACTCATCCTCGCTCAGTTTTCTGGCTTGTGGGAGAAAAAGAGGGAAGTGCCTCTTCAGGTTGGAAGGGAAAAAAGCAGCTTGTGTTTGAACACAGAAATCTTGTTCATGTCTGGTCAGCTCCTCACCTGGGAGTGCCTGCTCTCACATTTCTTGCTCCCAGCAGTCCAAAGGGATGCACTGAGTGCTCCTTCTCTGCACGAGTGCACCAGAAAGGAAAGGCAGGTTTTCAAACTCCTTCCTCCCTCAAAGCCAGATTTTGGGGGAAAAGGTCATAAAACAGTTGAGAAGATGGCTTGAAATGACCTTGACTCTAAGTAGACTAGGTGATCTCTGAAGAGATCTAGGTTTAAAGAGACCTTAGAAATATAAGGTGGATCTTAGAAGAAAATTCTTCTCTTCTGATCATAATGGTTTTGTCTTTCCAGCCTTCAGCTAAAAGTCACATAGGTAGCTCCCTTAAAAAATGCTACTTAATTTCTTTGCTCCACCTACCAATTTTGCAATTCTTTTTTTATTTATTTTTTTAAACTTTATTGCTTAAAAACAGAAAAGAAAATGGCAGAGCACCAAGTCATAGAGGAATTTTTTGGAAGAGATATGGAAATTAGGGCTCATAATACAGTATATAAATGCTGCAAGATGCCAGTTTAATGGTTAGGAAATAGGCAGCAGACTCATTCCAGGGAAAAGGCAATGTAGTCATTATTCCTGAATGGTGTAACAAAGATTTTTCATCCTGTGAATGTCCTCTGAGCAAGTAGTTTCCTTCTAAATCCAAGGAGTGTGGCACAATCAATGATCCTGACATTACAGCATTTGCCTTTAATCTGTCTGTGTTTTTAACCCAAACCACCAAAACAACAAAAAGAACAGCAAAAAGAACCAGACCTGTTCACCCTTCAGAACTGTAGGCTTGTAAGAACCTTTGGCTTTGACAGTTTGAGCTTTTGGATTTTTCCCAAAATTACCAAAGGAAAAGCTCAAGGAAAAGCTCCACGGAGAGTGTTCCACATTGGCCAATTCCAATGCAAGAAACAACGGGATGCATTTATTGACTGGGCAATGCTTGGCCCTGAGCAGCTGGACCCTCAACCTGCCCAGGAGCTCAGGTGTGGTAGTGCAGTGATGAAACTATTTAAAACTTCACTTGCAGGAGAAGAATAAGCATTAGAGCAAGAAAGTACAACGGTACTCAGAGGATCATTTAACATTAACAGTTTCTTCTTTGCCATTTTCCACTTCTTCCAAAGCGGTCCACAGCTCTAAAGAGATTACAACCTCAAAATTCAGGTCTAAGTATTACATGCTATCAAGCAGGATGGTTTAACACTGTCAGCATTCCCCTTGTCCTAGTTTTTTGCAGATGCAGAATTTCAGCACATTTGATAACTTAACTACCATTTTAGCTCTGATAGAAAGGCAAACTCCAGCAAAAAAATGGCCCTACCAAAGTTTTTTCCAGCTTGGTCATACCTGGCAGTTTAAGAGCCTTAAAATAAATATACAATGAAGTTGAAATTTATTATTATTATACTATATACAATAATAACTAGTATTGTTATTATATATATTATAATCTATTATATTGCCACAATAAGAATATAAAAATCACTCATTATTATAATAATGCATTATTTACAGCAGTAGGACTTCGTCACCATTGCCACCTATCTGTCCCCCCCTTTTCCCCCTCTTTTTCTTTTATCTCTCTCTCTCCCCCTCTCCTATCACATTATTGTGAGTACTTAATAAAGGAGTAGTGTGCTGATGCAAACTGATTTCCTCCTGATTTGTTTGCACTTCGAGATTGGAAAATGAACCATCACGACCCCTGCTTGTATTGAGCAGATTGTGACACACCCCACCCGAGCTCCTTCCTCCCCTGGGAGACCCTTTCAACACTTATTCCCTACAGGAGCGTGGGAAACAAGTGACAAACTCAGAAATGGAAAGATACAATTACCAAAAAGTAAGCACTAAAAAGAAATGCTCTGACAATGGAAGGTTTCAAAATCATTTGTTACTTTTTTTAATTCCATAAAGCAAATTTGTATTTGAGAAATGAGATTCTCTGAATAATCCAAACAAGTCTTTCACTGTAGCAATGATTATTATCCTATTTAAATAAAAGACCTATGTTTCTGTAGTAATTATCATACCATATCCCTAATTAATTATTACTCAAAATATCTGTTAAAATTCTTGCCAACCATTTAGAAACAGGCACAAATTATTCCCTTTGATCAGACTCGCATTGCTAAAGGCACATTAAAAATACAGAGAGAGTCTGGAAAAGCCTTACAAAATTGTCCATAAAGCCAGAATTACGTTAACTACTGCAGCAGCCCTTACTCTGCATATTCACAGTTTGATTGCACATGAAGACAACTACTGATTTTGAACAAGAGGTCAACCCACACCCTCAACATTAACTTGTATACAGTTCAAAAGAAAATGATTGTCCTCTACTTTGAATACATGAGGAAAGAAATTAAGGACAACAAAACCCCACAAGATTTGCGAGCTTGAAATCACTGCTACAGTTAAATAGGCAATGACAACTGCCCAGATTCTGCAAGGCTGAATTTGACCTCTGGATATTTAGCACACTGCCAAGTAGTTAAGGAAGAGAAAACTCTGGCCAGAGAATGTGATGTTGTCCTCCTGGTCCTCTGAAAAACTCTATGGATCTTTAATTCCCGTGAAGAGAATATAATTTTTAAAATTATTCCTGTGAAAGATCCATGACAGTGAAGATAGACACTTTACACCATTCAGATTTGTGATGCTCCTGGACTCGGTCTCCTCATCTCTGATGTTTCTTTTACTAAACCTCCTCTGGAGCTGCAATTTCTATGTCAGGATCCTCATTTCAAACAGAAAGATAGAGATGGTCTCTATGCATATTTTCACTAAAGCTTGAAACCAGCTTCAGAAGGTACTAAACCCCCAGACAAAATACGTACTGTATAAGAACTCAGTGGCATCAGCCTGTCATCAACTTAGCACCCTTTTTACAAAATTACTTTGCCAGTCTCCATCCAGATGCTCCCAGATTATTAAATAATTTCTGGTACTCTCTTAATTGAGAATGAGCAGACTAAATTGAAACATGAAGCATGCCAGGGATGTACTGATATCAGAGAGCAGTTGCATTTACACAGGTCAAACTCATTTCAGCTCAGAACTTACAGAAAAGGTGGAGGCATGGGAGATATTTTCCTGCCTCTGAATAATGCAGCTCATGGCAATCCAGGACAATATACTTTAAATCTTATGTCATCCTATTCACAAGAAAAAAAAATAAATTCGTTCATATAGCACAATTTTTCATAAATACTCTCAGAGTCTCTCATGGGTTAGATAACACTTAAAAACCCCCAAAAGTGTGGAGAGTACTGAGCCACAATCATGGCCCTCATTTGTTATATATTCAGATCAAAAATCCCCCACTAATAAAAATATAACCCATGGAAAATTCTAGTGAGATGCAATCCAAGCAACAAAGTACTTTCCTAGAGTTTATTAGGCCAAATTTTGAATTCAGCAGGAAGAACTCTGCCTTGTATCTAGTTCAGCAAAACAAAGCCAGGACACCTCCAAGGCTCTCTGGAGGTCCTGCTTAATTATGCAGATATTTCAGGCTCTGTACTTGAACTGCACAGAAGAGCTGTAATGGACACATCCCTATTTTAAACCTTGAAAGAAGATGTTACCACAAAAGAATATTTTAATCAGCTGCTAAAAAAATAGTTGAGAGCCTGAACTGTAAAAATAACCAAGTGTAAATTTTAGAAGGAATATTTTCCTCTAACTACAGTTGCAGTGCAATAACGAAGCCATGAGATTTGTTTCAATATAGTAAACCATATGAATCAGTCTAGAAGCAGGTAGGGCTGCCCTAAAAAAACCCAAACAAAAACTATCAACAAAAAACTGCACCCCAAACCTAACACAGATTAAGGGGCTTCTCCCTCCACCCCTCAATATATAACATATGACACTAATGGGAGTTTTCTGCACTTCAAGAAAATCATAAAAAGTAATTCCCAGATGCTGTAGTTGCCAAAGGGAATTTGTTACATTCACTGATGTTAAATTAGGCCATTGTGTATATGCTTCAGAAACAGAGGCAGGCCATAAAGGCTCCTACAACTTATTACTTGAGCATTCATTCCTCAGATTGTCTCTTAGCTGATATTAAAGTCTGAATGTTGTTCATCAGAGTGACTGATAATAAAGAAGTGATTGACAAACTTATTACTAGGCTTTAAAAATAAGTTCTCCCAATTCAAAAGATTCCTCTCCAGCCCAGGGAGATGTGGCTTGTTCTTTGTAGCAGAGGGCTGTAATGGGAAAAAATATACACAGAGAAGAAAAATCGACTTGGTTTGTATTTAAACTGTATGAATAACTGGATCTAGCATGACATAAAGCATCTAGCAAGGCTTAGAGAGAGCAGTGGGAGCTGGGGCTGGGGTGTTCTTGTCCTTACTTCAGCATCAGTCTGGCCAGTTTGAGCAAGTGGGGTCGCTCCATGGCACCCTCTCAGGACCTGCTGTTACAGGAAAGTCAACTGTGTGCAGCAGCACAATGGGATGTCCTTTAGCTGTCCTCCAGACATCCCCTGGGGCCCATAACACCCTGTGCACTTCCATTTAAACCCACCATGACAAAAGCAATGATCCCACTCTTCCCTCCCAGTCCTCTTGGTTGTTCCCAGCCCTTTCTTTGCTGCCAGCAGATGGGGAGCTGGATGGGCTCCCTGGTCCTGTCCAGGCTGGTGCTGAGGGAACACAGGTGAGGGCAAGAGGGGCTGGGCATGAGGGTGTGCTGGGAGCAGCCTTTGGCAGCAGCAGCAGCACAGGTCCATGCATGACTGATGTGACTCCAGCCGTGCCTTGGGGGCACTTCCCAGGCTGTGTGTGCAGCTCAAGGCTTTCCCTGGCCATGCTTTTCTGTCTTTGGGTGAGGACAGGACCCTGCCACCAGAAAACTATTCCCTAGTTCCACTGCACTTATTCTACTGCCTTTTTAGCTCTCTGAGCATCTATTGCAAGGTCAGAGAAGCAACAGTGCTGTCTCAAGGAAGCAGCAGGAGCAGAGAGGCAGCTGCATGAGCTGCAAGGCCAGCCATGCCTTCCCTGGAGCAGCCCCAGAGCTCCAGCTGCAGAGGTGCAAATAATCCTTCAGTGCCAAGGGCCTGAGTGGAGACTGCTTTTTGATTCATTGGACTCCAAATTAAGGTCAGACCTGCTCATTTTTTACTTTCAATGAACTTTTAGCCCCAGGTACCAAGCAGCAAACACTCAAGTGTATAGACTAAACTTCAGCAGCTCCTCCTCGGGAGCAGTAGCTGCTGTTGCAACAAGGTCACTGAGATTCAGGCAGGGGATGGAGAGTTCTGACTGGCAAAATCCACAGCCAGAAAGTGCAGCGTGTGCATAGGTGTTTGCAAAAGCACAGGCACTCTTCAAGTCTCCTGACCTTGGGATGTTCTCCTGGAATGTGCCTCTTTAAAATTGTAGGTACGTAAAAGCGAACCAGATGAAAACAAAACCGTGTTATTAGAAGTTGTGTGATGGGATAATGCCAGCTCATTTCATGAGCCAAGTTCTATGTTTTCATTCCAGATAACTGAGCAAACCATCTTTCTCAAGTCTCTCCGCCACCTCCCATTTTTTTAAATTCTGGGCCAAGCCCAAATCCCCTGTCAGCCGTGTGCAGCTAACCTTCAATTTCTGTCAGCATGGTTTACCATCAGCCTGAAATCTTCAATCATGAACCTACGCACCGTTACCTGAAGCAGCTGCTTTTTTCCTGGTTAACCTTTTAAAGTATCAAAACTCATATTTTAGTCAGGGTCATTTTTCCTCTGCTTCCCCTTCCCTTATCCCTTTTTCTCCCTCACCCAATTACTCACACGTGAGCTTAAAAAGCATGTTAAGTGGATTGATTTGACTCAACCTCTTGGACTCACTGGCCTTTAAATAAGCAGTAAATGTTTTGTTATTTAAAATAAACAATTGACTTTCTACATCTATTTGTCTACTTATCCAGCTACATTTTCTTTTCAGTTTGGATTATAATTTACAACTTGGTATTTAGTTGCATAGCAAGAACTGAATCCATCTTCCTGCTTGCTCAGGATTCTGAAGGAGTAATGTCAGTGGCTTTTCAATAGTGTCCTGCCACATACATACACAAAATTATAAAGCACCTTATATTACCTCACAGTGCAACAACAGAAAAGCTATTTCTAGGAAAGTCAGAGTCTACAACAATGCAGTGCTGTCTAGGACTACAAAATCACAGCTCCATCTCAGCAGCACACTTCAGATTTTATTCACATGAAGAAGAGCCATGCCAGTGCAATGGCACAATGCAGCTTTTTGTCACTGCAAGTTGTGGTGTGGACAGGGTTTCTGACAATCAGTGAATTTGCCCCAGAAATTACTTTAGTTGTGGCTTGAAAATAAGCACAGGCGAGTATTTTCCTTTAACATAGGTTAAATAAACCTTACATATTTTGAAAGAAGTAGAGTCCTTGTCCTGTCTTTTTCAGAAAGGAAAAAATGTAGGCAGTGTTTTACTTGAACCCCTGCCCAACCTCTGACTTGTCTTTAGGTGACTTTTATTACTCACAGTAATAAAAAGACCATTATCTGGAAATTCAGGTACACAATTGAGATATTTCCAGGTAGTTCAATGACATTCAAAATAAGTGGGAAAATATGCATATTGATTTTCTGTTTTGACAGCATTAAGATTTATTTACTCTTGATGTTGCAGTGACCTCTAGTTTGTCTTGGTCAATACATACCTCAAGGGTTGATAAACCTTAATATTCACCTCCATGAGAGTCAATATCCACTTTATAATATAAAAGCTATCCCATGGGACAAACATTAATATTGCCGAATAGATTCAGTCCCTCACCTCTTTCTTCCCTTAATGTGAAAAATGACTGAGCTTGAATTGTTGGTAAAATTGAGGGGAAGGAAAGAAAAATGGCAATGAATTCTGACAAACTGAAGGATGTGCAAAGTCTACCACTGACCTTCATCTAAAAGGAACTCTGGATGAAATAATCATCCAGATTTGGGTATTACAAGAGTCAGGCTGGTTTTTACAGGATAATGTCAAACTTGTTCTTGTAGGAATTTACCTACAACTGGAAACTTGAGATACAACTTTGCTATTTCTAACTGACTGTCCTCTGGTGGTTCTCTCCCCAAAAGGCACCAACAGATGGAATGTGATGTTGATTTCCTTCCCAGAAGACAACAACAGCTGGATGGGAAGTTGTTTTCCTGGTACCAGCGTTAATTTCTGGTTGATCATGCAGCTCCCAAAAGTTCATTCTGGCTACCATGAATGGTAATTACCAGTGCATGTTCAGGAGCTTCCTACAGAGACAATCACAGTCCAGAATGAAATATAGGAATTTTGTAATTACATCTCTCTTTTAATCATTCAGGTGTGCTGCTTTACCACTGAGGGTATCTTAGACCCTACAGGCTGTGCTCATTCCTGTGAAGGGACCTAACCAAGGGACAGAATAAATGTCCACATAATACAGAAGAAGAGTGTGAAGCCAGTTTTAACTGACTGGCACTGCCATTAAAATATCAGGTTTTGCTGTTTGCTTTTTTTTTTCCAAAGCTTACTATAGTAAACATCTGGGAATTATTCTATTCAGGTAGCAGGTACTGTGAGATGTTTTTTTTTTAAGTTTTTTTGCAGAACCACTGTCTGCCTCTCTGAGTGATGCTCTGGCACTAGGCCAGGCTGACACATGTCTGTGTGTGCATCTTTTAGCTGAAGAGAGTTATCAATGCAACTTAACTTTCTGACCATTAATTCCTATTTTTGAATTTTCTGGTGGGAAAAACATCCCCTGCAACAGCTGCTGCAGCCCAGAAAGGATCCGCTGCAGGACTGTGGACAAGGGGAAAATGCATTCTGGTGTCCCACAGATTTGCAGTTGCCAGGAGAGCTCTCAAGATTTTAAGAGATGATTTATATTAGGATGGTTGTAACTTGTATTGGAAACTGGAGCAGTGCCCAGGACTGGGCTGTCGTGAAAAGCTTTGTATGTACTCCCACACATTTCACTCTATAATCATAAACTGCTACATTCATGTTGAAAAATGCAAGATTTTTAATAAAACACATGGTGTAGAACCATTTTCATTCCTGCTCCACCACTAAAAATCTTATGTAGTACATGTTTTATAAAACATTCTTGCAAATTATTTGGGGTATTTCCAGATCTATTTTTACCACACATGTTAAATCAGATAATTTATTTCCCAGACAAAATAAAGAACTAATGAAGTTTTCAGAAGGTCTATTTTAGTTGCAATCTTACTCTTAACTTCCATTAATAATACAGTGCATGAAAGTCTTCAGTTCATCTTTATGCTGATTATGGCATTTTGTATTCAATGGGTACCTCTTGGTCACCAATAATGAAGACATAACAATAGAAGTGAAATAAAATTCACTGAGTATTTTCAGGTATGCATTCTTCACCTGTAATTAAAGCTCCACTAATCCCTTTTAGAAGGGGTATTACCTGCAATATTGCTAGCACCTCACCTAAGTAGAAGAGCTGTAAATCAGATAATCAAGCCAGCCTCATTTTAAAACTACTTGATTCTATGTAAAGCTATTCACTAAACTTTAATACGTACATTGATTCTTCAGAGCAAGAAGGAAAATAACCAAATCTGAGCTTCAGTTTAACAGTAAGTCCCACTGGACACAGCTGAAGGAAAGTCTGCCTTGTGAAAACTGCCAAGCCAATGCACAACATTTTTTATTGCCAAAAGCTGGGCTTCTGCTCCACTGCTACAGTCACTGACTGAAAGCTCTTCCAAAACTGTCCTTGTGAGTAGGAAATCTCTTAATCTCCAACCTAAAATTACTGATAGCCAGTTCAGATTTATTGATTCTTGTTATCATCATTATTTGGGGCAAATCCTTCTTTCCTGGAATAGACCCTGAGCTGTTGTTCTGCAGGGTTATTTCCCTGATTGCCTTAATTTCTCTGCTCTGCACCACGGAAGATCCTCCAGTGTCAGAAAGAGAGGCCATTCATCCCTTCCTTCTTGTAACAGCACCTTGTGTTTGTGAAGGAAACTCCAGTTCCCTTCATGTGAGGGCACAGCTGCTGAGTCACAGGGGGAATTCCTGCTGGATTCTCCTCCTTGTCATCAGTTTTTGTCACCAGGCTTCCAAAAGTGAGGGTTAATTTCTGACCCCGTGCCACTGCTCAGGCACAGACACAGGAGCATCTGAGCCCCCAACACAAACTCTCCTTTTACCCTGCTCTCCTCTCACAGCACACCTTGGAATTGTCTGCATATGTTCACTACCCAGTGTTGCTAAAGTTGCTGCTACTTTTCAGTTGAAAATCAGGGGTAATTTTTGCTGTTTCAGTAGTTTGCCACTGGGCTTGTTATGTGAACAAATTTACAGAAATTAATGAATCTTCTCCTGAAGTTGAAAACAGCTACCTGCTTTTCCCTGGAGAAATCATCATGTTCGCCTCAAATACAGATTTTGATTTTGTTTTACTTTGGAAATCACCAGGTTATACCATAACAGAACTAAGAATTTTCTGTGAAGTTAGGCTTGTCTCTTAAATATCCAGTACCTCAAGAAGAGGTGATGTCTGGTGATTTGGCTCCTTTTTGAGACACAGAAAACTGATGTTCAAGGGTTTATACTACATCAGAGTGAGAACATTTGTAAAGTATGACATTTTTCACGGGGTAAGATGCCATTTCCTGCCCAGATCCACTTCCATATTCTCTTTTCGGCACAAGAATACAGGAGGCTGAAGAAACACTTGTAGTTATTTTTTGTGATGTGTATTTCTGAACACAAGCTGTGACATTAATCTAATATATGTCTCTCTGCATTAACCAATCAACAAATTCTTGAAATATTGCATTCCCAAAACTGAGTTCTGGAGGTTAGAACATACCTAAAATGTCTGCTGATAATTTGTTTCTGCTCTTTCGCTTGGGTGGGTAAAATCTAAATATTTACATTATTTGGTACATAAATGATATTTTACTTGGAATGATTCTGAAGTTCTGTAGCCTAGATTTGTTCTAGAAACTTATGATATTCAAAAATATTTACAGTCAAACATTAAAACAAACAAAAAACAACAATATAGATTTTGGTTGCTGAATGCTGGTACTAGTGGCCAAATGTAATAAAAACATAAATAGAGATTTTTTTTTTTTCCCCAGAGCACTTTAACAAAGAGCCTGGAGGAGTTTAGAAACTCAATAGTCCAGAAATCTATTGCCTGTGTAACTGGTTACCCTACAGATCTTCTGCAGTCTGCTTGTTCTCTTCTCTCAGAGCAATGTTTAAGATCCAGTAAATCCAAACACCACTGAGAACAGCCTCTAACCTCATACTGAGGTCAGAACTGTTTCAAGGAGAAGCAGGTTAACAGGAGAGGGACAAAGGCTGCACAGAACCTCTGCACTCCCATGCAGCATCCCTGCCAGAATGTCAAAATCAGGAAATGGCACCAAAATCCCACAACAAAATAAAGCTGACATTCTCACTTGCAGTTACCATTTGCACTAGATAATTAACACGACAAATATTAATCCAGAGCTTTTAGAGAATTCACACATGGCTTTCCATGGTGTGTCCTTAGAAAGGAAGGTTTTCAACACTTCCTATCCCAGTTGCTCAGTGCCCAGTGCTTCAGAGCACAGGCACTGCAGAGGGAGAGAATTTCACTCTCCCATCACACTGGTTTGGAGCAGGGCTCTTGCAGGAGCTAAAATGCCACAGAAAGGTGATGATGGCAATAATTAACCTCTCATCCAAACTTCCAGACTTTGTGCAGTGCCTTCATGGCTAAAGATTCCAGGCAGGTGTTGGAGGATGCACTCCTTCCCAGCTGAGAGTTGGTATTTTTACAGCAAATCTCCACACCCCAGTAATTCAGGGAAGGAAAGGCACTGGTCTGTAGGGCACAGTGCCATGGTAAACTCTGTCTGCAGCACAACCCACAGGCAGGTCAAGCACTGGATTTTTTATTTTCAAGAAACAGCCAGAAGTCTGCATTTATACCATGGACCCAAATCTTTGATACCAAAAGGTGGCTACAAGACACTAAATCATTTTTGATTTGTCTCCTGAAGGTGTGATACAGACCAGATTCAAATACCTACAGTTTTCTTTATAGGACTTTCTAAGATACCAAACAATAAAGCAAAGTAGCTGACATGAAAAAAAAAACAAACAAACAAGTAAACAGAAAATGTCCCAAACATCCTTGGGAACAAACCTGGAAGAAAAATACTTAGAATCATACTCAATACAGCAGGCTGAGTTCACACTGGCACCATCTCTGCCACTGAATTATAAACCTCTCAGAAACCAAGGCTATAATTACAGCTGAGTGACACTTGAACTTTCCATGGCCAAACATTTCACAGGGCATAATTTCTGCATGAGATTTCACAGCACATGGTAAAGGCCTGAACTTCTTCCATCATGGTGGAATTTTGTCATCCTCTTTTGACAAGACATAAAGGAACAATTATTGGTGAGTAATGATAAAAATTAATTCCTTTCCTTTTTAGCAGAAGAATCAGTAAGAAAGCTCAGTCTGTATTGCCTCAGTCTGAGGCAAAGGCTAGAGAAGAGTTGCCAGCAGTGTTATCTGCAATGTTTTGTTACAGTGAGTGATAGCTCCTGGTTTAAAGGAGAGGGCATTTCATAGCTCCTTTTGCTTTCAATCACATCTTTTCATTAGTGATGACAGAACCTCAAACCCAGCTGGAGATGGTGCAGATGAGCACTTAGAAGCTTGGATGGTTATCTGAACAACTTTTATCAGCAATATTGCAATGGGAGTTTTACAAGAACAGTTTTTCTGGTTCTTCCTTTTCCTGTTTAGGTACTGCAAGAGCTTTGCTGCTGCATGCTAGACCCAGCCTGCTGCAGTCAGAATGGAAACCAAACCAGTTCATCTCATCTGGTTTCCCAAGAGTCTTAGGGGATGCAAAATTAGCACTGTGGCAGCATCACAGTAAGTAAAGTTATTCTTAATTTCCAGGAAAAACCCAGAAAGATAAAAAAGCTCACAAACTATAATCAGGTTTTTCTATCTCTCCTTTCCCCCCTGCTCCCCCTTCTCTATTTATGTCGTAAAACTAGGAAAAAGCAAATTCAGATCAGGTATGGGAAACAGATGCTAAGAGATTCAGCACAACTGGATTGAAAAATAGAGGAAAATGAAAGCCTGGCTATTTGGGTCAGTGGAAATTGGACAAAGCAAATTACTGGAAAGCAGAATACAGAGAGAACAATTTTGAACTGGCTGGAGGGTAAATACAATGACTGATTCAAGCATCCATTTCCAGCGTGTTGAATTCCCCTGCACAGCAAAGAGCTTTTAACAGCATGAATGGGGACAACTGGAAAATCAGATGTCCATTAAGTGCTGGTTTCCCTTCCTGTGGCTCTGCCCACCTAAAGCATCTCCACCCATTCATAGGTGCTGCCAGCTGGCCCAGGTTTCTCAGAGAGAAGAAGGGCTGAGGCTCTGCAGGTCCCTCCCAGGGACCAGGCTCCTGCCATTGCCACCCCAGGCTCAGACACAGCAGAACCCAAGGGGCTGCTCTGACCCATTTCATCCCACTTTTAAAGTCAGCACCAAGTGGATCATTGCCTCTGACAAACAATGGCAAAAAAATTGTTTTCTTAAATACTTGCAAACAGGTTTAGGTCTCCTAATATATTTAGAAATTACACACCTTGCAGTACTTCCCTTCCTTTTTTATTGTTTGTGGGTTTTTTTTTTTTTTTGTTTTGTTTTGTTTTTTGTTTTTTGTTTTTTTTTTTTTTTTGGTGGTTGTTGTTCTGTTTTGTTGTGGGTTTGCTTTTTTTCTTTTTTGAGGAAGAACATCAATTAACAGATATTGCCAAAGGCAGACTTTTTGCTCAACAGCTGTTCTTTCACTCTAAAAAAGCAGCAGAATACACTGCAGACAGAAAAAGTCTCCCTCACCATAGGCTGGAGTTAGATAACAGACACCAAAAAAAGAGTTCCAAGAGTGATCAGCCTGATATTCATTTTTTAAAAGTTCTTTTCCCTTTACATTGATTTTTCTCCTCTGAAATGTGAAATGTAGTTCAAAATATCCCATGTGGCATGTCAACTTCATTTACCCACTGCATTTCTAATATGTTTTCTCCCTACTCTTCTATCCCATCACAGCAATTGCTGTGTGCCACAGCATGCTATCATGTTTTATGCAGAATTTCACAGTGAATTCAATGGTGACTAATGCTTATAAAGAGCTGCCACAACATGGTCCTACCTTTCATTATAAAAGCACCTACCCACAGTTTGAGCTCTGGCCCTTAAAGAGGAACAGACCCCTAACTTCTATCTTTGATGTCCAAGTGTGGAAGGGGACCCACAACAAAACTCAGTTCCAAGTACCCATCCAAGAGTCACACCCAGATCTGAATTTACATGTAGGATTTAGAACAGGTTCTTCCTTTTAAGCTGTTCAGAACCAGAATGCTGCTCCCAGCCCTATACCCACATGTGCAGAGCAGGTACAGTTTCCCTGGCAGGCAAAGCTCAGTGAAGTTCCCACCATGAAGCCGTGTCAGTGCCCCTACCACCTTGGATGACAAATCCCACTTCAGTGGGAGAGAATTTCTGTTACTCCCCTGTGTAAAGCAGGGGCTGACAATCTGTTACTGCTGGTTTTATCTGCATTCCACTAAAATCTGAGCAATCACAATTAAAACCCATTGGCACCACCCAGCCAATATCAGACGCTGCAAAGGATATAATCCTAGTTTATAAAAATATTAAAGCTATTAAGAGAACAAACATTTTCACATTTGTTAATCACATCCAGCAAGACTTGCAGCAGGGTTTTGCAATGCAATAAATATTCAGGAGCTGGGAACTGGCCACATTACCAGCTTTGCAAACACTGCTCTTTGGAAAAGTCATTAAGAATGGGATGTAGGTGGCAGTGTCTTTTCTTCCTTGACTGTGAGGGAGTACAAATAATTAGCTCAATTGAGGATGAATCATCCTTAATGCTTCCAAATAGAAATTTGCCAAATTATATACAACATTGATTATGTTTCCTAGTGCAAGAAGATACAGTTTTAATTATACGACAATTTTTCATTCTTGTTGCACAAAATTGTTGCTCCAAAGAATGTCAACTGCTATTGTGACATTCCCTAATTCTTGCCTCTTATCTCATATTAGCAAAGACCCCTGAACAAAAGGTAGAGTGACTATTTTGACTTTTCTTTTACATGCAGCACTATTTAAATAACAGGTAAAATTTAATGCTAGCTGAATTTAAAGAGTCTCAGCAGGTTTATAGCAGTCAATCTCTCCTCAGAGCTGTGGGAACACTGAATATATACCTTTCTACACCAAATTTTTATCTAAGGATCAAATGTGGTTCCTACCTTGTCATCTTTCTCTCTTTCCCTCCACTTTGACAAAACAGAAACAAAGTTATAGCTACATAATTTTGTCTGCATCTGTTCTGGATGTGTGTGGGGAGGCAGGAGCAAAACTTATGGGCTACTCATACATCTTTATATCTTTATGATTTTGGAATCAGCTGCTCTGCATGGAAAATAACAGCTCTCAAAATACTTCACTTAGTTGGCAGGAAAATGGCATTGTTTGAGTCTGTAAGGTCAGGAAAGGCTGATCTTCTGGACAGCAGAGAGGGAAAGTGGTGACCATTATGAGTAACTGTAGTAAAAAAAAGAAGGCACTGTCTGCATTCCAAAAAGTGGAAGTAGAGTACAGGGTGGAGAGGTGTCACTGACGTCTGAAGACACAGCAGTAGGAAGCCACAAAGAAATGGAAATTCAGAAAGAATGACATCCAAGGAAGAAGAAATAGTCTGGTCAAGGAGACAGAGGACTGAAAAACCCAGAGCTGAACAAGAATGTAGGCAAGCAGGAAGATGGGATCCAGTGCTAGTTTGGGCTGTGTGCTGTCTGCTGCTTGGATCCAAACAAAAAGTGAATTCACTGAAATTTTCACATACAGTTGGACCAGAAGCAAGGAGTTACTGTATCAGACATATTCACCATTCTCAAACTGCTCTTCAGATGGGTTCAAATCGACCTTCTAGTGTCAAAAGCCACAAGGTGTATATTACTGGCATACCTATATAGAGATAAAAACACATGTAGGTGACATTCACCATGCCTTGTTAACTGCATTGGTAGTCTCCCCATGTGATATCAATGTCTGAACTCCCACAGAGTTTGAAGGGAGCAAGATCAGGTCTGCTATCTGTCACATCAGTAATTGCTACATGCATTAAAAATTAACAATCTAATCTGAAGGAGTGGCTTGTGAACTGAAGCTTTATTGGGTTAAAAGCAACATTTCCAGCAAGAATCATGGTTTATCTACTGCTAAATCCACTGCCTCCCATGACTGTTAAAATGAGATCTCGATCCCATCTGCAATACAGAATCTACAAAGTCCCTGATCCAATGATATACTCTTAGAATTGAAAGTTTAGACCGATTTTTTTGCTTGAGATATTCCAAAGCTTTCTATTCCCATCAGTAGAAATTCGTGTCCTGTCAACACAAAATTGACTCTTAATGTACTCGAATAATTTAGTTGGGAGAAAAGACGACTAATGCAATTATCCCTGAATGGTTTAGATATGAATGTCTCTGGAGCATTCTAAGTACCCCAAAAGCCAATTGTAGCTTCTTAGAAATAAACCTTTAATCCTCTGCACCCCTCTGTAAGGAAGAAAATCAACCTGGGAGTTTAAAAAGAGAGAAGAAGCCATATTTTTATCCACATTAATAGAGAAGAGCTTAGTTTACACAGGCTGTTATTTTCTCCTTGTTTCTGAAACTCAGCAACACATTCAGAGGCAACAAAATGCACTGACCTTTTCTAAGACATTTTACAGCTTCATGATCATGCCATTCATATACGTAGATTACTAGGCTCTAATTAATATTCCCAAACCAAAATCAACATAATCATGACCTACAATTTTTTATGTCCTTTCTCTGGAGCCTCTTTATGTTGCTGTATTAAAACCAGAATCTCGGGATCAGAGCAGAAGCTAAGCTGAAAAAGGAGGCAAATTAAGGTGTTTATGTCTCTTATACCCTTAATCATGCATTTTACATATAAGTGTGCACTCCCCTGTGCTTTCACATGCAGCACTAGCAGCTGTGCACAGGCATTTCTTTGGATACAGGCTCCCAGAGAAAGCACCATACCTCTCAATTTGCAGTAGGCAAAACAAGGTGGAACAAGGCTATGTGCAGGTGGTTTGATTGAATCAGCTGCTAAAACTCACAGCCAGCTCCCAAACTGTCTATTTAACACTGCCTCCAACAAGCCCTGCTGTCCCACAGTGCTGGGCCATCTGTGCCTGCTTAGTGTGCAGCTTTTCCTCCTCCTCCTCCTCCTCTCTCACGTGTTCAGGTTGTGCCCCAAAGCCTGGATTTCCTGGCCATCCTCCCAGGGTGGCTTCTTGTTCCAGTGGCAGCACACAGGAAAAGGATAAAGGTATGTCAGCCTTGTACCCAAAACACAATTTCTGCAATGATAGGTTTCTTCAGGCAATTCCCTGCTCTTAGCTGCTCTGCTAGATTTTGGGGTTACTGTTTTAAGTTGCAGTATATTAAACTGTCACTTAAAAAAAACCCCAAAAACCCTTATGAAAAATGAAACAGCTGAAATTGATGAGCAGTAATAAGAGCTCATCACTGTGGAGATTAAAAAAAGTCAGTGGTTACACTGGGCTGTTTGGAGAATACCCCAGCAATTCTGTGGGCTTGATTCCCAGTGCTGTGGGAGAGGAGAGAGGAACTCCAGGATTTGAGCAGCTCTTGAATTGAAGTAGCCAAAGGGGTGAGGATTTCTTCACCTGCTTTACACAGTCTGTACCACAAGTGGGGACTACAGAGATTTTATCACCCCAGAAACACAGGCTTACCTCCCCACCACATCCCCTTACATGTCATGCAGGATGGTTTTGCTCTGTTTCCCAAAGACACAGGCATTCATACAGTCCTTACGCTTCTAACTTTCAGAATTTTGGAGATATTGGCCCATTCCAAGCAAATCTGAGAGTGCTCTGAATGTTTTATGGGTACAGAAATCTGAGAATGGAGACCCAGCAGGGAGAACATCTGCAGGGTATGTCCACACTTCACTGACTCCAGGAAAAGCTGCAGCTTCAGGCAGAGCTGACCCCAAACCACACTTCAGCCCCAAGGCAGAATTCCACAGGAAACAGATTTCTGTCACTTTATGGCTTGAGGCTGTGGCCCACTGGAAAACAAGTGACTCTACAGACCAAGTCTGGCCTCTGAAATTTCCAGGGTACCTCATTTAGGAAAGAGAAGAGCTCATAGTATCAAAAAA
>VZTR01032150.1:175290-339618 GCA_013400775.1 Chaetops frenatus
ATTAGAAAAGAAAAAAGGATAATATTAAAAAAAAAAAAAAAAAAAAAAGGTTCAAATTCAGTTGTATTTTTCAGGTATAATTTTTCTTTTTATGCAATGCTCCCGTGGCCTCTTGAAGATGGTTTTAGTTGACCATAGATAGTAAGGAAATATAATCTCTGAATTAATCCTGGGTTCTTCCTTCCCTTATAGTTTCTCACTTTTCAACCAGCAACAACATTCCCTTGATCACTAAATACCCTCTAACAACTCATTACTCAGTAGCAGCAGAAACTTTATCATTTTACAGAACATACACTGAGGAAGTGCAGGCTTTTCAATAAGGCCAAACAAAATATCAAAACAGATGAAGGCTGTTCTGTACATGCAGAAATCCACTGCAATAACTGTGTAATAATTCACATTCCTGAGTAATGCCAGATATTATATTCAGGCAAGCAGAATTCTGAAACGGTCAATTGAATGCCTGTGGACAGGTTTCATTAAACAGAAATGAAGTATAAGGAGAAAACCACATGCCTGGAAGACATTTGATTATTCTATAAAGCTTGTGAGTAAATTTGTCCATGAATTAAACTTTACTGTGTTTTAGGAGTGGTAATTTGAAACAGATCACTTATTGACCAAACTGTGTTTCCTTAAAATCAACAGTGGACACTCATTACAGTCAATGAAAACAGATTGGGATTAACCCTAAATAATCTTGGGTTTCTTTGTAGGGGGCTTATTACTTGGCTGAATAAAAATAGAAGTGAACCAGGCCATTATTTGTTCTAAAAATATACTGAGAATTTTGGTGGCAGTATAAACAAAACAAAACAAGTTTGTTGCCAAGATAGTTGACATAATCTTGAAAAAATAAGAGTTTATTTAGACCTTCAGTTCATGTAAGGGGCAGAGCAAGCAATCTCTTACATCCCTACCTGCAAAAACAGGGATAATAATGTTTGTATCCTCCTGTTTTCTGTCTCTCTTGTCTATTTATAATGTAAAGTTCCAAGATAAGACCTATTTCCTTTGGATGGTAGAATGAAACAGATAGAGATTATACTGTTAGAATAAATACCTTTTAAATGCTTTAAAATGAAGAAGCATTTAGAAAGTTCAGCTGTACTAAATCAAACTTCCTAGGTTTCTAAAATTGTCCTGAACACCTTGTGAGAGCAGTTTTACCTCAGAGTTATTTTCTACCTTTGCTCTTGGTGTGCCAAGTTTATAATCTCTACACATAAGATCCCTAGGATCCCATGTGTTATTTATAGCCTCTGGAGAAGATCAAGTAGCATTAAAAAATTGAAACCACTTTAAAAAACGCAATTTCCACACTGTCAAATTTCATATGCTACCCAACCCCCATCAAATATTTTCTCTCCAAATTTTCTTGTTAGAGGATCTGAAATTTTGATTATTGATTTGAATATTTTGATATTGATAGCTCAATGACTTTGATTTGGGCAAACTTAAGTAAATGTGGTAGGATGTTAAAAGAAAGTGTCATGTCCCAAGCCCAAAAAAGGGACACAAACTGAACTTTTAATCACACAGTCTTTAAAAGTAAAACAAGTGCTCCAGCTGAGTTGGGGCCAGACACTAATGCTAAAGGGATAAAGCAAAACAAGATTGTGTGAAATTCAGCAGAGGAAGTCACAGCTCTGAAATTTACTTTTAGTATAAATGTAAAGGAAAGCAGAGAAAAACAAACCATGTAGAGCCAAAAAGCTCACTGTACCTCACAGCAAGATATCCTGACTTGGCAGGATACCAAAAATACAAGTAATATTCATTCTGTGCACTGCCTTAACATAATCCATGTTATGGTTTACCTTAGCTTGCTAAGGTTGCTACTAAGAGAATGCATAAAAGCCCGATGGAATTTCCATGTAACTTCATGCATGCTCGGCTTAAACAACATGGTAGTTCAATTATTCTTTTATCATGCTATTTGTGGTATTTTGGGGCAAAAGAAAATTTTTCTGAACTCCTCAGCTAAACCCAAAAAGACAGGGGTTCTGTCTGAGACTTTTAGATATCCCTGCTCGAGGAGGTCACTGTCTGATTCGTTCCCAAGTTCCATTACAAATCAGTTATATGAAGAATGAGGTATTGAAAGCAGATTTTAAATCTAATTGAGCATAAAAGGTTTGCCAATTTCCAAGACTAAGCTGAATCATATGAAATTCAACACCCACTAAATATTATTTCTCTCAACAGGCTGCAGGAAAGAGTTCTAATGATTTTACTTCTTAGACTGATCCAGCAGATACCCAGAAAAGATCAGTATAATTACTATTCCTAATTTAACATATTTTAAAATATTTCAAGTACTGAAATGTCTTTCATGTTGACAACCAGAAGATGGAGGGCAGAGGGAAGTTAGAAAACAAGATCCCCTTTGTGAACACAGGTCCTGATTCTCTGCTACTTTGCTGCTGGTTCTGGGACACTGAAGGGGAAAAGGCTCTTATCAGCCTCACTGAGGCCAGTTACTAAATCCTGGTGATCTAAAGACAGGAATCTGGGCATTTTCAGATTCATCTCTGATGGTTGGGAGAAGGGCAGTTGGTAAGAACTGTGCAAGTTTCTGTCCAGGGCTATTAAGGCTTTAGAAATACCCAGTTACTGGGAGCCAGTTCTGTGCTTTGCTGAGGGCTGTCCTGGGTAGCACAGGATGCATGGAAGTCCTTGCCCATAATCTCTTCTGGGAGCCTGGAGCCAGACAGGCTCAATTCCCTTGGAATGTGATTTAAGTCCACCAGGAAATTGTGCTAGTCATACTGTTTGTATGAGGGCAGGTTTTAATTAACTGGAAAGTCTAAGATTCAAGATGTTCTGATTTTTGAGTCACTTCTGCTTGTAACTTAATGCATCAGCTTAATAGCATTAATACTTAATAAGCAATATGCTTATCATCCTGGGCAGAGTGAAAGCGGGCAGTATTCTGAATTTCTGCTGCCTGTTGTACATGGGAAATATATGAGAACTCATCTTTTTGCTTATGGCTCTGGAATTGTATATCTGCTTGGCACTCGGTATTTCACTTAGCAAAGGACAGCACTTTATAACTATTAAATGCACTGCCTTAGGGATGTGGTAACCCATTGACTTGACAAGTCTTTTAAAAAATGCTATAGTCAAACAGCAAGGCAGGATACATAGGATTTATCTGATAAGCTGGAAAGTCCCTAATGACCCCAAACACTTCAGGCAACACTAAGTATAAAAGTCATTTTGATGAACCTGCAAATCACATATAAATCAGGAGAGAATTTTTGTGTCCAAATATTTTTAAAGGCATATATTTCCACTGTGTCTTCTTTTTTGCCCTTTACAATTCCCTTGACGTGAAAATATAAGAAATCATGGTGTTAACTGATCTGAATTAAACATTTCTTCCACTTTGGCTCCCTACCTCCTTTTTTTATGGCTTCAATGGGAAAATGGCAGCCTTCACTCATTTTCCTTTTCGACGTCTTTCAACAGGACAAGTTTTTCTGGGATAATTTAAATTTACACAGGGGTAGACAAAAATGATGCTTTTCCACATGACCATGTGGATGCTGTGCTTGTCCTGAGGATAATTTTAGCTATATGGTACATGCAGAAGTAGCAGGAATAAGCGACATACTCTGCTCAGGGTGCCAGTGCCTGTCAGTCTGCTATTCCAACAATATCCTGTAATTAATGTTGAGTGAGCAATAAAGAAAGACCCAAGAGAAAGGCAAATCTGCTTGTTTTCTTTTCATTATGGATGACTATGCAAGAGGAAACCAGGAATATTCTGACAGTGCAGCTAAGATCTGGAAACTGTACATCTGTTTTGATCATTTGGATCCCAGCATTCATAAAGATGAGCAGTTTATTACACTCAGTGCCATTTGTCAATACATCTTTCCCTATTTGTCCCTGCTGAGATTATGGCTGCTACAAACTTAACAGCTGGCACTAGCACTGACAGCCCAGGGCCAATTTATGGAACTCAGCTGGTAAAATACTGACCACTTCTGACACGAGAGAACATCCCTGTCCCAGCCATGCAGCTCTCTGCCCTTCTGGTGCCTCCTCTCCTCCTTTTGGCCAGGCTGCTGCAGGGAATGGCTCCTGCCAGCACTCCCAGCAACACTCCCACCCATCCCATCAGCTTGAAGGCTCTTTGCCACTCACCCCCCAGCCCCAGCTTTCCTTCTGGCAGATGGGCTGCTGCAGCTCAGCTGGGTTTTGTGCCCTGACTGCACCATCCCGACACCAAAACCGCCCACTTGGAACGCGCTCAGCCGGACTGTGCTGGGAGCAAACATCCTCCTCCCCCCTGCCTTAAGAATTGTGTTTAAAATTCCAAGCTTTTCCCACTAAAGGAGGCTGGTTTACAGTTGAAAAAGGGATATTGTGTTTCAGAATGCCTTTTTTCCCTCAGCCAAGCAAGACTAAAATTATTGACGGGCTCCCTTCTTTTTCCCACCACTGTCCCCATGGGTGGAATTTCACTGAGACTTTGTATTAGGGGTGAAAAGATCATCCAAGTTACAACTGGCACCACTGTGAGGATCATGCAGCAGCTCTGTTGCTGCCAAGAAGACAACTTGCTATAGAGAGCTTCCTAGGTCTGTGTTTTGGTGGGATTTTATGGTAGCATATAACAGACAGACCCCCAGTTGTTCCTGTCCTGGTCCTTCCCCCCTTCCTGTGTAGGAATTGTAGCAGGCAGTCACCTGCTATGCTCCACCTTCTGTGTTCTTGTTTTGTACATCAGCATCTTGTGCTTTCAGATCCCCTACACATCCTTTGTTGGCACACAAGATGCACCACATGCCCCTGGCTGGCACAGCTTTTATTTTCTGTCCCCCGCATTCCAACTGGAGCTGTGTGAATTAACAAACCAAGTCCCAGCATTAGTCAAAGTCTATGGGTTGGATTTTTGTGATTTAAAGCCTACAGCTCCCTTATTAGGTGAAATCTTGGTCCAAGTGAAGTAAACCAGAACAGTTTCAATCATAAGTTAGGAAACACTTGTGGGCCCCATGCTATTTCATCTCTCTTTGGGATGGAGTGTTACTTGTTCTTATCACTGCCAAGGCAAAAACAGGACAAAATTAAATACATATAAATTCACAAGTCAAGCTCTCAGGCCTTTCCTGTCAGTGTCTTCTCCTTCGTGCACCTTTGGGTAAACAAGGCACAAGGAGACACAACTCCTCTCATCACAAAAATGTTTTATATTTGCACTTCACCTGAGTAGATAAAACTTTCAGTAAGGCAATAGAAAATGGCAATTTTTTTTTTTTTGTCTAGCATATTTCTGTTACTTGTCTTACTCCAGGGAAAGGAAAGTGTTCTGACAAGGCTTATGGAACCTGAATTCCTGTTTGCTCCTGGAGGATCCCAGTTCTGTGAAGAATTTTCAATGGAATCATGCTTGTGTCAGCTTTGCAGCTTTTGGGAAGGTTTCACAAGCTCAACTGTTCGATAAATAATCCTTTGGAGCCAAAACAGTGTTCAGAAAAGCTTTACAAGTTGGCAACTCTGAATAGATTTTAGAAGCTGAAGGTCTTGCTTGGGCAGATAAAGTGTAATTTTAATGGAAAATGGTGTAAATTATAGAGGTAAGATGCAAATTTCCTTAAAACACTAGTTTTTAATGTGGCTAAGTCTATCAAATATTTCAAAGTGGGAACTTGCAAGTAAGGCCTTCTGTGTAAGAGAACACAGCTTGGATCTGCACAGGATATTTTGCAGACCTGCATTGCAGGCAGCCCCTGGGATCTTTGTTTTTATGGAATGTGTCAGTTCTGTAGTTACCTGAACCCTGTATCACCAAGAAGGATTTACTTTACCCCAATGAGGTACATTACAAACAAGATCTCATTACCCTCACAGAAGAAAATCAAGAAGTGAAGTTCAGCTAATTTGTCCCACTAATGGTTTGAATTTTCCTCTTAAGTCTCTACAGGAAAAAAGAGTAAAACATAGCAATATCAGACTAATAGTCATCAACCCAGACTCAAAGTTTCAAACCATGTCCAATAAGCAACTATAACTCACAGTTTGTCTCCTAATAAATACACCTAAAGCTTATTTTACACAGATGCTCTTCCTGCCTCTTAAAATCAATGAAACTTGTGTGAAGTTTTAAGCCTGTTGGAACCTTAAAATAGGCTTCCAAAACTGAGCAAGGGAATCACAGAGTAAATGTGTCTGCAAATCTCAGGCTAAATATGACAGCCTTGCTTTCTAGGCTCCACAGAAAGATCAGTCCACCAGTGATAATTAACTGAGGTTAATTCCACTAGCACTTGGATTGTAAGAGAAAGCAAATCTCTAACTGAAAGCTGAAACTGGATGTAGGCATCAGCAGTGCAGTCTTTCTGAATGTCTGCTAAAGAAGGCAATAAAGTAATGTGTTAATCTGTATGAAAACAAAAGACACCTTCATTAGTGTTCATTTCAGGAGCCACTGCGTGACACTGCTGTTGCATATGAATGACTGAATAAAGCTGCTAATACACAGGACCAGATTCTGCCCCTGGAAACTCATTCTAATCTCAAGCCCAACAGCCTAGAAGTTGGTTATTTTACATCTTCCACTGTTTATTACCATACAAGTGATAAAAAGTAAACGTCTGAAATTTTTATTCCAGTATTTTAAAAACTGCTAAAAAAAAAAAAAAATAATTCAGAGTTCCTCTCACCATTGCTGCTCATCTGCTGCCTTCATTTGGCTTATGAACTGCCAGCAGAAGGTTTGGCAATGCAAATTTTCAGTGGCATGCACCACAGGTAGCTACAGAAACAAACAGGTAGAGTTCTTTTCACAGCAGCATTTCTGAAATAATTGAGATAAAAATATAGCAACACAAGGATTCAGGCCCAGAATCCAAACAGCCTGTTCCCTCATTACAGCTATTATTCACATGAGCAGCCCTGCAGAGAGCCAGGAAAGTTTCCCAGTACCCAGGGTGTCCCAGTGCCCTTGGATCTCTGCCTGGAATTAGTGGGCATGGGACAAAGGGTCACCAAAGAGAGCCCTCAGCACTCCAGCACCAGTGCTGAACAACCCACCCCGCTCCTGCTTCCCCCAGCAAACACTTGGCAGAGCTGTGCATGTGAAGCATGACACTGTACATGCAATTTTGCTGTTGGGAAGAGAGAACAAACCCTTTGTGACAGATGGGAGTCGTGCTGCTTCATGCAATACTGGAAGACACTCGGTTACACACCCTTAGGGTACAGGGATGGAAACAGCATATGGACCTACACAGAATAGGAGAGGAATTCAGTTTAAACTTGAAGCATTTCCTCTGAAATGGTCTCGTTCTACCAGAGATGTTTACTAAAGGCAGAAACATTGTCCACACTGAGCCCTGGAAAAGGATTTGGTAATTTAGGGGGGAAAAAACTAAGGGAATTCTGACACATACTTCCAAGGCAGAAGTGTACAGGCAGCCTTCAGATTTCTCATGCTGCTCTACACTCCTGATACATCTCCTGAGCTATTTTTTGAATGTATGTACATCTTAAGGTCTAAGATCTAACATGAATAATAACTGAAATGATACATAATTAAACATTTTGCACATCAATGTGTGATATTGATGGTTTAAATATTTCATGACTAATACGTTCAGTTAGGTTTAAGCCAAGCTACTGAGTTATTTCTCCCTCACCTCCACTGCCCTACATCAGAGAGTATTGATACAGCTTTCACCACAAGTTGAAAAGATTTCAAATCTACTTCCTGGAAGGGTAGTTAAATAATTACTGACATGCTAAAAAAAAAGGGAACCCTCAGACCATAAAGGATAAGGGAAAGGCATCTTTTTCTACTAGCATATAATCCTCAGCATCTCTCTCAGGCTGAGTTTTCAGCAGTATGAATGCTGGTGATAGAGCTCTTCATTTTCAGGACTGGTAGCCCAAGGTACCAACCCTCAGAGCCCCTGGACCCATACCCAATATGTCATAAAACATGGTGCCTTCTGTAATGCCAGCATTTATTTGAACCCATTTACTGCACTCATGTCAGGATCAAGGCCTCCAGCCTGAATAAATCACTGCTTCAGCGTGTTCCCTCTGCATTGCTCTGCTGGCTGGGGCTGAGTTACTAGAGAGAGAATTGCTCCTTAGGCTCAGTGAGAGAGATCTTTATTTTTAGTGTTGAGGATGAGAGGATCTGTCCTTGCTGATGACTCATGTCTGAAGGTTGTTACATTTGCAGCCTGTCAGAGGATGTGCTACACATGAAGAGTAGGGGGGAAAAGGTCCAGTGACAGCAAAACTCCTCTTCAGGTTGTCTGACTTTTTTAGTTCTATTCAATGGAACTTTTGCTGGCATTTCCTTCTAGCTTTTTTCCCCCCTCTCACGTTGCATTTCTCACTATGTTTAAACTTGCAGTGCACTTTGAGGCATCACTCTGAAATGTCTTTTGAACTATCATGTTTATTATACTTCAGTGTATCCAAAGCACTTTTCTTTAGTTCATAGATGGAGGAATTGCCCCTTTGTTTTTGTCTTTTCCCAGTTTTCTCCCATAGAAGTGCCAGCCCCAAAAATATACACGAGATTCTCTTACTATCCTATGAAGTACAGTAGAATGTTCCCTGGAGATACAAGTTACTTCTGTTCCAGCACAGGAGGTGCTGAAGGCCAAGCCTCAGCATCAATTGCACCCCTACAACCATTTTCAGAACCTCAGCATAAGGCACACTGCTGGGAAGGCAAAAGTTATACCCTGAGAGAGCTGAGAAAGCAACAGAAGCCATGAAGAACATTAACATCACAGTTCTGCAAAAAGTTTGTATTCAAAACTTTATATTCATAGTCAAGCTGCTAATACCAGAGGTTTTGAAGGCATTGGAAGGAGGGGGGAGTCCCTAATTCGTTTGGAAAATAGGATTGAGGAACTTATTCCCCATATCAATAGTTTTATGTCACCCGAAACACCCACAGGTACAGTCCAATAAACATGGAAAACTACATCAGAGAGCCAT
The DNA here is from genome assembly GCA_013400775.1 of Chaetops frenatus. Classification (NCBI taxonomy): domain Eukaryota; kingdom Metazoa; phylum Chordata; class Aves; order Passeriformes; family Picathartidae; genus Chaetops; species Chaetops frenatus. The sequence goes on from VZTR01032150.1 coordinate 184,273, forward strand.
TCTTAGCACTAGTTAGGGAGATATGTCTGTTCCAAAGGGATTAACAGGAATCTGTGATCTGCTGCCAGAGCTGGTATCATACACACTGCACACTGTGCTGAGTGTGCTGTCCATGGGTGACCATAAATATCTGCTGTAATAAGAGAGATACAGTCAGTTATACAGCTGGGATAGCAACAGAAGGGCACATTCACGGAAAAAAAAAATCAATTTTAATTAGGAAGACAATTATATTTTCTCCCAAAGGTTGCCAGGGTCTCAAGATTTATCTTTAAGGTGATGGAGAAGTAATCTTTTGCCATTCTATATCTCCTGGGTAGCACTGAACTGTGGAACTATTTTAGGTCCAAGGAAAGACCATGAGGTCCCTCAAGGTCTTATAAGGAAAGGCAATAAAAATCACTGATACATCATTAGCCTGTCTCCTGCAACAGCAGCTTATGATTACATCCTTTGATTTCTCCTGGCAAAGGCCTGTTCAGCTTGTTCCCAAACTCTGTAGCAGTGACTGGGCCTGCACTGCTGCCTTCATTCCTATCAAGAGCTCAGCTCTGTGCAGGTGGGTGGCTCTAGGTTAGTGACCATCTTCCCTAAAATAGGGACAAATTATACAAACTCTCAAATGGAGAAAGCTGTCTGGCCACTGGAAGCTGCTTTGGGACATTTATTAAGGAAATTAGTTCTAGTAGATGAGAAAAGAAGTTATCACAACATTTCTGAAGCAGCAGCCAATTGCTGCCAAGCCTTTTCAGTGTAATGTGGAAAAGTCAGCAGTTGAAATGGACAGGAGGTACTGGATAAATGTTTCTAGATGTCAATGCTTGCCTTTTCTCTACTGCCACTTCCTTGCTTTCTCTGCTCCAAGTTTCCTCTCTGCTCCTCCATGACCCCTCACTTTGCTTCCTGGACAAAATGTCAACAGCCACTACAGCCTTGTGCCTCTTCACATCCTTCCCTCAGCACTCACCTCTGCCAGGTAACCCTCTAGAGCTGCTCTGTCAGAGTCATGAGGTAGCCTGCAAATAGCAGCCAGTCTCAATTTCCCTTCCCCTTGACTCCCTGCAAGTGAAATACCCTGTGTGTAACTACCAAAGCTGGAGCCATGGGCTCAGGATCACCTGCTGCACCTCTCATCCTTGACCCTCTGCCAAGTTTTGCTCTGTGGCAGTGCCACAGATCCTCTCTCTTTCATGAGTGTGTGGGCACAGAACTTGGTCCAAAGTACTTGGGCATTATTATGGCCACTCAGTCTAATAAGGGAATGGATACAAATTCCAAGCAAGCTACAGAAAAATCACAGCTGATTACTGACAGGTCAATCTACTTTGATGAACACCACCATTTGTAATAAAAAAGATGAGCACTGGATCCTCCCAAGCACTACTGGAAAAAGATCTGTCAAACTATTGCCAATGTTCACATCTTCCTCTTCTCTCTGCAATGGATTTCTGCTACAGACATCAAACATGCTCTGCTCTGAAAACAGCCCCATTGATGTCAAGATGTCTTCAGCATATACAGCAAGTGCAGGGAACATAAGAGAGAGGCACAGCATGGCTCTGGAGTTTTGCATATTCTTGCAGCAGTCTTCTACTTTTTGAGATGTTGGAATTGCCAATGAGTGGTCCAAAGCTGCAGGACCTTCCAGGGTGATCAATCTGTAATTTCTACATGTCTTATTTTCTCTCTGAAATATATCCCATTATATATTTCCATGGTGATACTGCTGTGGCTTTGTTTCACATCCTAGTCAAATCAAAGAGGAATGCTTCAGAAACAATAAAACATTCCCAGGGCTTTTTAACACCACAGCAATTTTAAGCTGTGCAATGCATACTCTTCACTCATCTCCCAAAACAGTGAAAACCTTCTTGTCCAGCTGTCACAAATTTGATCCTGAAATGTGCAAACTATTAGCAGTTCAGGAGGGCTGAAAACTCCTTGCTGACAGTGCCACAGCAGAAGAGGTTCAACACCCCAGAATGTGTAATTTGTGTTTATCAAAGCCAAAGGTCCGACCCTGAGCAGCATCACTGTGAACAGCACCTTGGAGTATTTTCAAACCTAACACTCTTCAGTAAGTGTAGTGCAACCACTGGAATAAATACAGGGCACTTTTATACTGATAAAACATATACGAGGAATTAGTATCTGCCTGAATTTTAATAAGAAATGAAATAAAGCTCAGGACTAAGACTAAAAATGCAGTTTTGTTCCTCTCCATCTTGGTGATCTTGGAGTGCCCGAAGTGGTGTGAAAGCAATGGAAGTAAATCCATGGAGGGAACTCAGAGTTCAGAGGGACACTTAAAGATTAATTTCAGTTGTAAATAAGAAACTTGCTTAACATTTCTGTAGAACATTAAGACAAGCCTTTTAGAAATAGTATTTTATCACTACAAATTTTGAAAAGCCTTCTGATTAAATGCAACTGCATTCAGGGATGTTTTTATTATGTGATTTCAACAAACAAACTTGAGAGTAAAACTCAATTTAATTTCAGGAAGCAATGAGACAGGATAAATTTAATAGGAACATATTGTTCTAGGCATGCTCTATGCCAGCCTGCAGACCTTGAGCAAAGCCAGCCATCTGAGAGCAGCAGGGGAGAGAATGAGAGAGACAGAGGGAGGTAAAGAATGAGAAGGAGGAGGAGGACAGCATAGAGAAAGAGACAGATAAGAGAGGAAGGTTCCTGTCAGACTTTTCTGTGATGAGAGAGAAAGGAGTTGAACACTGTGGGAGAAAGAGATATGAGGGAGACTCTGAGCTGACTGTGTATAAAATAAAAACAGTACATACAGTAGAAGCCCAAGATGCTTTCCAACTTTCACAAAGTCAATGGAAAGACTCCTCTAATTTATGTGGTGGCATTGCTCAAGCTGCCAGTAAATAAAAGCCAGTTCCTGTCCCTCTCTTCATGATAGGAGGGGGCTGTGGAGCACAGAGTGACAGTCTGATCCTTCCTAATCAAAGCCATCAGGTGTCAGGGAGAATTAAACAGGGGCAGGTTCTAACCAGGTGTGCTCCCCATGCCCTGCTGGCAAACCCCAGAGAAACAGTGAGCCAGGACTGAGCACACCCAACCAAGAACGTTTTCTAGAGCAGGTTGAAAGATTTTAACATCTTTGAACATCATATTTTCTACCAAAAGCTTTTCAGCAAGTTCTAGTGAAAAGTAGAAAATAAAAAATGCCCCTAAAGCCCTTTTAGGAGAGACACCATCTTGCAAAAAGAGATCCAGTGCATCAGCTGACAAACTTGTTGCTGTTCTTTTGGCCTTCCTCCCTTCAGTTCCTGTCTCCTGATCACTTTTTTATCGAACCAGATTGTGAGAACTCTGGTACAGACCCTGTGACACTGTATTTAAAAACATGCCATATGTGTGTTTGGTTTGAACAACTCTGCTAATGAGAGTGTTGAGCACAAAGACTTCACCCTGATGATTCTCAAAACACAGCTGAAGTCCCTGGGATGCAGGATGCTCAGTCTGATATACAGACACAGGATAAGAATGAATTTTACCAGGTGTACACCAGCTGAGCACCTGTAAATATCAGCTGGTGTAGCAATGTATACATTGAATTCCTCAGCATGAGAGGCCTCTGTGCTTTGTGGAGCCAGTTTGTGTCAGGCTGGCTTGTGGAACAACTTGGAGTCAGGATCCCTTCACATCAAATCTTAGCTCCCACAACACCTGCATACATAAACTCAGGCAAATAATTTAAGATATGCTGTTTCTGCTAATACTATCATTTATCATTCCAATTGTCCAAACCAAACATTTAGCCAGGTTATAGAGCCCTCTCTTGCTCAGAAACTGTTTTGGTAAAAGGCTCGTAAGAAAATCCATTTTCTCCTCAAGACGGTGAAAATCAACAAACTTTTATAACTAAAGCAGCAAATTTCTAAATAACATAACCCTTTAAAATTTTATGTTTCTTTTACTGGAAGGACATTTAAGGCAGTTTTAGATTCTTTTGGAAAACCCTCCTTCAAGTAAGGAACCTTTCAATGCAGAGCTGGTTCTCCATTAATGCGCTCTCAGTTGCTACATGGTTATCCTATGATGTACAATGATTTATGAACACAGATGGGATTAACTCTGACCTTGTGAAAACCAGAAGCTTCCCTGTTCCTTTTCTCCTCACCTGAATAACTTACTGGACTCCTTAAACAAATTAAAGAAATAAGTAAGAGTGACTGGCAACCCTGCTGGACTATTTAAGTAAGCCTCAGAGAACTCCACTGGATAATTTATTCTTGTGAAAAACATAATGATCACCCAACAAGTTTGGTTAGGAAGGTGGTTTATCAGGCCACCTTGATATACTAGGGCAAAAAAATACACAGAACACCTCCTGATGATGGATTGCAAGATATATTAATACAGAAAAGGATTGAGATTTACTTTCAATAGTAGATTAAGGTGCTCAAATGCAGCCAAGACTAGTTCTTTTAAAACAACGGGGACTGAATTTCTTCTAGATAAGTACTTAATTTTTATTGAAAACCTACCACCTTCAAACTGCTCGAAAGTTGAGGCACCATAAAACTGTCAAATAACACCATTATTAAAAGCTTTATTTGACAAATCTTCCACTGCTGGGATAACCTGTGTGTTTGCCTTCTCTCTCACATGAAATAAAATCATTCACTTATGCAAACTGCTGACAGGAATGGAAACAAATGGGGTTCTCAGCACAGGGTGAAACACACTATCCCCTTTCTGCAGCTTAATAGAAACCAGAGTTATTCATAAATCATAAGGCACTCAGACCAGAGATCTGCTGTACTGCTGGTTGCAGAGTACTCTGGGAAATGTTTGGGGTGGACTCAGGAAGCTCTGTATGGTGTTCTGGAGTAGCTGTGATTCTTCAGGAGCAGCATCTGCATGAAACTGTCCAAGAGGAACGTAAGTGACTGAACAATATCTGACAACCAAATGCAGGATTTATTTCTTTTTGTTATCATAACAAAAGAGTGTGAGTAGCTCTGCTAGATGGTCTGGTAGTTAGCCTTTTATCTGTGACCAGTGACCTTTTGCTAGCACTTGCTATCGATTCATTGATTTTTAAGGCCAATAAGGACCTTTACACTTTTCTAGGCTGACTTCCAAATTAACAGAAGTTTGTGTGAGCTTTCTCTTGTGAGCATCACCTTAGAGCAGTCTGGTACGAGCAGCTGATGGATAAATACCTACCAATACACCTCCCATGTAGGAGGGATTGAGTTGCAAGTGGGTCACAAGCATTTGAGAAGATTTACCATCTTCAAGCACCTCTGAAATTCTCCCAAATATCAGGAACGTGTGCATCTGGAAATGCCTGGGGAGATGTCTTTCTGCTACCCTTTTAAAATAAAAAACAACTTCAGATTCCTAGCCAAACCTCCAGAAAATCTGCTGGATGTGCCTTATTAGGCAAATTCCTTCCTTGGGAGAGCCCCCTGAAGAACACATTTTCCAGTACACACTTTGCCATGGCCAAGAGAGTTGCTTCCCCAAGGGATTGGTTTCATCACACATCTGAATTTTGTACTGGGGCAGCCCCCATGTGATGTGGAAAATTCTGGTGATTCCTGAGTAGTCCTGGCTAAATTTCTTGTGGTGCATAAATCTGAGGCAGTGAGAAACAAGGCACCTCCTGGGCTCTGGGGAGTCTCCAAACTTTCACAGGCAAAGGCACAGTGAGAGCAGAGGAAATAAACACTTCCTCAGATCAGGCTGTAGTTTGAATGGGATTTAATAGAGAATTTGAACTAGCAAGGTTAGAGGAACTAAACAAAATTTGTTTTCTCTGTTGCCACATAAAGACCAGGAAAAAAAATTAACAATCCAGGGTAGAGGGGGATCTGATCTCAATCACACTCAGAGGAGTGAGGCTGGAAGTCCAGCTGAGCCACTGCAAGAGCACCAGGACTCAAACACACCTTCTGTAATGAATTCTGTCAATCAGAGCAGAAAGTCCCACTTGGAGTTAATGTTCCCTGAATATTTTCCCCATCTATTTTAAACTATGAAGCCTGGACCACTCCTTGGAGATCTGGGAAACATTCTACCTATCAAAAACATTATTGGGCACAAGTGATAAAACACTGGCAATAATAAAATTACATTTTCAGCACCCCATCTCACAAACCTCTGCCATGTTCTACTGCTGCATCACCCACACAGTCATTCTTATTGTTTAATACCTTGGGTTTTTAAAATTTATCATTTACTTTCTTACCAAATAATAAGTCTATTTTTTTTCCCCTTCTATCTTTGTGACAGGCCATTCTGGTTCTGTCTGTGCAGGATTAGCTGCAATTTCTATCAGCAATTGGTAACCTAGATTTTATTTCTGCACTGTACCTCTAAATAAAAACTGAGTTGCTTTCCATTGCATTAGATTCAGTAGGTCCTGCAGTTTTGATAATGTAAATGACAACTCAGCCCAGAAGATATTTTTGGGTTTGATTAGCAGAGAAACACATACTGTCTTAAAATCTCTCTGCCCATGAAAGAGAGCTTGTGGGCTATTAAAAGCATGATCAAAAGGGTTAATGCATGGTTATGGGCAGCTTAAAACACCCTTCTCTGCAGTGTTTGATGAAACAACCCACACTCCCTGCTTTTCTCCTTTCTTTAGCTCCCCGAAGCTTCAATTCTCTTCCCCAGAATTTACCAACACAACTTCTGCTCCAGGAGCAGAGAAAACACAATTCAAGTGATTACTTTTAATATTGTTTATTAGGGATGTAGTAAAGGGGCAGCTTAGGGGATGGACTGTCTGATTTGTAAGATGGACCAAAAATTGGGGAACATCATTAAAGTAAAAACTTGGGAGGTTTATTACTTGACCTAATGAAAACATACAATAATCTGATTTTTAGAATTAAAATAACATTTGGAAGCACCAGATGAAATCAAGCCCTGTATGACAGGTATTCTACTGTCTCTCAAATGGTGCACAAGTGACAGGAGAAAACACAGAGGGGAAAACAGAGTGTGGAAAGGGAGCAAGCAAGGAAAACTGAGATGCAAAGGGTTGAAATAACTCATCAAAGACAAGGACAATAAACCAAAGAGATCCTGAACTCTACCACTATGAGTCATCCTGTTTCACAAACCACTGAATAAGTTCATGAAATTAATAGACTTTTAAAAAGATCCTGAATCTGTTGGCATAATATCCTCCAAATATTGCTTAGGAGAGAGTATTTTGCCTCAAATTACTAATAATTTTATATATCTTCTGGCATTATTATAACCAACTTATTTTTCCTTTGAAGCAGAGCTACCTCTTCTTGTCTCCTCTACTCCCTTGCCACATATTTTCACCTCAAGGAGCCCCTCAAATATCACTTGTTTATTGACTGTAGTTTCACTTTTCTCTGCAATACTGAAAGGACTTCGCCTTTCTGTAAGTCAGCCCAGGCTTCTCTGGAAAAACACCAGGAGTGGTGTCATCTACCCAGTAAATAATCTGAATTGTGGGATCCTCAGTATCCCCCCTTTGCTGGGTGATCTTGGTCTGTGCTCTGGGTGGATGCTTTTGAAATACATGTGTGTGTGTGAGAGAGAGAGAGAGAGGGAGGGAAAGGGAAAGAAGGAATGAAAATCATATTCTAATATCTATTTCTGATTTATAAACAGACAATGTCTATTGATGTGAATCTCTTATAAATGTTTCTTTCTGTCAGCAGATAGACAATGTTGGAAGTTCCTCTTTCTTCTTTTCTGCTAAGTGCAGGAATGCTATTTGTCAGTAATTTGCCTCTCAGCAGAAAATGAAAGCAGCACCTACATACCAAAGAGTTGATAAAACAAACCTGCACTCCTGTGTAAATGTATTTACACAGATGTGTATTTGTACATACTGAGCATCACAGACATCTCTAGGAATTCCAAAATATTCTGTATTTTATACATTACTTTTCTTCCCTGGGAAAACACCAAAATGGAATATCTTTCCCCTGAATCCCAGTCTTCCTCCAGTCAGGATTCCATTCTATTTTTTTCCCCTGTCTGCATTCTACAGAGGCTAACACCTGGATAACTGGAATGATTCAAACCATTTCTACAGGAGCCCAGGGCTTGCATGTGACACTGGCAGCTCCACAGGGGAACAGCACTCAAGGGTGCCTCATTTTAAGCCCCATGCCACCTTCACCAACTCCCAGCAGCCTGAATTGATGTGGTTGTGCCAGCACAGTTCTGAGAGCTCCTCTCGCTGCTGCTGCCACTGCAACTGCCATACTCTCAACAAGGACAAGAGTTTTGAGGGCATGCCCAGTATTTTACCAGCTGGGTAAAGCTTTACTGAAGATTTGCAGCGCTTGTGTCCCCCCACACTGTTTTGGAGAGACAATGTTAACTGTTTGTGTTCAGTGCTGCACATGAGGATTTGAACCCCAGAAGGCTCCTGCCTTTGTGCTTGGACTGCTGAACTGCTACCCAAAGAACAAAGAAAATGAATATGATGGAGACACTCAGCAGGTCAGCAATATCTTTGAAGAGAGGGATTTAACTTGGACATTAATCAGTATATAATTGCTTACGTAGCATGCCTTTCTTCACTGTTAATGATTTAACATGATGATTTACCAAGGCATTGAGAGAATGCCTGGATGGAGGGAGAAAAAGCACAGAAATATAGCCTGTGGTATTCCCTGCCAGGGAATGAATCTACCCATGCAGGAGTGTCAAATTGATAATGAAAGATAAAATGTATGGTGAGCCCAAGAGGCTACTTTACATATTGCAGTGAATAATGCTGCTGCTCTCTCTGCCCATTACACTGGATCAGCTCCTTGCAGACACAGACAAAAAAAATATGGCCAAACCCACTTCATTCTCAGAAATTGTTTTTCACTCAGGATACCGTTTCCAATGAGCAATTCCTTACCTAGACTCGTGCTAGCGAAAAAAAGCAAAAGCAAAACCTGCTCTAAATAAGACTTGACTACACCAAGATTTCCTCTTTTCATATTAACATCAGATCCCTAATTACTGCCCTTCCTAGCAATTGCTCTGTTGCTGGTTTGGCTGCATGATCTGATGAAAGAAATTTCCCGTTTAAACAAGAAATTCTTAGCTGTTGAGACTATTTCAACATATAACAGTGATTTTGAGGTGGTTTACTCTTGGGCAGCTGAGGATTATTTGTAAGTAATCCATAAAAGCAAACCAAGAAACTCAAGTCTATTATGAACAGGTTTAAATTTCTTTACAGGAGTTTGGATCTTCAGACTACAGTGCTCTTAAAAACCATATCTCAAAAATTCTTGGACAAAACTTCTACCTAGGAAAATACTATGTACAAAATATGCTGTTAGATCTGCTGGTAACTTAGCAGTGGGATAGTTTGCTGCTTTCTGGGATTAAGGCACATGAACTATCAATTACCATCCCAAAATGCTGTGGAAAGACTTAAAAATACTTAATGAAAGCCGTGAGAAGAGAAATATTTTTAGGATTTCTCATTTGGATGACCACAAAATTAAAAATCTCTGGAAATTTGCCCTCATTTGACATTAGAGTTATTTTGAAAATAACAATGCTCAACAACAGATTGAATTTGTCTGTCACAAGTACCATGATATCCATTCTTCCCCTTTCTAGAAAGGGGAACAGGAGCAACAATAGCAATGGTGAATAACATTGTGACTGAGTGAAACAGAATCATTCTATGTTATATTTGCATAGAATCAAATGTGATTTTATTGGTCATAAACTCTGTGTTCCCATAATTCACATCAAAATTCATTTTAGGATTGAGCACACACCTTTTGTGATTCACATCCTCAAAAAAACCCCCCAAAACAATGCAAAACAAACCAAAAAACCCTAAACTACCATCTACCATCCAAAAAATTCATCTTTACCCCCAAGTATAATCGTACATGTATCTATGTGAAAATATGATTCTACTGTTTATAAAATTTCAGTCTCTACCATCATATCAAAACAGTGGCTTGAAGTAAAAAGAGTCACTGTTTTCAAACACTTTTGTTTGAAATTTTGCATTCTGTTTGCATTTACAGATTAAGAACCACAAAATTCTAAAGTAAATGGGGCAGAATTGTTTATAATGAACTAAGCTGTTGTAACATCCTCCTGTAGGATGTTACTGTAGGAGTTAATGGATCCAAAAATTGTGAGCATGAGGCAGTAGGTGTTTCACACCATCTCAATTATCCATGGTCCAGTTTCTGACCAGTGAAGTGGTACAAACTGTGTGGGTTATTTTCTTCAAAGCCAATTAACTTTTAGTTCCTAACAGTGGAACTATTCGAAGTGCCCACTACTGTGTTTATTGAATACAACATGAAATCCCTGATCAAAGTATTCCAGTTGGGACTGGTAGACTGGCCTTGGTGCAGAAGAGCCTGTACAGCTGTGATGCCTGAAGTGGCTCCCTAGAAACAGAGACTAGACAGGAGTAAAGAAATACAAGTGGATATTTATTTGAAGGCTTTTAAGGCCCACCTTGAGGGGCCAAAGGTTGTTCACACCCTGGACCCCAAGATGGACGACAACATGGACGAAGATTCACAAGTTCTTCCCACAGTTACAGGTTTTGGTCCATTTGCATATCAGCATAAATTCGCCAATTACAACTTTAGCTAATGATGTAATTTTCCCCAGTTTGCCTCCCTTTCCAGGATGTTGGGTTACACATTCTGGGCCCAGGACAATCTGGTTGTCCTTGAAGAGCAGGCTTAGAGAAGCTTTGTTATGTGTATCTTAGCATGAGAGAGCAGCAGCTCACAGGTTCCAGGACACTCCAGAGTTACACACTAAGCACTACAGGATTTGAAACATGGAAATTAAAATCCAAGGCCTCAGCTGCACTGACCCATGGAGAGGGAGGCTGTGCTTCCAGGGAGAGGAATGTCCTCAGGAACACTGCGGTGTCAGAAATCCCACTGGGGAGATCCCTGGGCACCAGAAGTGTGGAGCTCTAACTGGGACAGTTACCTGGACAAAGCTGAGCTGGAAGGATCCCTAGTGAATCCAGCTAGTCTGAAACCTGTCCCCTCAGCAGTCCAGTCTGCTGTAAACAAGGGGGATTTTCCTGTGGAGTGAGCCTCTTCCCAGACAGGTTGATAGGAAATGAATGGGGCCTCCTCTTCCAGAAATCAGTGCAACAAAACACAGCAGATGCAAGCACCTAAAGCTGGGCTTGACAGGTTTCCTGAGCACCAGTGCTAAATCCCTGTTTATAGTTAACCCAGCTGCACACAGCCAACTCTTGAAACTCCCTGCAGACACAGACACAAAGCCACGGTTCATGTCTGGGTGATGTGAGTCTCTCCCTAGAGACTGAAAGAAGCCAGCTGCTAAAGTGAACAGCTCACGGGCTTTCCTGAGGGTCTGGGTGGCACCAGGTTCATCTTGCACTGTTCCCTTACACAGGGATTTGCACTGCACAAAAGAAAGCAGAATTCCTGCCCGTGCAGACCTTGCTGCTGATCCTCACTACTCTTTCAATGATGAATGTGCAGCCCAGTTCAGCCAAAGTCAACCAAACGGGCTAATAAATAAGAACAACACGTGACCTGGGAGAGGTTCTAGGCTCATGGGCTTTGCTGGCAAGATGGAGCTGATGAGTTTAGCTTTAGGCAAGAAATTACAGCACTGGAAGCCACCCCCCACCAGCTGAGAATGCTTGAACTACAAGTTCATTTGACAGTTAACTCTGGAAAAGACATGACCCAGGGAATAAAAGCATCTGGCCAAGACATGGTCCCTGGTTGCCTCTTCCTCTGTAAGACTTTCATCTCAGAGATATGGAGGAAATGGAGAGGGAGAGAAAAATGGGTATAAAACTACTGACACTTCACAGATGATATTTCTAACTTAGGAAATACTGAAGCTCCTTTCTGCTAATACACTCTGCACTGGTTAGCATTAGATCCACCTGGGACAATGGACAAAAAAGGATTAACATAACTGCTTCTTATTCCATCCACACAACCTGTTTCCATTTTAAAAGCAATTTTGTAAATTTCTCACACTTCTTTTATTTAATCAATTGTGATGTAGAGTATTAATTTCCAAATTGCATGAATCTTAAGTATTTTAATACCCCTGTGGTCCTAAACCCTCTACATCAGTCCTGTGCATTTATCTTTGTTAGTAAATGACACAGTGCATGAAGAGTACAGTTAAAGAGTAGAAAGATCACAGCTGCTGTCATATTAATATTTAGAGAGCAGATTTAATAAATACCATATCTCACTCTATGTTATTATCTGCATTAGTGCTATCAGGTTTTAAGGGAATTCAGGAGATGGTTTCTTATCCATCAGGTTGTCAGGAGCAGACAAGAGGAAAATCAAATGTTCATTTACTCACATCTGGTGTTCCACAGGGATCCGTGTTTAGACCCCTACTGTGTTTATCTGTATAAATGGTTTCTATCTATCATCTAAATCAGCAGAGTTTATATGTAGAGCAAACAACATCAGATAAATATCCTTATCCACTAACTCGGTCTAAAAGTACAAACCAAATGTACACAGCACATTGTAATTTCTGCTATTTACTGAGGTTATAAAACTCTCTTCCCTCTTCCACTTTTATTTTTGCTCAAGGTTCATAACTTGATTTGCAACCAATTATTACTTTCCCTTTTTCCTCATGCCTTTTATCATTACACTGATACATAGCCTCTCTTTCTCTTGCACTGTATCAAGAAGCTGGAAAATCGGTTTTAAAAAGTGTTATAAATAGGTAACGCTGAATATAACATGAAAGAAAAGCAGATGTACCCCTGGAAATGAAATATTCAAACCAAGAGATATATTGCATCTTGCTGCAGGGAACCTGCCAGGGAGGACAGAGGGGCCGTGGCAGAGGCAGGGGATTGTGCAGTGCTCTTTGCTAATGCTGCCATTATTATTCTCCTCTCTCCCCACCTGATCTTTTTATGATGCCAGCTTCCTTCCCCAAGGAGGAGCTGGGAGATTTTTTATGGGAAGAAATAAGCAGAGAGAGACCATAAGCAAATGGATGTTTGATATCATCAGCCATTTTGGCTTATAGGGTTTTTTTTTACATGAGTTACGCGAATTGTTTTACTTTTATGCAAATCTGGGTAATTAATGCATAAATATTGAGACCATGAACACCTGTGATTTCCCTTCCCATCTTTAAGAGCTCTATGGAGCTGCTGCTGCTCTCTTCCCTTCAGGCAGCTCTATGCAGTGCATATAAGAGCCATATCCTTCTGCAAAGACAAACATGTGAAGGACATTGAGGTATTGTCCTGTTTTAAATACCTCCCTAAAGCACAATGAGTCCAGCATGAATGCAAGACCCAGCTCTGTTAGGAAAGGGAGTTCTAGGTATCCTCTGTCCTCCAACTCTTTAATCAAGACAAACAATAGTCAAAAATACCCTATTTCTTAAAAAAACCCCAAACCCCTAACCTCCAACCTCATCTCACCCTGCTCTCTTTCTCTCTGCCCTCTGATTTCTAGAAATCCATGTAGCTCATTCCATAAGCTGCAATAACACAAGAGCCTGGGTTTGGCTTTAAGCAGCCCAGCAGACACTAACCTGCTCTCTAAGAGTTCCCTGCTGATTTTATCATATCAGTTAAAATAATAAATGCATGATTCATTGTTTTCTGCAGTCCTGGAACACAGTTGTGCATCTGTTTTAACATGGAATTATTAACAGGAGTGCTATTTTGATTGTCTCATCTGCCTTATACAAACAGAAAATTATTATTCATCTCCTCCAATAAAATATATATACACTAATAAGCAGTCTGTGGCTTTCTTGAATCTTATTTTAAGAAGGATGTAGTTTGAAATAATTAAAAAGCAATGCATTTTAAGACTGCTATAGATAAAACTCCAGATCTGCACATATTTTACCCCAAATAGTTCTTTGCAAATTCGAATAACTCCTCAACACCGGAGTTATTCTTACTCTTTCCAAAAAGATGCATAAAATCATTTGACCATCTATGGGCAAAGACATTTCAATCCACACGCTGCCAGTAACATTTTGCTACACATACTTTTGATTACTATCCCGTTGGAAAGCATCACAAAATGAGCAAACAAAATATAGAACACACGTTAATTAACATGCAGAGGATGCAGAAGGAGAAAACGCTGTTAATATGACTTTCTCTCTGCAGAGATAATGAAGTAGAAAAAGTCTTTGTCTCAGGAGGAGGATGGGTAGATGAATTTTAAAAATGACATGTGGGTGAGGCTACTACCTGTAGGTGAAAAGTCAAGACCCCGTGAAGGATGATGCAGGGGAAAGAGAGCCCACAGCACAAATCTGCACTAAAGGAACAGAGTTTTAGCAACTTGTGCTCTAAGAGGGCCTTAAGAATGGAAAATGTATTTTACAAACATGCTCTACAGAGTTTCTTGGCCAAGCTAACCTGCTAAGCCACAGAGTCATGTACATTGTACATATGGGTTTTGCATACCCATAATTTTACAGGCAGAACTAAGAGAAATTAATGCAATTATTTCAGGGAAAGATTTCAATTTTTCAATAATTAAGATAGCCCTGCTTTTATTCTATCATTGCACCAGACATACAGTTTAAGACAGAAGTTTAAAAATCAAATTTTGAGCTTCATTTCTCTTCAAAATCCACACCTGTGAAGCCAAGCCATGCTACTAGCTCCTTTAAAGTGAGCTCAGGGATCTAAATGACTTGACCAAGAGCCATAAAGGAAAATTCAGTGCAGAAACCAGTCTCAAACACATCAGACTTACAGCTGGACTTGACTACCCAGTTCTAACAACTTCCTTTGTCCCCATGGCCAGAAAGCTCCAGTGAACTTTCCAGGGAAGTGTTTTGTGTGTTGTAACTGGACTCAGGCCCTGGCAAACAGCAAGACCACTCCAAAAAGCATCAAGGCTAAGGCAAGCTCTTTCCACTGTGCATCCATACAAGCTCACACAAAGCTTCATTCTGAATATGCAGAATGCTCTAAAGCACTACTATTCCAACAGAATATTTTGCTACTTGAGATTTTTTTTCTAATTCAGAGTTATACCATGCATTCCACGTATTTTCTCTCTGATAGAGCTGAATAAACATGATTCTGAAAAGACAGTTCTTATTTAAAAGAAATGTACAGATGGTTTCTTTAACTGCGTAGTCTCACAAATTACCAAATTTAATAAAACACCAGTCCTCACATATTCCAGATGAGAATAAGAAACAAATAAAAAGTACTTTCCGTGCACAATAATTTTTATTATACATTAAAGAAATCCACTGTCACCACACTATTTGGCTTTTAACAGTGGGCATCTGTGCTGTATTGATGTCCCTTCTCCAGGCATTTCTCACTGGTATTTAGCTGGCCACACACTTCTGCTCTTATCACTCATACAAGAGTACAATGAAAATGGGTCTAGATTTTCTCATTTACAATACACCTTCCCCAAAACTCATGAAAACTCTGTTTTCCTTTCGAATAAGTGGCATCAACAATTTCAAGGATACTGCAACAACAGTTAAAATAAATATGCATTAAGCATTAAGTGGTGAAAAGGAGCTGGGATTTAAAAACAAAATTAAGATGAAATTATAGTTATCATCAAATTAAATACAAAATGTAATGATGGTGCTTTAAGAAATTGAGAAGGAATTTATCACAGTAAAACACACAAATCTGAAGTGTTATTTAAAAGCAGAGCACAGTAATGACTACAGTTACAAATGGTTAGGTTTTATGCTATATATTTGATTGAACCTGCGTTTAGTGAGGTATGGATCATTGCTTTTATGTAAGTGGCAAATTTTACTTATATTTGGAGTTCCATCCCATTTTTTTTCAGGATTTCAGATGCATTTTACTACTGTTTTTCATGTTATGAAAAGCTGTGCTAAACTTCACACCTTTACAGCTTCCACAGGAGAGTGGGATTAGCCCTGCGCTCAGGTGTGTCTGGCACAATGTGGCCGCACTCAAAACTTTTCAAGCAAACACTTCCATTGTCAATAATGACATTGAGACCTGCATTTCAATTCCCTTTATGCACTTCAATAAGCTCACTAAGGCCTATCTGCTGGCAATATGCAAAGCACATATTTTGAATTCCATGGCAGTTGACAGAAACACTGGACTGCAAGTGTCCCCTCTCTTCTTTCTAAGCCAGGTGCTTAGGCCAGGCTTTAAGTACCAAGTGGGTACAACTTCGCTGAGGGTGCAAACCAATCCTCCTCATGCTTTCCTTGCCTGACTAGATAGCTGCAGATTTAGATATTTGCCACTTAACCAAGAGAAGGTGCAGAATCTATCTGCTGTGCTAGTCAGGTGGCACCAATTTCGAGTGCCTCTGGAGCTTCCCCCAGTGCCCTGAGCCCCTGAGAGCCTCAGTGGTGACAGCTCATCTGGAATACTCAGAAAAGCAGTTTCATTTCCTGCCCCCGATTCACGTGGGATCTGTCACCAAAAGCAATTCTGACAAGTGCTGGGGAGGAGCTGCAGGAGCTGGAGCCAGCAACTCTCACACGGCTTCATTACAGCCCCTGCTTAAATTCACACTGGGGGAAACCAACATGAGATGTTGCTCCTGAGGGAGCAACTGCATTCAGGTGATCTTTTTCCAGGGACATTTAATCCACCCCTCCTTGAGAGCTCTAAAATAAAGTTTTCTTCAGAGGCACATCAAATCATACATCAAGGAGGCAAGCTGGCTTTGCAGCCTTGCAGTAATCAAAAGTAAGGCTGGATGGCGAGCACCATCTCTCATGCACTGATAAATTGGTTTCCCTCCTGTTTTTATTATGCACTACTGGAGTTATGTTCATTGAAGTTAATAGGAGTATTTCCATGGACTTTGGTGTGTAGTAGGTCATATAATAAGTTCCTCCATATGGTGTAGTCTGAGGGCCAGAGCAGCACTTACTCATTTTAAGCACTATTTTAAGATTTGATGGATGACCTAGCTCTGTTTTCCTGGTTTTCCAAGGACGCAAGGCAAAAACAAAGCTAAATACAAAATACTTCATGGTATCCTCCTTTTTTTTCTTGGTTAGTTGTGCTGTTGTTGGGGGGAAATGAGCATTTTGTACAGCCGATAAATCATTTTGGCACCTTAATCTTTTATTGATCTCAATAAAAATTTTATTTTGTTTCTTAACAAAAATTCACCAAGAAGGACATCACATCCAGAGGTGTGTATAATGTAGGAAGTGCTCATCATTTAACATTCTTATTTATGGGACAAGATATGGATTTTTGTGGAAAAATCTTCAACTGTTTTTGTGAGGTGGTGCATCATAGCTTTAAAGATATGCTTGACTAAAAGGCAGGTTGTTTACCAACTACACCAAGGAGTCATATATTATTGTGAGGTTTTATATAAAGAGATTATAAAAACACTTTTTCTGAAGCAGTAAATGGGAGGGAGTAGAGAGCTTTTCCCCGCTAAGCCTGTCCTGGTACTTCAGGTTAGTACATCACAGTCTAATGTTTTTGTTTCAGATGATCACACTGGGAAATCTTAGGGGAGAAAAAATAGAAAAGAAAGGAAAAGCAATTGCTAAGGGAGCCCTCCACTTCCCCACGAGGATCAGTGTGAAATCACACTCCCATGGAACACACAAGAAAAATAACACCTTGACTGTGTCCCATGCTGGCATTTGCTTTCTGGCCATCTCTGAGAATACAAAATCAGTGCTGGAGCAGCAATCTGAGCTCCCATCAGAAGCACACTGGAAGAGCAGGATTTCCTATCTCCAGCCTAGCACAGGATGCCCTCTGGAAGCCATGGGAAGGGGGACCAGTAACTTCTGCACAATCACATTCCCAGTTACTGACTCCAGACCCGAGCAACACCAGTCTAACACTGTCCTATGTCTCACCAGAGATGAATTGCAATTAAGTCCAATTATTCTTCACCACAATTACTTGAAGACTCTTCAGGCCCTTATCCTTTCTACACTCTGGCAGCACCTTTACTGAAGGCTTTAGTGTGCCATAACTCTGTTTGTAACCAGAATTAATACATGCTTGTGATAATTGTTAAATAAAGGTTTCATTGTAGAGTAACCTAAATGAGAGCCAGAATCTTCCCCAGTTCATGTTCATAACCTACAGGACTACACCCAAAACTGGTGCCAAGATCAGACTTGCAGAGTCTGCACTATATCCAGGCTGCCTTCCTGCCAAGAAAGGCAAAGCACAGGGAAAAGGCCTCTGCAATCCCTCTTTGCAATGGAATTAAAAAATGCTGTCTGAAAAGTCACCAGAACTCTTGGGCCTAAGCTTTCTATCCATCAAATCAAGACAGAGTCTGCACCAAGAGTCCCCTTAGTCTCTTAGAGAAGGAAATTGCGTGGTCAGATAAGCATGTCCTTAACATCAAAGATTCATTGCTCATAAAATTATCATCAGAACCATCTCTCACGTGAGACAATCCATTCTGCACAGCAATAGTTACACCTTTGATTTCCTCCAATTATGGGTACAGGCTGGTTTGGGAGGTTTTCAAATTCAATATCTCAAACAGTCCACAGCACCAGGCTTTCTCAGCATATACTGCCTGCATAAAGGACTTTTTTTTTTTTCATTTTAATGCTAGTCCCTAAGCCATTTTTGTATCGTACAGTCTTTGTCAAAAGATTAACCTTAAGCTGAAACAAAGACTGTTTCTTTTCTATCAGACTCTTGAAATTCTCCAAATATTCATCTAGATTTAGAGATGAAGATAGAAAACCCTCATGTTTTTCATGTTCTGCTATTCAGTCTTTGCTTGTTCATAGTCTGAGCACATACTGTTTTAGACTTTAGAGAAAAAGAAAGTTCCACCACTGCCCACAGTAAACCAGAAAGCACTTATTCCCTGCTCCTTCCTATAAGTGAAGCTGAAGAAACACTTTCTCTGTTCTTTATTTGTTTTTCAGGGTCAGAAATTCAAGGCACATTGCACAGGCTTCTTATGCCATGGCTAGAGGTCAAATCTCATAATACATGACTTGTCAGTATCTTTTAGCACAATTGATAGGAGTGTGCTGCTGACTCTTGCATTCCAGACTGAGAAGAAAATGTCCAGAGCAACTGAGGTTATATGATAGATTTTGTAAAATATTACCAAGTCTCAGAAAGAAAGATGGTGTTGGAGGCTAAAGAAAAGGGCTGCACATCAACCTTACAAAATGCCAGAGTTTTGATTGATGTTCAAAACTGGTCATTAACAGCAGTGACTCCTGCCAGCCACAAATCTCTACCTAGTATAGGAGGAATTCATATATGCAGCAGAAACATTGACAGAGAGATGCCCTGTCCCAACTCAAATTAAAAAAAAAAAAAAAAGAAGGCATTGCTCCTTTAGTTTAGTTTGTAAACATGTAGAAAATATAAAGGTGAAATTTTGGCCATCTTAGAGTAAATGGAAGAGTTCTCTCTGCTTCCATAGATATACAACTGTAAAAAATGCTATTTATGAGGGGGCAGGAAGAGTCCAGAATGAGTCTAATTTTCCACAAGTAAAAGGAGCTGATATGTTCTCTGTTATTAGGAAGAATTAGCTTCCAGTAACTAGCAAATGATCTACTCTCTGTTAATGCTATGTACAGAAGTATTTCCAGCAGGTCTGGTGAAAGAGAAGGTGAAGGCAACCAGCAGATGTGGCTGCAGGCAGAAACGAGGGCTGGGGAGGAAATCTGAGATTTACTGCTAGGAAATATGATAGCCATTGTTTCTTATTTTGAACTGAGCTTCAATTAGCTAATGATAATAAAATCTTTTTAGGATTCTGAAAGCTTACTAAGGACATATGAATACCCAAAAGCAGGTGTTCTTCCATTAACTGCTCCATCTATTTCCCTAGCAATCAGTGATGTAAATAAATCTCTCTCTCACACACACACACACTTAAACACAATCCTCCCCTCCCCTGATTTTTTTCCAGTTCTGCTCAGGTTAGAGCACAGGGGACAATGGTAAATAATCATCAGGGAAAGGTGAAGCTACATGCACACAAAACCAACCCATTCTCTACAGAAAAAAAAAAAACAACACCTTTTAGAAAATTATGAGCAAAATATTAAGTAAACTCCACATGGTTATGGAGGACCAAACTTCCCTTTACCCCACTGGATTACCTTCACTTGCATCAGGACAGCACATTATTGATGAAAAGGAAAGGAGAGAAGATCAGTGTTCCCACACTGAGCAGTCAGCAGGGAATGTTCTTCAGTGTACCCTGCTTAGTTTCAAAACAAATAAACTTCTGGGTATAGAACAAAGTCTAACTTAGATATTTCACTACAGATTGGTATTAGCTTTTCCTTTGTCCACATCTTTACAAATTCCAGGAGAGAAGGTTAATTTTCATTTCTGCAAATTTCCTTTTACTGCAATTCCCATTTAACACAATTTTTCAAGAAATTACATTTTTAGCCTTCCATTATCCTTCAAGGACTTTACTTTTCTTATTGATTATATTATCAAATATTATCACAGTGGCATCGCTTCCTGTCAGCATGAACAGGTGAATTTAAGGAGATTTTACTTGATAGAGCAACATTTTATATTTAATAAACTTTAAAAAAATTCCCAGACCCAGCATGAAGACAACTTTTTCATTATATATACAGTAGAAAAAGGTTACTTGTTAAAAAGAGTTCCTACATTTAGATTTGAAAAGGAAAGCTATGCAGAAGCCATCTTAATTTCACAAAAAAGTTGTATTACAACTTTTGCCACGTGACTCCAATGCCATTTTCAACAAGTTAAATGTGAAATGGGAGCAATGGAAAACAGGGTGAAATCCTAGAGCCAACTCAGATCCCTGTCAACAAACTCACACTACTTGTTAAAACACCAAACTTATGAAAATATCAAGGTCCAAAAAGCATCTGTTGTGCCACCTGATTATGGCCTACATCTTCTAGCACCACTTTTACCAGAATTATAGGTACAATGCTTGTGAAGATCAATCCTTGGGAGGTTTTCTATGCTATGACAAAAATTATATCTCAAATTAATTGACTTTTTACGGCCTTCCAACACAAGAAACTTACATATTTCAGAGCAAAGTTCTTGTGCTTAGGTAATTAGGAAGAAATACATATAATGTCTTTTTATAAGAACACAATTAAAGAGTAATCACACTTTTGTCATGGCTGACAATTAACAGCCCTCCTCCCCCAGAGACATAATAGAGCTATGTCATTATCATTACCAAAACCTTAAGCCCACTAAGGGAGTATTAGATCTATGCAAAAAAACAAAAAAACAAAAAAACAAACCAGGTTGGGAGAAATCCTGACTCCACTGAAAACAATGGCAAAACTCCCATTTTCCCAGCTCTAATTAACTATGGTTAAATTACAGTGAACAAATAGTGAACTCGGCTAGAGCTGATGAAAGAAGAAAAGCAGATCTTAATAGTCAATGATCCCTCCTGAGCAGTGACTCCAAAAAAAAAAAAAAGAGTTCAGAATACTTTTTTGAGCCAACAATCCCAAATCTTCCACTGTCTCCTCCTGGAAGGTCTCTTGGCTTCAATACCCCAGTAAAAATGACAGAATCAAGGTAATGAGAGGGAAACAGTTACACCATCAGGCAGCACATCAACATGTGCCCAGAGCATTTTTGTCATGTGCATTTTTAACCCTACAGTATCATGAATCTTGTATTAGCCCTCTCCTTGACAAGCCAGGGACCCCAAAAGCAGAGCAGCTCTCTTCTGCCCTATCCTTCTGACTGATAAAGGAAGTGGCATCAGGCTGAGTTGATGGGGACAGCTCAGCTCACTCCAGATTTCACCTTTCCTGTTACTTGGTATTTCATGAAAAGCATTAGTTCACCATTGGTGCACAGAAACAGAGTGGGACCACATATCAGCTTCATAAATACCTTAATACTGCTGGTATTTAACACTTTCAATAGGCAGGCTTCTAGTAGATAAATCAGGAGGTAAAATCAGAATATCATCGTATCATTGTGCTGCCCATCTCCAGAAGAGGAAAAGGCAAAGTTGCTGAGATATGCAGAGGAAACAAACAATATTCATGCTGAAAAGGCATTGTCATAAGACCACCAGTGCATATGGGGGAAGCAGAATGGAAACTAGCACTGGTTATTGTGATAACAAAGAAAACCACAGCAAGAGTGATGAGATTTCTGACAACTTTGCTTTGTGACATATCTCTCTGCTCTTCAGTTTTAAAAAGTTTTACTGAGTTTACATTTTTATAGTTAATTTTCCATATCCTCAAAACACCAGATTCAAGAGGTTTCTCACATGTAACTGAGATTTCTGCTCCTTGTAGCCTACAAGAAAAAGATGCTGTGTTCATCCATCTTTTTTTTTCTTTGAATAGAGATACATGCCGAGAAGATTTGATTATTCATCTCTCTGTTTTTAAATACATCAGCTAGTTAGCATGGTCTATCCAGCTGCAAGTCTAATATGTTCTGGCACAGACAGAGAAATAGATTGGGCCCAGCAGGATCTCCTGGAGAGTCTGCTGTCCTGACTGCCCACGGGGGAGATGAGTGACCTGGTCACAAGGCTCAGACTGCACATACAGCACTGCATCACACTGGAGGAAAGCCACTTTGTGGGAGTGTGTTCAGCCCAGTCCTCAAATATTCTGTTCTGTGGTGTCCAAGCAGATTTGGGTGGTTGCCAAAAGATGAGAGGCACAAATTTTGGCGAGAAGCCAAAAGACAAGAGGCAATTGACCTAGCACTTTTTTTTTTTTCTTCCCTGGGAATTGCAGAGCTACAACATGGCACAATTGCTTACAAATGTTAGGATTGTTTTTTCTACCTGTGCATTGTGTAAAGAGACTAATGTGCTTTGACCTGCAATTTGCAAAGGGGTTACAACAACCATGGGAGAAGTAAAGTGTAGTGCGTGGGTTCAGAACTGTTCAGGTGGAAGAAATGGAAACTGCTGAGTTATAGTGCTCCCTGCAAGCAATGTAATGCTCCTAAATCTTTACTTGCACACAGACCCAACCAAAACTAGCATTATCCAAAAAATCTTGGATTGATCAATGGACAACCACACGCAAAAACCCTCAGGGCACCTGGCCTCCCCTTCCAAACAGGGCTGTGTTTGTGTGACACCTGAAGACCTTGGAGTTCCCTCTGAGCAACTTCTCCTCTTGAGCCGTGACACAAATGGGCTTGGGAAATAGGGGTGTCCAAACCCCCTGCTTTGGAATGAGGAGTTTGGGTGGGTTACACCACCCAGCAGTGGGCACACAGGCAGCTCAAGCTGTTGCTGAAAGGTGCACAGCAGGGCAGGGAACACTGAACCACTGTAAGCAGCCCTGTAGCTGCACAGACAAAGTGCTGTCCCCAGCTATTTACCTTCAAGGACCTATATGAATTTCATTCTGCCATCAGCTGTGTCAATACGAGGGTGCAGCTTCATTGCCACTTGTCCCAGCACCGTGCTCTGGAATAGCTCAGTCAGGAAGCAGAATTTGGGATGCCACCTCAGGCTGAGGAAGAGCTCACACACACAGAGTGCAGGGCAAGAATGTCTCACACAGAGTTAACAGCACAAGGCTTTCTCAAACCATTTGATTTTGTTGCCCTTTTATAAAATGCAAATTAAAAAAATTATGAAACTGTAGGCAATAAAACCTGAATTTTTAATACCAAGCAATCACCGAACCTTTGCACATGAGTATGAAGGACTAAAGAATCCCATTCTTTCTCACAGCACAGACCCAGGAGAATTTCTTTCTCTATATTGCTTTTATAACAGCTATCTATCTTAGTCTGATCTTGTTGATATATTTTAAGGCTTTTAATTTGGAGGCTGTTATTTGCTCAGATGTTATCTTCAGCATATTAAGTACAGTAAGCTCTCACCAAGTCATACGCTGGGCATTTGAACTGGGGCAGAATTTCTGGCTTAAATACCCATGTACAACAGCAGAATAAATAAATAAAGAACACCTTCAAGGCCTCCAAGCACCTAGTAACAAAATCACTCTAACCTTACAATAATGCTCTGCTTACAGTCTTCCCAAAATGCAAGTCATTTGCTGGATCCCAAATGATATTTGGTTGATGGATTGCTGGTGATTTCTACATCAGAGCACCTTGGAGCCCTAGTGCTAAACCCCTGACAGCATTAGCATAAAAGATTTACATTTATGTTATGAGGGCCACACAAGAATAATAATTTTAAAATACATTGCCTTGGCTGCTGGTGCACCATGGGAAATCTAAGAGCAGCAGGCAGCATTCCTGCAATGTAATTACAAAATGGCAGCACGGGAGAGGCTTTGGAGACAAGGAACCAGAGACTGCAGCCATCTGCATGCCTTGGCGAATTGAAATTACAGTAATATATGAAGACATTACCTGAAAAGCCCAGCACCATTTAAATGATTTACTATTACGCCCCAGCAAGCTTTAATTTAAGGATAAAGTCATTCAGCAAGCTAATCTGATATAGGAAGCATTATTTCACACAGTTAAGTTAATTTACACTAGCTGATTGTTGTTGTTGCAGTTGGCATTATTATCTGCACAAACAGCCGATCGGCCCTGACAGAAGCAATATACTGTTTAATACAGCATCTTAATTCAGCAGGCCAGCTATCTGTGATAAAGGTTTGTTTATAAGCAATAATGGGGAGGGAAAGTCATTTTGAGGCTAAGCTGATAACACTGATGAGAACTATGTGGGGGTTTTTCTGGTAAGAAAACAAGCAGGAGCCATCCACTCATTTGTCCACCTGTCTCACAACAGGAACATCCCGACAGATTTCTCTTAGATGGGTTTTGCTCTCCCACCCTAACTGCAGAGTGGATCTTTAGCAGTGTTTTCTGCATGCATTTCCTTTGACAAACAGGCATCACCATCCCAGCACTGTGTGATCACCATCGCAGCTCCTCTTCCCCAGTGAAACACAGGCTTCAGGAAGACCTCCACAGCTAAACTCTGCAATGTGAGCTGGCTTTAAAAGCTTCTAATGCATCACAGAAAAGGCAAAGCACACATGACACATTGCATAGTTCTGGCTGGCTTTCCTCCAACAGCTAATGGTGAGATGCACGGTGATACTCATAGGTGAATAAGATAAACCTATGTTATAAAAAAATCTGATGAAAAGGGATGCCAGGAGAGGCAGAGACAGCCAGTGCCTGGGACAGGGATGGCTTTGTGCTTCCTTTGGAGCAGGGCTTGGATCAGGTTGCCCTAATCCCCGTAGGTATTTGTAAGCACCTTTATTCATTAAGGACTGTAAAAGTCCTTACCAACAAACATCAGCATTATTTTTCCTACAGAAAACAAGCAATAAATAGGAAGCTGTAAAGGAATTACTTCCTGTAGCTTTCTCTTCCCCACCTGGTGAAGTCATCTACTGAACCACAGATACCAAAAGTTGCTTGAGGGAATTCCTTAAGTCTGCTTTCCTCCTCCACATAATATTTGAAGCTCCATGAACATGCTTCTTGAACTTGCCCCTCTTCCCCAAAAACCTATTACCCAATAAAAACATTTCTCTGTTTATGAAGCCAGATTGAATATAACGCCAGTGTGACCATAAAAAGAAAAACCAGCCAACCCACCCTGAATTTGCAAGCAGACTTTCTTCATCTTTCAACAGAAATATCATATTCTGTAATACTGGCTCAGGAGCAGGGACAACAAAAGGATGTTTGGAGACTTCAGCATAAAATCTATCTTAAAATCAGATCATCAAAAACAGATAGAGGGCTCTGTACCATTTACAAGTCAAACCGCATTGAGTCAGAATCCATACTTCTGAAGGCTCAAGTGTTCAGATGTTTCTGAGAAGAAAGTGGTTTTTTCCACAAAAAGCCCAGTGTTGCAGCACCTGAGGTCATCAGACAAGACCTGCCCAGCTGTAACCAGGAGCACACTCCCCCTTTGACCTCTGCATTGCATTCACATTTAAATTTCTGCTGAGCATCTGTCTCACCAGCCACTGGATCAAGTCACAAAATCCAGCTACACTTCCCTTGGGAACCAACAGCCCCACACAGCTCCAGGAGGAAATGACTGCACACACGGCCTCAATCTCCTGGGGCTTCTGTTACTGACAAAGGAACTCACAGAAATTGCAAAAATTCCTTTTGATTGCCAAGTCACAAGTGCTCTGTGTTTTACAAGCTTCTATTACGTAGGAATTACATTATTTAACATCTTATGGCAGAATATCACAGAACCTGCACTCATTTCTGCCACTCCACAATTAGTTCTAATCAGGTGGAAAGCAGCATGAGAGCACACAAAAGTAATACACAGCAAAGAACAGTTTAAGGGATTTCCCCCCCCCCCATGTTTTATAGTAATAACATGATTGTAATTACATGCTTTTTTTTTCTATTAATTTGGATTCTTAATTTCTGTGTTTTCTCTCATATTTGTTCGCAAAAGTTTGTAAATAGTGCAAAATAATAATGAATACAAGATGTTTAAAAACATTCAGTTAAAGCTAAGTAGTTACTATGCTATACTCCTTTCTCATTATATTTTAAGGAGAATAAGCTAGAGCCTTAGGTGGTGTAAAAAGAGAATCATACCTAAAGATTACTCCCCATTCCAACACAATAAAGGCAGCTGAGTGTGTGTGAGCCATTAGAGCACCTTAAGCAAGGAGTTAGATTTGACTCCTGTGTAGGTTTACATTTGAGTATCAGGGTTCTAATGCAGAACCCTTTAAAAAAGGGATTAGAATGGAAAAATGGGGGAGAATAAAAATATGTCCATTTTTGAGTTTTACTTTGAAGAGCACAAACACATTCAGACATGCAGAAAATAAAGAGGAATAATGCAAATTAATTTGAAATTATTTGGATGAATTAGGCTTATGGTCTGGTAACTGAATTATGCAGTTAGATATACATAACATAGCACAGTGTATGGGAATCTAAGGTAATGAGACTAAAAGCCAAAACATAATCAAGTATTAAAGAATAAAAGGGAAAAAATGTATTTTCACAGATCATTTGGGGTAAATTCAGGATAAGATGATACAACAGCTGAAATGTTGCAAATGGAAAGCATATCAAGAACACAGGCTGAATAAATTATTCATAATTAAGTCACATACATGTTTTCCTATTTACTATACTTCTTACAGGGAAAAAGACTTTCTTCCTTTTGTAAAATTAATTTAAAACAGGAACTAATTTTATAAATCACTGAAATTCTATGACAAAAACACAGCTCCAGCCTTGCAGAGTTAGAGAAAGCTCATGTCCAAATTACTCTTTAGTACTTTATTCTATGACTTGACTCTCTCACTACTCAGCATTAAATATTTTTACTCCACTGTGACTGGGTAAGTTGCTCCTGAAATGAATGACACAATAGCCTGTCAAGGATGAATTTCATCCACATGAAGGCTGAATCTAAGAAAACATTTTGGTGTTCTTGCATTTCTAATGCAATTTCTATTTAAATATTAAAATACAAATCCAGAGAGAATACATGGAGGCACTATACATATACACAGAGACAACTGGGAGTATTTCTAATTTCATAACTTGTTCTATGGTCAGGGAGGTATGTCATTAAACTATTTTATTCCACCTAATAAAATAAGTAACATTTATTAACTGGGGGAAAAACACTAATTGATTTTGTCTTCTGGACACCCATACCTCCTAGCCATGTTTAACTGCCTGGGTAATTGTATAAAAATGTAGTGTACAGCTAGATAATGTACAGAATATGAAATTAATGGTTGAATTCCTCATGCTTGATCCATATTTAGTAGGAACCTTCACCCCAGCCCCTGCTGCCTTCCATTCCAAACTGAAACCCTCTTAGTGGATGGCAACAGAAGATACAAGTAAAGGCACTGGATGGAGTAGAAATAGCAAAGGTCCCTCTCAGTCAGTTCAGGGATATGTTTCTACTGAAGAAGGGAAAAGAATAGGATAAGAGAAAATTAGTTTAGTACAGTCCATCAGTTTGTGATGATGGCTTTATTCCTCTTGGTAGAGAGAGGACTAAAAGAAACAGGTAATGGCAGAGGTTATAACAGTTAATAGTGGACTTGCATATTTAAACAAAGCAGGATGGCTTCTGGATTGGACTACAAGACCAGGAGACAAAAGGACACAGGTCTCAAAATTCAGTTTCCTTGAATAATCCCTGTGTGAAAAATAGAACAATTTTTCCCACTGCCCTTCTTGTTGGGACCAGGGAACAGAACACCATGGCAAAAGCTCATGGGTCGAGACAAAGCCAGGGACATTGGTTACCAGCTACCATCGTGAGCAAAACATGCTCACTCAGCCAGCATGAGAAATTAATCTGTTGCCAATTAAAATGGCATTAGATATTGAGAAATAGGAACAAAAAATAAAAACCTTTCCCCAGCTTCGGTTCTGGTTCAACATCACTTTCTCATTCTGGACTCCTGTACCTCCTGTCCCCAGAGGAGCAGAGGGATGGACAAGGGGCTGTGGTAACTCCATCCCAGCCTCTCTGCTGCTCCTCCCTCCTCACCCTCCCCCCCCTCCATGGGGGCTCCCAGGGCTGTAGAATCACCCGGATTCCTCACTCCTGGGCAGGTGCTGTGCTTTCAGGAACACAGCTGGGACTGACAGCTCAGGGCAGCCCCAGGCTCCCCTCACAGAGCCCTGGGCACACCCAGCCACTGCCCTGACCTCACCCTCAGGCCTAGGTTTAGGGTTTTTCTTCTCCCTTTCAGTCAGTCTTTTTATTGTTAATGTCATTCTTTTAAAAAATACTTGCACGTCTTGTTACCTACTTCCATTTTATATTTAAGGAATTGTTCTAAAAATAGTCTTAAAGAGAAAAATCACTAAGAAGGAAACACAAAACTATGTGCTATATTATTAGATTAAGACATTCTTAGTCATATACAAGACGTTATTAAGGTGCTGCAAATTACACACAATTTTTCTATCAATCATGCAGGACACTTAGCTGTGTTACTTCTGTGAGAGAGAGCACAGGAGAAACCCCTAGAGAAACTGCCTGATAGTCTGAGCAGAAGGAACAAAAGACAGGACCTATATTCACTGCAAAAAGTAGACATATGTTAGACTAAAAGTAACTATATGACATTTCTCCCACAGGTTCGGGGTTTTTTTTAAACAAAAACTAAGAGGGCACTTCTATTAAAAGTATACAAGGAGATGTCTCCAAAGCAAGCCTCAGCAGGATTAAAATATTCCTACCATGAAAGATGATGAGGTGGTATTTAGATCAAGAGCCTTAAACAATGCAGAAAATCCTACAAGATCTCATTAGAAGAGATTGATCTATGAATAAATTATATTTGATTTTGGTTTCGTTTGTTTGTTTTGAGAGAGTGCAAAGTGCTGTAAAGGCTTGGACCAGAGTCATGGCTAAAGCTGAAGCAGTCTATATTAAATTAAACAAGAAAACAAAATAACCTAAGGCTTTGCCATGGGATTGGAGTGGATTTGCAGAGCTTCACTCCAGCTTCCACTGGCTGCAAACAGCCCCAGGTGATGGTAACTCATCGGTGCAGCCCTCAGGGCACCAGGCCAGCCCCCATCAGCACAGGACCAAGGTTTCTGAGCTCCCCAGAAGTCAAGGTGAACCCCTCAGTGTACTGTGTCCAAGTAAACCTGGCACATCCAGCTCTGACTCACACATCCCTCCCCCCTGAGCAGGTCATGGATCCATTGGCACTAAAGAGTTATTCAGGGTTTTACAAGCAGAAAATCTATCAATTTACTTAAATTTATGCCTTCACTGAGAGGACAAATTACACTTTGGAAGATTGTTTCTGCAAACACCACCTGAAGCTTGCAGCCTGGCAAAGAACAGAGAGATAGGAAGCAAAGCACCCAGACAGCCTGGAGTAGTGTGGCTGTAGAAGATAAGTTCTACCAATTAAAAAAGGAGTTCAGTGCTGCTTCTGATCATGCAGCCCAGCTATTTCCTTGGGGGTGTAATACAAAACAACAGGGAAGCAGCAGCACTTCCCAAGATTCCATAAAGAATCATCAATATGATTAAGAATTTCTGCTACTGCCATTCCTGTCACTGTCCTGGAAAGATTTTTAAAGAAAAATTCTGTGAAATAATGTACAGCGATAAGTTTTCGGTTAAATGTTTAAGATTTTCATTCATTTTTGTCAATGCTTTTTTCATTTTGCCAGTAAATAACACACAGAGATGAACTCCCTTCACCTCTGGGCACGGATAAGAATAAGGCTGGGTTTGTAGGTAATATTAGTTATTAGATAAATGGAAATAGCAAGGAAAGGACAGACATGCTGTCAGGTGCACAGGCAAGTCACATCAGTCAGTCTAATAAAAGATACTGCCTCTCCCCACAAACTCCATCTCACATTCTTAAACCACTTTGTTTACAAGAACAATATGGTACACATAAAAGAGCACTGCTGCTTGGATCAATCAGATAAGAACCTTGCCAACAAAATAACTTTTTTCATTAAAACATAACACATTTAAAATTGGATTCTGGTCTTATGTGATTCTTTAGGTCCTCTCTGCATCACCAAGTAATGAATTCTAATTGGAAATATGGATTGACACTCCTAATTTATGGCACATTAGAGGTGTGATTCTGTTTTCACAGAATTTTTGTACAACAGTGAATCATCTTCAAACTATACAGATATTGCTACATAAAGATCAGAATTGAATAAATATGTTGTTGTTCAATAGTCCATATACATTGGAGATAGCCAACATGGGATATTAAAGGTCTTGCCCCTGCATAATTTCAACTCTTTAAAACATTACCTAGTACACAGATATAAATATTTGGATTAAATCATGCACCCACTGTGTAGGCCCTCTTTATACTCAATTTTGCCATCTCTCTGTATTCTAAATCACATGCATCAAATCTTCACTCCTTCTCTTACATTTAATATGCAGCTCTGGAACTGCAGTTATACATCATTTTCATTTGTTGAAGAGTGATATATAATCTGGACTGAAATTAAATAATGTCATCCTGTGTTTGGTATTTATTGATACAAATTCAACCTGCTCATATTTTAACCTCCAATCTTCCACCAAATAATCTGTATTTAATTATGCATTCCACCTCTCTACTGACCTTTGAAAATATCCCTCATGACTACCAATCAAAAGTGATATAAATTAGAAATTCTTTTGAGTCCTTTTACACTATGCATTCCACTCCCCAAATTAGTGAGTACTTCAAGTTCATTCTCAAAATCTGCCCCCCTAATCCTAAAAACTCAAAGCCGCCAAGCCCTTCAAGTTCCCAAAAATTCCAGGTAATTATTAACATATCACTGCC
Organism: Chaetops frenatus; assembly: GCA_013400775.1. NCBI lineage: Eukaryota > Metazoa > Chordata > Aves > Passeriformes > Picathartidae > Chaetops > Chaetops frenatus. The sequence continues at coordinate 215,515 of VZTR01032150.1, forward strand.
CGTTTGACAAAGAGAAGATTAATGAATACATGAAGCAATCCCAAATTATGTAATGGCTAAAAGCAAGGAACATTTTGGGTATAACATTCAAAATGTTTGCAAATAAGTTCTGTTCTTACAAGAAACTACAGCTGCACTTTTTGATATTCAAGTACAACTTCCTAGAAACATTTATTATTTTATGAAAGAATCAACAAAAAAAGGCACATGGAGGAAATAAAGTGGGCAGAATTCTAGCCCCTCCCACCATTTATTTACTTATTCTTACAACTTGTGTAAATAAGCTGCCATCTGAGCTGCAAAGGAACACCTCTTATAGATATGTGGCTTTTAATTTACTACACAGTATGTGAGAGTTCAAGCTTAGAATCAACTCACAAAATAGCAACTTAAAATGGTTTTAGCATGTAGAAAAGAGCAACTATTTTAATAACTCATTTCTATGCTCTTACCATGAAATTCACTTTACCCTCCTGAACCCTAAGTATTCTGACTGTTCTCAGAGACAAAGGGCCTTGAGGGAGTGAAACCCATCCCACGTAGACTTTGGCCTGACACAAATCCCTGTGAGCAAATACATGGCTAAGTCACAGTCATCATCAGCTCCAGGATACACAGGACTCCAACTCTTTTACATGATGGCAGGAGTAAAATACCTTTGCACGACTGTAGGGCCTATATTGCAAATAATCAAGAGCTTCAGAACTTCAGTGTGCCACAAAGAGAAGGAAAAAAAGCTCAACTTGGATCACATTTCAACTAAGAAGTTCCATGCGTGTAAAGCAGCCTAAGGATGTAATCGATGATTTACATGAAGAGGCAAAACAACACCAGTGGTCCCAGCAAAACAGACTGCAGTTACCAGTAATTAGATTAATTCTATCATAACAGCAGGAAACTGTAGGTATGTAACTCAGAAACTTCTCAGAATTGCTTAAGAGCTCGGTGTCCAGCACACTTACAGCAGGCAACTTCTGGTGCTCCAGAGAATACTCCCACTCTAGCTGTTACAAGCCAAAGATAAAGGAAATTTTCAGCCTTTAAGAGCAACTTGGCAGTAACTCTGCTGTTTGGATTAATAGTAGTGTTTGAACACAGGGCAAATACACTGGAAACATCTATCCATTTTACATGGAATTTATTAAGTACTGGCCAGAAAAAAATGTAGGCTTCTTTCTATGCTGCTTTATGTTCTAACAGTTCTCAAGCTTGATCTTTGTGATTGTTAGCAAACTTGGTCATTTTAAATATGATCTTGTGCTTTTATTTCCAAGTTGGTACTAACTTTTATTCTTGTCATGCTCATAAAGGAATAATCATATTCACATACAGCTGGTCTTTGGCTAAATGAAAAAGAGTTCTTTGAGTCTCATCACCCAAAATAACCTGAAGATGTCCTTGCCCATGACAGAGGGGTTGGAATAGATAAACTTTAAATTTCCCACATAAACAATTTCATGATTCTATACTATAAATAATTTTCTCCATTCCTCTGATCATGCTCTAGGCCTTAAAGGCATTCTTTCATTTTAACCTTCATCTTTTCTCCATACAGGGTACAAGTAGTTGTGCAGTATTTTGCCCTTTTCATACCAATATCTTTCTGAGGATATTAGTTCTGCTTCTTCAGTTGACATGCAGAACTCTAAAACTGCATTAACTCTAGCTCATGCCTTCACATTAACTCACAGAACTTCCTTCAACTCCATCCATGACCCACTGATAGGGCTGGAAGCCTTATTTTTGTACACATAAATGCACCCACCTGTAAATCAGCCCCATTCCTGAACAAAGGTTTCACATTGCAGATTACCTTTCCTGGATTCCCATTGGGTTTAGACAAGGATGATTGCTGGAATAAATCACATTAGGAAACAGCACTTTTTTCTGACAATGTAACCAGATTTTTCACCTTTCCTCCAGGACTTTGAGGGTGAGCTCTGCCCCTGCAGTTGAAGTCTGCCCACGACACCCTGAGGTCCTCAGGAACGTAAGCTGTTGGTATCAGGATAATGCATATAGCAGCAGTAGTTGATTAATATTGCTAATATTAATATGCTATCCCCTAGGTCAAAAATGAATACTGAGGGGAAAAAATCCAACAAAGCATAGTAGGAGTTGTATAGGCAAAAGTTTTTGGTTTGGTTTATCTTTTGAGACCATTTGATTAGACAGATTAGGTTTCTGTACATCTCTCTAAAGACCACAGTTATAGCCAGTGTCATGACTTTCAAATCCTTTCAACTGCAGAAGGGAATCAAACATAGCTGTCTTTTTATCCCAGCTTTTACTCTTTAGAATTCTAAAAGCTTGCTTTGCTCATCTGTCAAAGGGATGGCATTAAGGGGATCACTGTTGACAAGTGATAGTACAAATTATGCAACACAAATGACATTTCACTACCTCTCCTCTGATCTGCAATTCCCACTCTCAATCATTCCCTATTCTATGAAAATATTAAACCACAGATCCAACTGCAGAAAAAGTGATAGTGTAGGCGTCTCTTGATATCCTGCTACTGAACAAAAATATGTTCTGAAGCCCACACCTATAATTATGTTTGTGAAAGAGGGCTCCATTTAAAGTCCCCTGGTTCCTGTGGGGATCTTGAAATATAAGTATATAGATGTCATGATCAGGACAGGATCAGGGCTATAAGGTCTTTTCTAAGTAAATGTTAACAGTTCTGAAAGGTCTTGCATTAAATTCAATGTAAACCAGCAGGTAATATCACTAGCCTGTACTTCATCCAAGAGGTTTCTCTCAGACAAGGAGAAACTGAAAAATGTTTGTGTCCTTCCAGCTTGCCCCTCAACAAAGCCTCTCTCAGATCCATTCAACATCAGCATGAGGAGTATTCTCATGTTCTCCCATGGTTTAGGAGGAGAGAACTGCAGTGACAAGAGGATTCTGAGAAATCAAGTTGCAGCACTAAAGCCACTCAGGTCAGAGCAAGAGCAAGCAACCAAATAGCCAGGAGTGTGTCAGCAATGGTGGTGGTGAGGAGAGGAGCAATTCCAGCAGTGAGGACAGAGCCGCTTCCAGCGTGGCATCACACAACCCACACACATTGGCTGCACTGCTCTAAATAGAACAAAAAATAGGTTTGCAAATTTTAGTGCTGCACTCTTATCACTGCAGTAAGACAATTTAGTCCTTAGACATTACAAATCAAACTAACAGGAGGCTGAAAGTAAACTAGTTTTCACACTGCCTCAGAGGAGGAGGACTGGAGGTGGGGCTTTTTTCCCTATCAGATGAGATTATTCCCACCTCATCCACACATGTTGATGCTCATTGTAAACTGGAGTAACACTGATGGTAAAATAATTGTAAGAGTCACCTGAAGAGACTGCATGGGCACCACAAATGCTACTGTTACCAAGGAAGTCTCTGCACACAGCCTTTGCAACCAGGACTTGCAATTATTCTCAGAGTCAACAGCGCAGAGGAGGTTCATCTTCAATAGCTTCTCTTTTGGAACAAAAATATTGACTGAAAACAAGGCACCAGTGTTTTCAGAAGTGGACAACTGACTCATTCTGGCACCTGACCTCCAGACATTGTCAAAACACTGAAATATTGAGATGAACATAAGGGTTGTATCACACAAGAGAAGGAGAAATGGGATTAGAGATAAAAGTTTTGCCACAAGGCTGTATTTAGACCGAAGAGAAACAAAGGAACAGATAGAACTGTATTAATCTATTTTTAGCCCAAAGCTGTAAAAAGCTCTTGTGCCAAAAACCATCCCTCCAAGCTACACTTGGCATATCCCTGCTCTATATTATATTAACTGCTTTTATTAACAGTCTTATTACTCTTGAAATGCACAAGAACGGAGCAGTTTGCAAGTGAACAGAATCAGACTGCAAAGAGTACAAACCATGGGAGGTGTTACAAGTGACTTACTGGCTTGGTATAAATCTGAATACAGATTGAGGAAGCCACTCATAAAGCACCTCCACAGGTGAGTCTCAGCAGACGTGATTAGGAGGGTACCTGGAAGTTTTGTGTGCACACAATGGGCCACTACAAATCCTTCAACTTGTCAAACATGCTTAGGCATCTCTGTTTATCTGGGAATTATTCTATGTTATGTCTTGGAAGAAAAGGAAATACAGACCTTGGCTTACTGCTACAGAGTAAGCCACTGGAGCTCTTTGTGAAGTAGGATTATATTGAGTTTAAGGATAAAAATCCCATATTCTAATGTGATTTAGGACACACAACTCCCTGTGCAAGTTTTCCCAACCTTGATCACTTTTCTTAAAGCTGATTTTAGTTCTGCTGAGTGTATTATCCAAGAATCAGTCAGATTAGGGGGATAAAATGGAACTAGAGGGAAAGATAGATGCATTAAGAGCATTAGAACATAAAACCTTCAGTATAACTCCCAGTTTAGCTGAATGGTACTCCTGCTCAAAACTGATGGTGTAGCCTCTATGGATGCCTTCTCACCTGCTGATGGAAGCCATAGGTACTGCAAGGGAACTGAAGGGTGCTTCTATTTATTGTGTATGGCATAGCCAGTTATTAAACATGCTTCCTTTTATGTTTGTTCTTTATGTTTCATTCAACAAAAGGAAAACAGTTGGGGAGAAGTTAAAATTTATTTGAAACCATGGCTCTAATTTATGCTTTAATCCATGTAAAGGTTGGGCACTACCATGACAAACCAGGACCAAGATTTTTGAAAGTTAGATTGTTATATAGTAAGATAATTCCTTGAACTCAAGCAAAAATTCCTTAATTAAGATAGGAATGTTCTATGGTTATATGAAAGAGGACAGTCAGCCCCAATACACTTAATTTTTGCTATCTGTTGTATGATCTACACAAGTCTGCTTGACTTCCCTTAAATATTTGCATCTCTAATTAAGAAGCTGAGTATTCCTCAGGGAGCTGGATTAAAATAAGTCCTCAGCTTCATCTGATCACTGAATTATTATTATTCATGGGAGTTTTATTGTTAGTGTCACACCTAATGTAGTCTCAAGCTATATTAATTAATGTAATTTTAGAGTGGTCTCCCCATATTTCTCCTCATCCTATCCCTTGTGTCCTTTTGTCACCATGTTCAGCATGGATAAAATTGTCCTGTGGAATATAGTGTTTGACAAAATCAACCTTTTATGTCTTGGACTGTCTCTTAGCTGGGGCAGCTTGCCCATAAGGGAATTCTTCCTTACCAGAGCTGTCATTAAGGATTCTGAACCCTCTACAAGTCCATAGTAGGTGAACTTACAAAAGTCAGTAAGCCTCTGAGGGGACCTTAAGCTGTGATATGAGTATTTAATCCTCTGTTTCTTTTGGAACCTTTACACAAAGTGCTCAGCAGTTGAATTCTGATGAAATGGAAAGGTAAACTCTAATTAGAACAATGCAGTTCAGGCTTTTACATTAGGTTGTCACAGCACTTTCAATAAAAAAAAAAAAAAATCAATGTATGAGGGCTTACAGCTCAGACATGAAAAGGTTTCATGAACTTCCCTGGGCTGGCAAAGGTCTCTAGCACATTGTAAAGCTCATTTTTAGCCAGTTTTCATACAGAAATAATTCTCATTAAAGAAAAGGGTACCAGTGATACTGCATTGGCATGAGAGCAGCTTTGGAACCCATTGATTATTTTCAGCTATGACACACCAAAGAAGTGCAATGAGAATTATTTTGCTGTGTTCTCTCTGGATGTAGTTGTTAGACAGAGAAGGCACACAGCAAAGCACAGAGAAAAGCTGCAGAGCAGAAATCACTCTCTGCTCCAGCAGCCAGAATCCACTGAAGCTCACACCTTATGGACATTATTGCCAAGCCCAGAATGCACAAATGCAGAAAAGCTTTAATCATGGGAGCACTTGGCTTCAGATGAACTTGTTTGTAGATAAAAATCCCTGCAAAACTGAGGGAGGATTATAGTGGGTTTGGCTGTTTGGTGGTATCTACACAAAACTTGTTTTACCTGGCAGACAACCTGCTTACAATGAGTAGAGGACTGAACTCTCAATTCCAATCTCTCTTAGACACTTACATTCTTCTCTATACTTGTGATTTAAGATTTTGGCAAAGTTGATTGCCCTAAACAACAAAGATAATTTATCAATTTTGTTGTTGTTTTGTTGTTTTTGTTTGTTTGTTTGGTGGGTTTTTTGTTTGTTTGTGGGTTTTTTTGTGTGTGTGGTGGTTTGGTTTTTTTTTTGGTCAATTGTGGCCATGTGGGTATTGACATATGAAAGAAACAAACAAAAAAAAATTAATTGCATTAAAATTTTAACACTTTCCTTAAAGGTGAGGGTCACACTTTTGCTCAAGGGATCTGGGAACTCTGAAACAGGAAAAGTGTGAAAATGAGACTCCTTTGTGCTGAGTCTGTACAAAGCTAACATTCCAAAGGGTGAAGCTACTCAATAACACAAAAATCACATCCACAACAAAGGTAAATTGCTTCCTGGTAATGCTTTTCATCTCAGGCCTAATTACAGCCAAAAATATTCTGCTGGAACTCACTGAAATTCCTTCCTAAATCTATTTCCCATTAGGACTAACTGCATATACACTTTTCTAGGACTTTCAAAGTAGTATAACCAAAAAACAGCTTTATCAGCAGAAAAAAAATTTTAAGATCTAGATCCTTTCTACTTTTCCATGCAGCTCTAGAGTTCTGACAGTCCCCCATTTTTAAAGTATAACTTTATATAATACTGCATCATTAGAGTTATTCTATAGTTCAGTCTCCTGGGTAATTTGCTTTACTTGTTTTGAACATGCAGAAAAAAATTAAAGAAATATTGATAATTACCCCTAAGACCTGAGATATGGGTGATTTGAGGACAAGTATAAAACAAAACAGGCTTGATGTAAAACTTTCAGTGAAAGAATTCTTAAAAGAAAAAAAGACAATTGGAGAAAAACAACACAGGTTTGGGCAAAAGAGGAAGGAAAGCAGATTAACTTTAGTGGTGTCTAAGATCACATGAAGGAAAAGTGAAGCATCATCCTGGAACATTTACCATAGAAACATTAGGCCATTAAATTCTTTCTTGTTTCATCCTAACTCTCCTGTCATCTGCTGGGTGTCCAACTATGTTAAATAAAATACTTCAAAGGAAAGTCTCAAGTGTTCAGCAGCAGATTTTGCTCCCAGAGGTGCTGAACTGGCAAAAGTGGAAGCATGTGGAGCAAATATAACTAACCAGAAAGGAAGGATGGACTACCAGAGCATTTTAGAGCAAGAAAATAAAATAGTAATGAATAGGCTGGAAGATGAAGGTGAGCATGATCTAGGCTTCATTAGGAAGGCAAGGGATGGCAGGGATAACAAACCCACAGCTTCCTAATACACATCTAATTTGTGCAGATAAAATTATATTCCTGTGCATAAAAGGAAATAACACCTTCCTTCTGCCTCTGGTTGTGAATAAGGTCACTCAGAATGGGGTCTCCAGGGTAATAAAGGCTGGGTAAGGAGTTCTGCACAGCCCAGGCACAGGGTTCTCATGGGAGTAAGGATCTAGGTACCTGAATATCTGGAATAAATCAGAACTGGAGTCACCCACCGTTAATGTGGTGTAATCCACCATTAGTATAATCCACTCTCTTCAGAAAGACGCATCCCTGCTCCTCAATCACACAAAGAAATCCCAACCCAGACCAGATCTAATAATTCTGTTAGAGGAAAGACAAGCACAATCCTTTGGGCTGAATTTTGCCTTGCTTTTAGAAAACACCAGATCTTCAAGCAGAACTGGTGACACACATTCCCACCATATCAAAAGTTCAAGTGGGAAAAGCAATTTATTCATGCCCCACGTTTCAGGGGATCCAGATAAGATCATTACACATTTCTGTTGTCAAACACTGTTGATAGAGTGTCACAGAGTATTAGATTTGCTGTGTCTTATTTATTATACATGTCCACATATTCTGATAATTGGGTTGAATAATATTTCATGCAGGCTAATGTGAAAATCATTTTTGCTGAATATAAAATTGCTTATTTTGATTCTGCAGGGGTTTGTTTTGTCAAAACTCATGTAGCACTTAGGAAACTAATAACTGTTCAATTGTGGAGCAGAAGTGTAAAATTATCTTAACAGAATTGCAGAGAATGAAAAGAACAATGGAACTGACCTCACTTGTTTGATTATTAATGGTGTTTCATCTAATTTACAAGTTCTAACCTTCTGTAATTCAAATGCAGAGTGCAAATGTATCTTTTTATCTCACAATCACTAATTAGTTATGCTATATATCACCCCAGTTTTGCTCTAGTTAAACAATGGGACAGAAATCTGCAGGAATGAACCAAGAATAGTGTTTAGAAAACCACATTAGATAAAAAAAGACTAAAAAAATCTTTGAAGATTATTTAATATATTTTATAATGTGGTACAGCTCCCTCTCCTCAGCTAAGGAAAACAAAATCATTAAATATTAAAAGTGAAACCTTTCTGGCAATGCTGTGATTTACTAAGAAGCCTTCTGTTTCCTTCCTAAGACCTCACAGAGCCACCAACCACTGGCAGAAAACGGCCCTGATTAAATCAGTCATTTACAGGAGCTGCTCAGACTCCACACCAACTACAACATTGCTTTTTACATTTCAGAGAAAATCCCCTACTCTAAAGACAAGAATAATTAGATTTCAGAGATGAGAACGGCAAGAATGGTGAAACAATGCAGAATCTACACCCATTTCCTCTACACCTCCCATAGAAAACACCCAGCAGGATTTGCTGGGAGCCAGGAACAGGAGCAACAGGCACTCCCCTGAGCTATTTGGGTTATGTGCACAGCAAGGAGTCAGGGAGAGGGTGATGGTTCCTCCCCCTGCCCCAGATTTGCTTGCATCAGACTTCAGCTGTCTTTCATGACTTTGGTTTCTCAGGAAGTTTTGTAAAATAAAAATCCACACTTGCTCAGCTGATGGATTTTTTTTCCCCTCCATGGTTAAACTACCATAACAACAGAGTAAGGCACATGCTGGGATCAGGCCAACAGCCTCAGTTTGGGTGGTTCCTATGAGGCACTGGCATATCAACAGAAGAGAAAACACATCTCCACAAAACAATTAGTTAAAAATTAGAAGGTGATAAAATGGAAAAGTGGTGTACTTAGATTAAATTTAGGACCGAAGCTTCTCTCCTTCCCATTAATTCAGTGATGGATTATACCACTGCATCCTCAATACATTTGTTTTAATTAAAGAAAACTGAAGGATGGTCCATGCTCATTCAATATTTTAGGTCAGCATCACTACAGAATTCTGTGCCAGTATATATCCTACCTGTTTCTTCCCTTATACTCTAATGAGGTCATATTTCAGTGAAAAGGGTGAAAAGCTCTAAATCTTTAGTTTTCAAACTGTTTTTTTTTCCTTTTACAGTTTTCCTTCTGAAAGGACTGCCCACCCTTACCGCCCATTAACAACAGAGTAATTTCCTCTCTTTTCACTCCTGTCTGACACCGCCTAAAGGATCCAACAATGACAAGAGGAGACCAACCAAGATTCTTTCTGCTCCTTATCCATTTGATTTTATCTTTCTGTTTGATGCTTCTGAAGTTCCTAGCACAACAGGACACTGGCCCATGACAGCAACTCTGAGACACAACTGTAACACAAATAAATAAGAAATGTTTAAAACTCCTTCTTTTCAAGGAAAATGGAAAGGCTCCAAACTATCACTATTTTTAAAGTTTTACACTTATATAGTCCCTTTAAGTTAATTTTTCTTGTTCTCTGGCAACTAGCTCTCTTCTCAGCCCTCAGGTCTGTCTGGGCTACTGAGCTCTTTGTGGCTTCTGTACAAAGGGACACATCAAGGGTAGCTAAGACCATTAATGCCACCAAGGAGAAAAATACTCATAGTGGATGATTACATACAAACAAACCCAAGAACCTGCTTCTAACACATTGTAACACCTACTGGGTTTTGCAAAATCTTTTTTGGGCAGCTGTCATTACCACTTATTGCTTTCATTAAGTCTGTGCTGTGTTTATTTCCCTTTGCACCCTGCTGTTATCTGTTATTTACACGATGCCACAGATTTCCACACTGCACACAAAAAGTGGGGATTTTGAAGACATTGAACTAAGCAGAGTTTTCAAGAGCGTATCAGAGGTGGGAGGGTAAGAGGGAATGCAGCACAATGCAAAGGTGAGCCACAGTCTGAAATCCAAAAAGCCCAAAGCACCAAACACTGGTTAAATTATCACAGGAAAGAACTCAGGCTGTCAGCTGGAGAGCAGAGGTTTCCTCACAGAGAATAATGCTAAAAGATGAGAGTCTTTTCGAGAGTGAGGTATCTGTGGAAAAAGAAAGCCCACAAAAACACCAACAGCACCCAGCCTGAAGAAAAAAAAAATAAACTAACTCAAACAAACAAACAAAAATAACTCCAACAAAATCAGAAAAATGTCCTTTACATCACATTCCCTGGCACTGTGTATATGAGCTCCAGGGCTATTCCCTGGCAAAGCACTTCCATAGCTGCTTAGAATTTTCCTCACTCTAACAGGGACAGCCTTCAGCCTGCAGGGGAGTAAAAAAATCTTGCAATATCAGCAGATCAATACTTTGGTATTCAGCAAAACTCTATTTCACTTTTTTTCCCCTTTCTCTTCCATCTCTGTTGGCCAGCATGTTCAGGCTTCTTTCTCCCTGACCAGAAATCCAAAAAATTCTCTCTTCTGAAGCCTGATTTTTTTCAGACACCCAACAGCCTCACTTACCTTCGTATTACAAATGCAGAGTATAAGATCATCTTTATTTTTGATCACTTTGAGCACAGAATCATTTGCTTTGCCAATGATTTCATTCATATCCTGGCAGGCATCCTCTCTCTTGCTGTTTCTCAGGCCGGTTCACTCCTCTCAATGAACAAGTTATCAGTGCAATTTTATCTTCTCATCCATGAGAAGATAAAATTGCATTTTTCTTTGAAGAAAACAATTCTCTTTGCCTCTGTAAGGGCCCACCAAGCCCTGCCCACACCAACACAACCAAGGACCCCTCAGTTAAGGAAGAGTGAGGGTAACACGTGCTCCATAGCACAGCTCAGCAGGAGCTTGGTTTCCCGTCTGCCTCTGAAAGAGTCACCTTGCTTTTGCCCTTCACAAAAAGATGTGTGTGGATTTGTTTTATTTTACTCATCTGTTCAGAAGACAGAATTTCTTAAGATCATACAATATATCTGCATATGACTGTATGCTGTGCAATAATTCTAACTAGAATATTCTCAGAGCAGCTACTCTTGGATGCTTTAGCCACTGAGCTCCATTTTGCTTGCCCTTCACAAAAAAAAACCCCACACAACAGGAATAGGAGAAGATCAGAAGAGAAAAGGAAAGTGATCAGATAGTCAGAAAAAAACCCTACTTATGAGACTGATCTTCCAGAGACATTTAATAAAAGGCACAGCATTGGGAAGGTTAGCAGCATATACCTACTTAGCTTATAATATTATGGAAGAGGTTGAAAAATTCCACAGGAGCAAAATATTGATAATTAATGAACAATCTTTTGTTCATAGCTGTCTAAATTGATTCTAGTGTTTTGATCAAAATAACTTAAATAAATTAAATCCCAGGCAAAATATAAAGGACTTAAGGAAAGGAAACACTCAGTTAATTTTGACAGGCTGTTTAGTCACAATGGTGCTGATATTCAGAAAACCCTGTTTATCATGGTGCACATTTCCAAACAACAGCCCTTCAGAGCTGGGTATCTGCTGTGCTATCCTGGCTTGCTGTTAGCTCATCATTTTAAAGTTTAGATAGAGGTTCTGTTGTTTGTTGTTTTTTCTTTTTTTATTTCAAGGTCTTTGCTAAAACATCTGTGTACCACATTGCTGCTCAGTCACATTTATTTGTGCTTATTATCTTAATTATTTTTGCCAGAAAGACTGACAATTATGCATTTGCAGATGTAGTAGATCAAAACCCTCTGAACACTGTAGTGTTTGCTCTGGGCTTATTACTCCCTGATACTTTTGCTATCAGTAGAATTTGCTTGTTTACCATTGCTATCTCTCTTTAGATCATTTATTTAGATGAGACACAGTGAGGAGTTGCAGTGCTGACTCCTAGGAGGCCTCATTTGTTATCTTCTCCTAAATGAACAGTGGCTACTTTACTACTGTTTGCTATTTTAAGCCAAAGCTCCACTCACACCTGTGTTCTCGCTTACACTTCACACAGATCTGAGTTTAAACGAGATTAAGCTATACTGGCTCCAAATTCAGCAACGGGGTAAAAGGTTTCCAGAGGAAAGAGAAATGTTAATTCTGGGCCAGTGAGAAGGACAAGCATTCGGCTTTTACAAATTGGAAGAGGGGTCATTATATTGCTAATTAAAAGAAGTGAGGGGGGAGGAGGGAGGGGGAAGAAAAGAAAAATATCAGCTTGAGAATTTTGCTGTGACACTTCTCTTGTAGAGAAGACAAGTCATCCTCAGCAGAGAGACAAGTGTAATGCAAGAAAGTAATCTTATTTGGAGTCTAGGTGCAATTTCAGGGAAATGAGCATGTGTTACCTCCTACGTTTCAACACCTTTGTTTCTCTTAAGAGGAAGCTGAGTGCACAGGAGGGTAAATAAAGCTGGATTCATAAAGATCTCCATTTTGTGATGGGATTTGACTGAAATTCGTTACAGTGTAAACTCTGAAACTTTGGTGGAGATCTTGTTATGGGGAAGGGAAGGAGAAGGGGAACTCATTCTTTATTCTAGCTGCTATTTTCAAGTAAGCATGTTTACTAACTCTCCATCAGACTTGGCTGAGGTAGGCTGATGCACTCAGGATGGAACATCATAATAATAGATAAAAATCATGATTAGATGAGACAGTTCCTAAAGAAATAAACTCTTTGAAATTAAAAGAATTAAGCAGCAATGCCATAAAGCACTGTGAAATCAAAGGTACAGCTTTGGTCATGAGTCAACCCACCCTCTCAAATAGCTCAGGGTTTGTTTTTCTGTGCTAACTGGATTAACTCGCCTCAACTGAGGACATTTTACACACCCTAACTTTAAAATCTCCAGCTGAAGCTCCAAAGCTGTAGTCTGGACTCTGGGCTCCTGGCATTTTCTCATGATGTACCCAATTCTACCCATCCATCAACTGATTTTAAACTCAAACATCTTGTGTAGATCAGGCTTGTAGGAATTACATTCACCTTGTCTTTAGGAAATCACATCATCCTGATAACTATTTTCAAAATAAGTGCTACCATCATATGAGGATTTCATGGTGGATCAGGAAAGGACAAGTAATTTACTTTTTACTATTTTTTGTAGTTGACAATCACAGATCAACCCATTTACATTATGCTTAGTATGGCCAGGTATAAAGGGGTTTTTGTTTGTTTGTTTATTTGTTTTACAGCAAAAAATTTTAATACTGAATTTCTCTCTTCTAAATTTATGATTTCAGAGAACTAGGACAAAAACCCTGTGTAAAGAGGACTGGATTTACTCCACCCTTCACTGAAACAGCTTCAGGTAAATGAGTGAGGTAATTAAGAACTGCACTTTGAGTGCCACATGCCATTCAGGTGGATATGGAGTGAGCTGGCAACCACAGCAGTCTCCAGAACAGCTCAATTGACTCAAGGAGATTCCCCAAAATTAGTGTTCAGTGTTTTTCAGCCACATCCCCAAGGGTCTCTGCCAAAGATGCAGATTGTGGCTCACAATGCCTCTGTTGTGCCTGTTAATGTGATCTGTTGTTACCTTCATTGGAACAAGAGAAATAACACAAAAGGCTGGCACAAACGGCTTAGAAGAAAGCACTTATGGCCAACTTGGCCTCCATCTTCAGGGCAAAGAAGCAATTTGCTTTTCTGCTCTCAGATACATTACCTTGACCCAACTCGGGTAACAAGAATTCTTTTTGCCATTGTGGAAAACATATCACAGTGTTCAAAGATCCTTCTCATCTGGGATGATTCTGTAGGAAAGTATAAATCTCACCACAAGCACTAATATTACATGGAATTTTATGTCTCCAAAAATGCTGCCTTTTCCTTTGCACAGCTCTTCTCAGCCCTTATAGTTTTCATATCAAGGATTATCTCAGCACTTTGTGTTTTTATGGAACATTATCTTGAAACAAGGACCTACAACACTCTTTCTCTTCTGTGCCACAGTTTAATTGCACAAATACCTGCACAAAGTTCTCTTCTGTCACAGTCCTAGACCTTTCAAAAAGTATTTCAGCAATCTAAACCAACTGGGATCTTGTTTACAAGACCAGATAAGTAGCTGACAATAGTTCCCAAGACTTTTTTAAAGCACACTTAGGAGACTGAGTATCTCCTGCACGCCAGAAGCACTGGAAATATTATAAACCACTAAATGGTGCTTGGGCTACACAAAGCGTAAAATTTAGATCCTCAGGCCAAAGGTCCCTGGTGCTCCTGACGGATTCTTTCCAACTTTGTTATTATTTAGAGAACTGCAGCTCCACTGTCGGGCTACAAAGCTTTCAGGCAGCAAGTCACTGGAACAAAGAGAAAAGGCTCTGCATCAAACTTCTTCGAGCCAGAAGGAACTCTCCGAGCTGACTGCAGTGCTTTCCACAGCCTATCACGACTGACTTGAAATCATTACTGAGAGAGCCAGGCCGCTGCCATCGACTTTGCAATTACTCCGTGCCTCAGCCGGCATCGACAGAGAGCAGCTAAAACTGGCTCTGGGCTTCTCTATCTATTGGTCTTTGTTAATTGCATTTCTACTTTCTTTATCACGTTTGCATCTAAACACTCAGCAGTCCAGAGGATGCTGACAGGGCAAGTAAAAGTTGTGTCCTGAGTTGACACAAATTAGGCTGCAGGCTGGGTGCCGCATTACGCAGCTCCCCTCGCCGCGCAGGCAGGGAAAGGAGGCAGTGCAGCTCTTGGCAACCATCCTAAGGATGCAGGAAGAACAACAAATGCCTCCAGGGACACACTGATACAGGGAGGTAAGCAGCACCTGAAAAGCCCCACACCTGTGATCCTCCCAGTGCTGCAAGCAGCGCTGTGTTGACTCAGTGCATCACTCAGTCACACGGGGACTCTTCTCGCCTAAGCTGAGCTGCTTACAAAGTAGACACTGACACCTCTGTTAGTTATCCCTGTGTAACCAGTGGAAGACAACTGACACTTTTACTACAACATGGATCACCTTGTCCAAAGAAGCACATCTGAAATAGGTCAGAGGAATCACAGCCTGAGAGCAATGATTTCTCTCAGTTTTTATAAAGAACTCTGGATGAGAAGATGCCTTGAGAGGTGTAAGGGCTTTTCAGACAATGGAGTAGAAAATGACACTCAAGATGTCGAATCTATTTATGTCAATGAATAAATTAGTCTATTTTCCATTCACCACAGGGTATGGAATAGCAGAATCATATATTATTTTCTTTATCATGTTATCTCAGCTTGTTATCTCTGCAAATTTCTTTGTGACACACAAACACACCAGCCTAGAACACACCTGTCACAGAGCAGAGCTCCCTGGCTTCACACTGTTAGCTCAGAGAAAAAGAAAAAAAAGCTCCCCTCCATATCTCACTCCTTTTTCATACATAGCTACAATAACTACCCACGTGTAAAGGAATATGGGAAAACTGCTCTTACAGATCACAAAGCCTGACTGCCAAGAATAGAGTACATCTGTGACTGCTTTGAGGTGGATGTATGCTTCTATTTCTCAACATTTATATCAAATATAAAGTGTTGCACAAAAACACAGCTCCTGTCTTCTAGCAGAAATTCACAGTTTGAGCCTCTCCTGCCCTACCCTTGGTGTGGTTGTTCTCACTTGTGCTGACCACAAAGCATCTTCTCACCTTCACAGCTGGACACCAGCACCTGAACTGGGACAGGCAGCGTCCCTCAGGAGCCACAAGGGCTCTGAAATTGTATTTCAATATATGTTATTTCTTCTAAATTTATTTCTACTAAACAGTGCATCACTTCCTAACTAGCCTGACACCTAAACAGACTATCCAATAAAATCTTTTAGGGAGAGAATTCTGTGCTGTATCTTACACCACCAAGAGCATTCCTGAGTATGTAGATGATGTTCTTTGATCCTATCAGTTAAATAAGAGAACAAGAGGAAGAATGGTATTTCTAATAGTGCAGGGCCCCAGAACTGTACTGGAATACTACAGCCAGGATTAACTCAGATGCTGATTCTGCTCTTCCCTCTAAATCCAGTTGCCCAATTTGCAGTGGTGAGCAAGGATTGCTACAATTTTGGTGGAATTTTCTGTCATTTGGAAAGAGTTATGTGTAATAACAGTGTTTTATGAGATACAAATATTGCAAGTATGTATGGGAAAATCAGGCTACAAGAAAATTGGGGCTTTTTTTAGCAAGGAACACTGTGCTCTGGGCAAGAGGAAGTGTTGCCATTATCCACTGGGATTCAAGGGTCCTGCAGTGCTCATGTATTACCTCTGCCTCTTTTAGACCTGTTGATCATGTACCATGAGCATAAAGTACATATATTCATGTGGCACTACAGGGACATGTAGATTTTAATAAAGCTTTCTTTTAGAGAAGGAAAACTGACTCTCCACACCAACTCTCTGTCATGATTCATCCAGATGTCCTCTTCCTCCTAAACCCATTAGTCCTCAGAAGATTAAGTAGCACAGCACAGGCAGAAAGACTAAAGGATTGGGATGCATTATTTAGTTATGCTGCAGTGCCTGAGCTCTGCTGTTTTCATATTCCTAGCCTGCAGCAGAAAACACCTCTAAATGCATTAGCTGAAATGAATGGGTTGAAGTTAAGTTGTTCCTCCTCATGTTTGTGAAACAGGAGAAGTACCACAGCTTAGCTGCTGTAAAATAACCAAGAAGGGTTTGGGTATGTGGGCACACAGATACACAGGGAGTAGGAGACAGATACTCCTTACTGCCTGAGGTGCTGTGGTGGCTGTAGCCTGCCTTACTTTCCAAAATAGGATCAGTTTCAGTCAGCTACAGCTTGAATATTAATCAATATGTTCAGTTCAGGTGCTCATTTATTAAGCTCCTACTTAAACCTAAAAGAGACAAACTTTTGACATGGTTCAGAGATACTTCTTTACTACACCCAGGCCTTTTTCTGTGCCAGCACATTTCTTTGATTGTACTCCTTGTGCCAAGGGTTTTTGGAATGCCTTCCACGCAGCACAGGTGCCCTGAGCACTGCACCAGTGCAGCCCTCACTGGGTCAGGCAAGAGCCTTTTGGAGAGACTCGTTGCTCACCAGTTTCATAAGAGTCACATCAAAGTTAACATTTAATCTCTTAATAAAGCTGTCAGAGGTAAACAATGCTTTATTACTTTCTTCTTAAGGACACTAGAGACACTCTCTGAGGGAGAGATATAGATTTAAATGAAGTCATCTCTTAAACTACTCTCCATCTTCCGTAAGAATAAATCTCCTTCAAAGGGCTCTGATAATATGACTGGCTTGGGGATTGGGGCAGGAGGGAGGATGAGAAGGGGAGAACAAAACAAGATCATCCCCCCAAACCAAACAAGCTTTCATTTCTGACCTCAGACACTGAGAATTCAAGATTCTCTGTATTGTTTCCAAGCACTTTCCCATCCTATGTGCTGTTCTGTTCCCAGATATGGCTGATTTTGTTGCTTCAGAGGGAAGCAGAAAACCAAACAGGATATAGCCAAGTACATGCTGGAGGGGGGGAAAATAATTTTAATGCAGTAGGAGAGTAAAGCAAAAACAGTGGTGCAGAGAATCCAGCTTAAGTCCCAACAGCTCCGTGTAGGGTAATACACAAATGAAAAATGAGTTTAAAACAGTCCTGCTATTTTGATCAGATACAACAGTTTACAGGTCAGGGCACTGGTACTTATTCTCACAAAAGGTGCAGGTGATTCAAAATCTGGTCTAGTTCAACATATGTTCCCTATTCAAAACTGGACCAATTCTTTCTTCCTGTGACAACTTCTAAAGCTTCAGCTTTTTATGATTCACCTCTGGAGCCAACAGCTGCCTCTCCCTGCTACTCATTTGCTGAACCACGAAATTCTCCTGAGCAAATGGCCCAAGCTGCAGCCTCACCAATGCACCAAAGAATGCACCCAGGCTGACAGACAGCTCAGTGCTGGACATGGAGAATGCACCCAGACTGACAGAGAGCTCAGTGCTGGACATGGAGAATGCACCCAGGCTGACAGAGCTCAGTGCTGGACATGGAGAATGCACCCAGACTGAGAGAGCTCAGTGCTGGACATGGAGAATGCACCCAGACTGACAGAGCTCAGTGCTGGACATGGAGAATGCACCCAGGCTGACAGAGAGCTGTGTGCTGGACATGGAGAATGCACCCAGGCTGACAGAGAGCTCTGTGCAGGACACAGAGAATGTGGCACTGCCATCAAGGGCCAGCAGGGAAAGTGCACAGCCGCTTCTGTCTGCACACATGAACATCCAGGTCACCCAGGCACTTCTCCTGTGCCTCTGAGTCACCTCAATTGCTATGGATTACCATCCCTCAGGAGATTCAGGATGGCATTCCCATTATCCACTTAGGTACATGCTTTTACTATATCATCTACTTAACTTAAGCTGATCCTACCCACTACCATTATTTTCTGTTGTGAATACTGGAGCTGACAGACATCAATCTGCCACTGCTCTCTCTTCCAGGGCATGTGAAATCAGGAAGGGTTGCAACATTTAGCTCAGGGCTTATGAAACACCATGAAATGGCAAAACCTAAGCTTTGAAATCTTACAATTTCCCTGGCTATTAGTAGGTAAGCATTACTTGTTTCAGTACTGAAATCTCAAAATTCTTCACAGAAGAAATACTTGCTGTAAATCTAAACCAGACAGGGAGAACCAGACACGTTCCTGTCACTGCAGTATTTTATTCAGTTGGTCCAGTGAGTGACAGGACTTGGTTTCCACAGCTTTCCCACTCACATGGGTAACGTGTCACTTAGTACAACAAAATTATAAAATGAGTCACAACAACAGTAATTTGCATTTAAACAAATGGCAGGTGTAATATCTACATTATTATCAAAATATATTGTGTTAGAGACAGATCAAATGATTAACACAGGACTTAGAGTCAAAGACCATGAGCCACAGCACGAGACATTCTGCACTCAGCTCTGTGATGTTATTCCAGCTTCCAGACAAGCCTAGTTTTAAAATGACCTACTAAGTGACACTACTACATTAGATTTTCCATAAAAATCACCTTATTACCTTCAAGAACTGTTCTCTTCCCAATGTCATAATTCCTAGACTGAATACCTCTCATGAAAAGACAAAGTTATTCACTATTTCAAAATTTTCTTTATAACTGTTAATATTACCTTCATGGAAAATTTGACAAAGTTGATAAACTCTTCATCATATGTATTAGAATGGCCTAAGGAGCTACAAAATAACAGCCAAACTGTTCCAGAGCTGGGGCGAAAAGGCAGAAGGACCACAGCCTGAAGAATTTTGGTTTAGAGAGAGGGAAAGAAAAAAAAACACATACAGGAGAGACACATGCAACACACAAACAATGAAAAAATTACTCATCCTTCAACATCTTTGGAAGCAAAAAGGTAGCTGGGAGGGCACAAGATGCTGGGGGAGGCATGGGAGATGAGGGCATGGGAGATGAGGTGCAGACACTATAAAGAGCAGTGAAGCTGTAGGAACACGTGCTGGGCAGAGTCAAGTCCATGCAAAATCCTCTGTATAATTAGGTATTTACTGAGAGGGAGGAGGAGTTTGATCTTGGAGGAATGTACCCCTTCCTCCTCCTTCTCTGGGGCTTTGATTGCCACACATGGTGTCCTGTGTTATGGGATATCCCTTTGGTCAGCTGGGGCCAGCTGTGTCTCCTCTCAGCTTCTCCTGCATCTGCAGCCTCCTTGCTGCTGGGACAGAGTGAGAATCAGAAAAGGCCTTCAGGCTGTAAAAGTGCTGCTCAGGTTTTACTAAACTAAAAACGAGTCTGTTAACACTGCTTCCACCACTAATTCAAAGCTCAATGCCACACCAGGTTTTATGAAGAAAATTAACTGTAGCCCAGCCAAAACTACACTGTCCACTCTGATCCCACACACAAACACCTAAAGAAGGGACTGGCACACTCAGGACTATTGCCTTGTCATAGCCCAGCACTGCATGCCAGTCCTACAACCTGTTTGGTGTAACTGAGAGGAAGATGCAATCCCTCTTGTCCTCAGTGGTTTGCTTTGAAATCACAGACACTGCCACCAGCAAGGCTGGAAGATGCAGAGTATTTTGCAGGATGGTTCCTGGGCTCTCTGTGTGTATTTAGCTGTCTGTAGTACTAGTACTACTCATTAAGGAGTCTGTCCCCTTTTCAAGTGAAAAAATGTTTATTTTCTCTGGCTTATGACAGTCTTTGTAAAGAGCAGTGCTATATTGATTCTTTCCTCAGTGTGTATACAAACCCATTTATAATGTTGTGACCTGAACTGTAGAGCACAAATTTAAAATGACCTGTACATATTACTTGGTAACATTTGGATTGCAAGTTAAATACTCCCTGATTAAACACGAATGCTTTTCCCTGGGAGTATGAGATATCTTATCAGAAAAACCTTCTTATCAAATTCACCATCCCGGAGGCAGACACATTCTCTTGCAGTGCTGGGAGTCTATAATGATAAAATTAACAACGTTGCATTTCCCAGTGAAGTCAGCAGTAGTGCACTGCATCCTACCATTAATCATTAGAGCCTGTTCTCATAACAGAGCCACTTGCTGGCCCTCAGGCACCTGCATCACTCCCCAAGCAATTCCAGTCCCCAGCAATAACTTATCGCAGAAGCCAGGGATCAAGATTAAAAACCCAGTGAATAATGGGAGACTCTGTGCACCTCTATTCCTCTGGTAGATACAAGCAAGCTAATAACCTCCTTAAAGGGGAAGCAAATCATTCCATATTTTTCACTTTATAGACAAGCCAGGAAAGACCTGTATCTACGTCTCAGTAAAATTTATTGTATTGTTTAAGTTACTTGTTTCTGCCTTGTGCAAGGCATGCATAAAACATTGGTGGGGGAGGGCCCTCTGTGTAGCACTGCTCCGAGTACACTGCATTCTGCTTACAATAAAAATTGCAGGGGAAGGAAATTTTCATCTAAATCAGAAAATCAGAATTACCCATTTTGTAAAAGTATTAGGGCAAGCAGTATAATCAGAGGCCAGATTTCCAGCACGCAAAAAACAGCTTGAATTTATATTTGTGCCACAGAGGTGACAAAAGTGCCCCTAAAAATGCATTTTAGCCATGGCCTCTCCCCTGCTCTCCTTCCCAGTCACAGGACACAGTACTGAAATTCTGAGTGCTCTGCTGCTGCAGCTGAGATCAGTGCAGTTCTCTGGAAAAAGAGTCTGCTGCAGTCGATGCAGCTCACAGCTTGCTAAGCATGCAAGGGAGAGAGGGGCAGGACTGGAAATAGGAAAAGAACCTTTATGGGGACATCACTTCAGTGTCCCTGCTGGAAGGACAAAGTGCATGCACACACACACCTGTATGTGTATGGAGGCAGGTACAGCTATGTACAGAGAAGCTTTTGTCTCCTTCAATTCAGCATCAAATATCACTCCATTTTTGAGACCATCCCCAGAGGCTATTCCAGCTATTCCTATTTTTACTTACAAACCATATGCAAGTTTTAAATCATCATTATTATATTTTTTATTCAAAGATTAATCTGGAAAATTAGTGCTGTGGTACATTGAAAGGAAGGACAGGAAGTAGGGTCTGATCAGAGAGACTGAGACATTGTGCTGCTCTTTAGTGTTCTCAAGAATTTCAGATCAAGTTTTCACTTTTTTGGAGGTTACTACAAAGGGAGTTGCTTGAACTCCTGAGATAAAAACAATAATTACTACACTTAGAATAATTAATACTTGCTACAGGTTTTGTACAAAGTGAGCAGAGAAAGAATTTCAAGCATGGCATTGGAGACAAAGAGAATACAGGGAATTTAAGAGAGGTAAATTTAGAATTACTGTGCTAAAAGTATCCAGTTTATACAGGCAGCTCTTTGGCACACCTGCATAGGATGCCTCAGTCAACAGCAATTTCAGACAAGACACTCAGCTGTACCAGCCCAATGTATCACTCCATGTTGGAGAATAATGTATGAAGGAAATATAAGTGAGTCACAGTTGGGCTGATTTCATACACACGGACACAGAGGAGAATTCTCTGTCACTTTGGATCTAATCTGCCATTTAGGCTACATGAAATGTTAAGAATTATGGAAACTGCAAATTAATCTTCAGAAGCTGAAACACAGCACTAAAATTCTGGCAAAGAAAGAAAGAAATGAATATCAAACATGACCACAAAAATTTGTCAAGTGAGATTAATCATTGAGCCTGGTTATAAATTCTTAGTGTTCTACTGTTTTCCCAAGAGTTTTCATGAAACATTTATTTTTGATTGTCAGGTCTCAGGAATTCTGCCTGATTCTCCCATCTGCTAAGAATATAAGTTCATCATGGTTATAAAAGCTTGATGCCCACCACAAGCTTCCCAAGATACAGTCAAATGAGATAGAAGTCATTTCAACTTACTGATATATCTGTAAACCTACATAAAAATCACATTATGCTTAATGATTTAGAAATAAATAACAATGTATTAATGTAATAGATGCATTTCTGAATACCATGTGATATAGTGGAGCATCTAATTATTCCAGCCAAGTGCTACTGCCATCACTTCAAGAGGTGATTGGAAACAGGGACAATGTTGGACTCTGATGTGTGTTGAGATCAGTCCAAAACATGAAGAAAACAAAAATAAAAATTACAGACACTTATTTCTACCCAAAAATCACATAAGATGTGATTATTCTCTGTTTCAGTTTGTGCTCAGAGTGGGAAACACCTGGAAGAATTCTGATTAATGTTTTTTCCTGATTAACTCTGACAATAACTCGTTTTCCATAAAAATTCAGTCCTTCCTGATTTGATTTTTATTTTGATGAAAGAATTAAATTCCTAGTATTATAAATCAAGCTTAAGCAAGGTATCTCTACTGACCCTACCTTGGAATCCTGTGATTCTTATTCATATTACAGAAGTCTGTTGCAGAGGGAAGAATAGAGAATGCTGCAAGTCTTACAATTGCTGGGATTTTAAAATACACCCATGAATGCATGTCAATCACTTCACAGACATCAGAACAGGTGTCAACTGGAGGCTTTAGAGACATCATGCTGTTAGCAGCTTCTCCTCAAGTTCTTGGAAGTGGGAGGATCAATGAGAGGATGCTTCAAAAGCTGGGTACAAGTGATGTACATACTACTGATGGGAACAGCAGAGGAGCTTTGGTCATGTCTTAAGGAAGAAAAGTGACAGTCTCATAAAAAAAAATTCCACAGGATTGTGTTTCAGAGAACAAAGTCCACACGTGGATGAAGAAAGCAGCACAGCAAACCATTTTTACAAGTTTGTGGGTTAGTCAGGTTGCAAAGGGTTTTATTCAACAAAAAGAACTGGCTTCCTAACCATTCCCCCTGGGGTCATAGAGGTTTGTAAATCAAATCTTTACATCTGGTCAAATAATTCATTAAGGACACAGCCACACACTGGGATCTGTTTTCCATTCCTGAGCTGATCTTTGCCATGCAGAACTCAGGTGCCAGAAAGTCCTTTACCTTTCATTTCAGTTTATTTTGTACTACTTTAGTTGGCTTTTGCCTATTTATCATCTTGAAGAGCTGTTCTTTTGCTGACTCTAATGATAAATAATCAACAGCCCCCTTGCACTGTCACTACTAACTCATTCACATGCAGTGAGGACTAAGCCAGATGGAACTCTCTGCTGTCCAGTGCAAGAGCAAGAGATGGCAAGCACAAACCAAAGTACAAGATAACCTATTTAAACATCACAAAAAGCTTTTTTTCTTGGAGGTGATTGAACACTGGAACATGTTGCCCAGACAGGCTGTGAGTTTTTTCATTCTTGAAGCTATTCAACACTCATTTGGACACTGCCCTGCACAACCTGCCCTGTCTGACCCTGCTTTGAGCAGGAGGGTTGGACTCGAGGGTTTCCAGACATTGCTACCAACCTCAACCGTTGTGTCATTTTGTGATTCTATAAAAAGGCTCTATTAGTTGACACCTTGTGACTCACCCTGGTCCCATGCCTTTGACTGCAAATCTGAGAGAGACCTGTGATTACAATCAAAATACACAGATCCACATTCCCTCCTCAGCAAGCAGCTTCCAGCAGCCCTCACTCAGATCCAAAATGGACCTTCCTGCCTGCCAGCAGAGCTCTACAGAGGCACACATGTGATCCTGAGACCAGGTGCTGGAGGCTGACACAGCTGGAACAGCTGTTCTGCACAGGAGCTCCATGTGTGGGACAGTGAGCAGAGTGCAGCCTAAGGCAGTGATCTACCTACAAAGCATGGGAGACATTCATGACACATCCCTGCTGCTGGGAACAAAAACCTGCAGTCTGCCCTGGCCATAGAACAGACACATTTCAGTGTTTCAGAAACAGGAATGAGAAAAATGAAGCTGATTTAAAGATACAGGACAAGTATCAGCTAGACCTGACTTAAGACTGGAAAAAATGAAAATTTTGGATTAGGGAAACAACTGACAATATGCCAAGCTCAATTCTCTTTCTAAAAACATATAAGAAGTGGGTTAAATTTAAGTAAATGCTCAGGCCTTGCTCGAGGTGTTGTTAATAGTGTTCTCTGAAAGAGACTCCAAATCAGAGGAAGAGACAAAAAAAAGCACCAGGGGAGACAAGGAGTTCTACTGTCACAGAGAGCCAAGACTGCCAACACTTCTGAAATTCAAAGAAGAGGAAGAGGCAGGCTGTGTGTTATGTTGTGGAGGGAATATTGGATTTGAGGAGATGGACAGCAGACTAGAGGAAATCCAATTGAGACTACTCTTACAAAAGACGTAACATGGGAGAATTGTTTCCCCCCCCATAGCTTCTTGTCCAATACAACTCACTCTTATTCCCTTTGTTCTATGAAAACTGTAATTTTCTCAAGACCAGGTATTGGATGACTGGATGTATGAGCTAAAATTTAGATTCATTACACCGTTAGAGAAGTTTCCCTAGTTGAATGATTTTTTCAGCAGATTGGTCTAAACATATCAAAAAGTCTTTAGTACTGTTGTTGCCCTGCTCACGAAGATTTAAATAAAACAAAAGTAAATAAAATGCTGCAGTAAAGGAAACCAAAATGAACAAATATATAACATTTGATTTTTCGTGAGGAAGCAAAAGGTTGGAATTATTCTACTAGGTATGACTGTGTGCAAAAAACGCCAATAAAACCCCAAACAAATATAAGCACTATAAGAATGAAAGCAACAGTTTAATCCCAAAAATGCTTCTGCACATGAATAACTAAAATACTCTAAAGTAAAATTATTCCTGCTCTGGACTTCATGCACAAGTATCAGGAAGCAAAAACCACAAATTACCATCTCATACTGAAATGTGCAGTTTTATTTTGTCTATTTAAGCTTCCTAAAATTTCTACTGATTGCAATGAGGAGTTGGCAGGGGAAGATGATCAGTACTTGATGATGCCATTCAAATCCTGCCTGTTTTGGTTATGGACTCCATTATTTGTGAGAATATCTGCCTCTTATCAAGGCCCACCTTGTATTTAGGTACAGCCAAACACAACACACTTAGCCCTCGGTGCTAAAAAATCATATTTCCTCTGCTAACACACTCCTTGAAACTGCTCAGATTAAAAACAACTCTAAAGGAAACAGAATATGACATTTCAATAAAGCCCTTTTTCTGTTTTTCAATAGTCCCTAAATAATGCATGCAAAAGATCAAACTGTTGAGCACAAGCACCTCTTTGTGAAGGCCCTCAAGTGTTCGAGCAGCTCTTACAAAAGGAAAAACACTGACATGGAAGGAACAATACCAGTCCTTAGCCCACAATTAAAGTACTTTCTTTCTGCCAGAACTGCTCACGTACAAAATGTCACTCAAGTCTTCTCGTCTTTCAGGTGGCTTAATTTTAGGGAAACTTTCTCTTCAACGTAGAATGTGATGAGACTGTAGAGAGAAGAGGGATTTGGGATTTTTTAGTGTGTTATTAAGCCATGAAGAGTCAAATATTTTGCTGAGTTAAAGTGATTCACTACACTGCCCTGCTTAAGCTCAATACCTATTTCTGTGTTGCCTATTTTAATCTTTGTTGCAAGTTAAACTGACATTGCTGAAGCTCTTTTCTAAGGGCTTCCAACATATAAGCTAAATTGCAGTGCCTTGTAAATGGGGTTTTGTCTGTTCAGCAGATGGATGGCAATTGATTAAGCTTCACTGACTATTGATGTGAATTCTTACAGACAGTGATCTGCAAAATCAGAAACCCAGTGATAGGTTACATTGGTAAATATTCCAACACAGTGTTCCTGAAATTAGTGAAAGTTGTGTGTGAGACAGAAGGGCTGATCCAGCACTCTGTGTTCAGGCAGGCCAACAATTTTATGCTGTTTAAAATTCCACCACTTGGAAGAATGGAAACACATCTACTGTTCTGGTTTCACCAAAGTTTGAAGGACTTCAATCTTCCAAAAGGCAGATATTTTTAGCAAATTATTTGTAACTTTAACAATTTGTAGAACTAAAGACACAGTACCCTTCTGAGATGACTTAAGGAGCTACGAATGAGTTTACTGAACTCCACAACTTGATGGCTGATGAAAGACAATGGCAGAGAAAGGTGTGCTGTGATTCCACCCAATATTTTAAGAAGAAAAGTATATTTCAGAGTTGAGCCAATTTTTAATGTAAGTTCAGACTCCATCCTTCCACGACTATTATCCTTATGAATACACCCTGGACTACATTGGATTTGTTTTCTCTTCTGAGCAGCAAACTTTGATACAAACAGCTTGTGAATCAATAAGCAACTTATTTTGTGGCCTCCCTGTGCATCGATTCACAAACCATTTGTCTCCTTGTAAGCACTGTAATAAAACAATTATCACTTAATAATGCACCATTACATCATCAGTAGCCAATCAGAATGCTGAGGAATCACAATTTTCTTTTCCCTGTATATGACCTGTTAAGTTGTAGTTCATTCAATTTCATAATAAATCAATGTATATTTCTTTCCATGGCCTGGGTGTTTTGGGAGCGCTTATATAATTTTGCCTAAATAAACAAAAGACCACCTGAGAAAATGAAGTAAATCTAGGTTTTAATAACCTGGAAATAATGGAAAGAAAACAGATTTGAAATATAAAGTATTGAGGAGCTTAGCATAAAATTTCAATTGCAACTGGTATTCTAATTTTTAGATAGAAACCTGCTCTGAATTAATTTAAGGAGCCAATCTGGGGAGGTGTTCACTGAAGTCCCCCAGTTCATCAGGGCCTGTGTTGTGGCACCTAAATGCAGATGCAGGGTAACAGACCCAGCCTGACTGCTGGAAGTAGAGGGGAACAATCTCTTCCCTTGATCTCCTGGCCATGCTCTGATAGCCCAGCCCACGGTACCATCAGCCCTGCTGCCTGCCCAGACACTGCTGGCTTCTGCTCAGCTTGGGGCCACCACGGCATCCTGAGCCCTTCCTGCTGTGTTTTTCTTAGGCATTCCTTCCTTGACATGTGCCAGGGTTGAGGTTTTTCCTGTTGGGTATTGGGAGGTTTTAGCTCACTCCTCCAGCCCATCCAGATGTCTCCAGATGGCCACCCTGCCCTTGCTCCATCAACTGCTGCCTCCAGTTCCACGTCCCCTCCGAGGCTGATGTGAGCAGTCCCTCACCATGCCAGTGACATTGCTAACACAGATATTAAACAAGAGGGTTTTACACACACATACCCTGCAGTGCTTCCCCTGGGAGCAGCTCCAGGCAGAGCACGATCCCTCACCTCTTACCCTGGGACCACAACATCAAAAAAAATTTTTCCCCATCTGGCTGTCCGCCCATCCAGACTGGACGATCTTAACTTGGATAGGAGACTACCACGGAAAGCAGTGTCCAATGCCTTGCTGTTGTCAAGACAAATGATCTCTCTGCTCTCCCCTCATCCATAATGCAGTCATTTTTCACAGAAATCAATCATGGTGGCCAGGAATGCTTTACCTGGTAAATTCACACGACTGCTCCTACTCATAATTGTTTCTTTCATGTGTACCAGAAAGACCAAAGTGGAGCTGACTGACATGTAGCTCCCGAAAATTATAATTGTGGCTGGTTTAAACATGGATACTAAGCAATTCTGAAAAAAATAAATAATAACCCATGATATTCTGAATATAAACTCTTGTGTCTCTTAATCACCTGTTGCAAATAATCTTGTTCTCTCAAGTTTATACATATAGGTGACACCTATGACTTGCATCTAAAATTCCTTTTGGCTTTCTGTTCCAGAAAAAAATTGTGATTTAGGTACCAATGATTTTTTTTTTTCCAGAAAAGAAATTGTTTCTTTCTTGTAAAGAGATAGTACTATGTCCTGAACATTCTGATATTTTTTAACAAATTTGGTCGCTTGTAGTCCCATTTTTTACTAGCAATGTAAGGTTAAGAGACTACGACAAAAATGAAACATGACATTAGAAATTATTTATTTATGGAAAAAAAACCCCAAAAAACTGTATGTTTCAACTTCTCCAACAAACCCAACATTTGGCAGGACTGCGGAGTAAAAATACCTACCACTTTCTTTCAGTAATACTTTTCTCAAGAGTTACTGATTAATCCTCCTAATCTAAAATAAACTTATTCCTTCTGCATGTTGTAGAAACCTACAGGTGTACTGTATTGACAGTAAAAGCACTCATTTGGTCATTTTTAGAGCAGATTGTCAGATATGACTGAAACATCTCCAAAAGGGACCTTTTGAGGTCATTAAATCATATCTCCCATAGATGTGTACAAATCTTACCTAGAAAGATTCTCATAATTTACTTTAAAAAGAGACCTTACATTAACAAATTAAGAACCCAAAACCACATATGTGCAAGTCTCTCATCCTTTACCTAAATCTGGTGAAAATCTACCTGTGTTGTATAGCTCTATTCTGATTATCCATGGCTTTCTGGAGGCCTTTAATCCTCCCTCACTTGATCCTTCACAACAAGCACTGCAGTGGACAGGCAGATAAATGGAAAAAAGGTTATAAAGGGAACTCCCTGACACAGAAAAGTCAATGAAGGTCAACCAGCAGATGTTAGCCTGACACAGCATCAGGAGCTGTGTCTTTATACACATACATGTAATGGATCATCCCCTGAAGTTTTAGGATTGTGTTGGGACCACGAATTACAGCAATTTTTGGTTGATATTCCAACTACTACACAAGCCTTTGGACAGAATATTATATCCTGGGAAGACAGGCTAAGTCACCTTTGCAAAAATACAAAGTACTTAGGGTATTGGAAAACAGGTGCTTCCCATGCCTTTA
Source organism: Chaetops frenatus (assembly GCA_013400775.1). Lineage (NCBI taxonomy): Eukaryota > Metazoa > Chordata > Aves > Passeriformes > Picathartidae > Chaetops > Chaetops frenatus. The sequence continues at coordinate 244,942 of VZTR01032150.1, forward strand.
TTTCAGTATAACTTTAACAGTACTTTACATCATATATTTCAGAATTATTTCTTCATGTTATTATTGTGTTGGTCAACTACCCCACTTTTGGGTAACTTTAAGGAATTAACCTAACTTCAGTGACTGAGGAAGCACCTTCTGTAAGTGATACAGATTCAGAGTGTCAGAGCATACTGCACAACCCCTCTCCTGAGCATAATTCATCCCCAGGACAAATAAAGCCCTCTCTCAGCTTTGGCCTGATGAAATCCTGCCATTGCACTGCCTGCTTTCACTGCTGCAGCACAGGAAATTTCTGTTTCCACCTCCAGTCACAGAAGCTGATGCCTGAGAAATCAAAGTTTAACTCCGTGCAGAGAAAAATCTGCGGTCAGAAGAACAAAGAAGGGCACTGACCACAGAGCCATTCCAAAAACTCTGAGACAAAAATTGCACACAGTTCTCAGTTTTCAAGTACCTGAAAGGTACCACCAAGGTGACAGGAGGGCTTTGTTGGTGCCAACAGTGCAATGAATTAGAATATTCCTAAAGAGCAATGGTCCCTGGAGGCTACAGGAATGTTACAGCAAAGCCACTGCAGACTTTCAGATCTTGCATGACCACACAGCATTCTGTCATAATTACCACCTTTCTATTACACCTAATGACATTTCAAGCCCACTTCTTTCCTTAGATAGCTATTCCTGCAGCACTGGGAAGTGATCAGAGGCCCACACTTCCAAAAATGCACAGGATGTTAGAAAAGAGATAAATGCCCTGGGATAATGTGTTATGCTGTGCTGCATTCACCAATCAACATTACTGCAGGTGGCTGCTGCATTTCTCTTAATAGCCTTAGGCCCATCTGCTGTCTCTGCTGCTTCCACCTTGGGGAGAAGGCCACAGCACTGGTGGTTTTTTTGGGGTTTTTGGGGTTTTTTTGGTTGGTTGGTTGGTGTTGTTTTCTGGTTTTGTTGTTTATTTTTTTTTACCTCTCAGGAGAATATTTTGAAAAACAAATTTGCCCTAAGCTAACAGGGCCATTGCTCTTTGATGGCAGGGACACAGGAGCTCCTCACCACTGAGTAACAATTACTTGGATTATAGTCACTGTACTTTTTCCAAGCTAATAAATATTATTCTGTTAAACTGCAGTATCTGCTAATTGCTGAATGGCTGTTGAATTGCACAGGCTTTTAAAATCCTCTATCACACTGAGGAAAGGCTGTGCTTGTGAAGCCATAATTAACAGTGCATGGTAAAAGTAAAAAGAGATTAAATTTGGCCATTACAAACCTGACTCAGGTGTAGTGTATGAAAACAAGACTCAAATGCTGAGAGCAAAAGGAATCTGGTTGTTGCAGAGCTAAGACAGGGCTGATGCCCTTAGTGTGGGATTCTCTGTTCAGTCCTTTGCAGGCCTGGAATAAATCTGTCAGCCTGACAGTTTGTTACCCTTTGTCAAGGTTTGCAGGCTTCCAAGAAACAGGGTGCCTTTCCTGTTCTCAGACAGTGTGTTACCTAAGTTCTTCCGTGCTTCCCAGGAATTTTCTGCAGTGTCAGACTTTGCTGGTTCCTTCCACTCAGGGGAGGTTCACCCCATTCCAGGAACTTTTGGGACTGCACAGGGTAACACCAGTGACCTGAGGCAGGGGAATTCAAACAGTTTTTACACGGTTTGGATCCTCTGCTCACTTGGGAGAGAGATCAAGCCCCATGTATAAATCCTGGTTTGAAAAAACTGTTTGCTAGCCATATACATCTAAGCACACGGACACAGTAGATGCTGACCATCAACACTTATGTTCAAAAGACAAATTAAATTCAGACTTCAAAATATCACACAAAAACCTCTTTGCATAGAAACTGTCTGGAAAATTATGAGTTACAGAACCACAACAGCAGCAATTCAGATGCAACAATGTGATTTTATGCTTCAAATACTGTATTTTTCTCTGTTTGGACAAGTGAATGATTCTCATTTTGGTTGGCACTATGGTAGACTTTTGCAAGTCTGAGGAGATAACCTCCCTAAATACACAGCAGTGAGTTTAAATTCAGCTGGCCCAGAAAAATATGCTTCAGCTTTGATACTTGGCTTACAGAGTGTTTCCCAGTCTTCATGTCAAACACATGATTCTGTCTTCACATTTTATTTTTACCAATGCCAGTAACAAAACAATTAAAATGTCTTTAAAGATTTGACATGGGAAATGTCAAGATGATTCCTTTTATTCTTTACAGAAGTTGTGCAGACCTAGTGCAAAGAAGCAGGCTCAGTTAGATTCCTAAATACTTGGAGTTGCCTAATGTCTCTTGCTACATATGTCATCTTTATTTGCTCTGATTCAGCCATGGAATCAAAGCTCCCATCTCCCCTACAAAGAAATTCCTGAAAAAGAAATTGTCCAGTTAATTTAAAGATCTTTATAGGAACTGGATAAACCCCTCAGATGTCAAAATGGGAAAGTGATCCACCAAGATGGTGGTTTCTCCAGTAGAACCAAAACTTCTGTGTTGCAGTTTGAGCTGCCAGAGCACTTTGGCAAGACACAAGGAGCAAGCCTGAACCTGGCCCTAGATGAAAATTAGGCACGGCATAGAAAAGGAGGATGGGTTAATGAATGTCAATGTTATATGTGGGGATGGGATGAACCTGCCTCAATTTTCCATAATGCCTGAGAATCCTGATTTATGATTTTGAGTTTTTTTTATTCCCCCTCCCTGCCTTTTGTTGAGGGAAGAGCTCACTGGTGAATGTGCACACCTTTGGAAAGGAGGAGGGAAGGCTCTTTATGGCACACTCTCTCTCTCTCATGTGATCAAACCTAATTTCCTTCTCACAATTTGGTGAGCCACTATCTCTAGTAATTGCAATTGGACTGTCAAAACTGTTGGCATCTTGAAATAGTGGAATGCTACCTAGTATCAATCTCATTTCACACTGCTGACAGAAAGCATGATTTCCCTTTGTCTCTCCCATTTGCAGAAACAAACTGCATGATTTCCATTTGCACTAATAATTTCAACAAACACAGTTGGCTGGCCAGCATTTCAGATCTGTTCCTTTATTCTTACATTGATATAAATGTTATTTAATACCTGAAAAACTATTTAAGGCCTTCAACACTTTTACTTTTCTTTTAAAATAAAAGACCAGGAAAGAATTTATTTCATTGGTCTGGATCAATATAGAAAAATAATTGCTGAAAGCTTGAGGAATCAAGATTTATCTCATGTTGGGTAAAACCGCTATGAGACAAAGCTGAGAATAACAAATTCTTTCATTTTCCTCACAACTAGTGTTGGTTCCAAATACCCAAGAATTCTTTTCTGTGTACTTGAGATGGAAATACCTTTTCAATCTTTTCACATATGATCTCAGATATCCATTTTGGAGATATTTCCCTATTGCCCATATGCAAAAAAATTTTGGTCTTTTGCATTTAAGTATCAGTTTCAAAAAGAGAGGCATCACATTTCAAATGAGAAGAAAATGTTAGGTCATATCAATCACTGTAACATTTGGAAAGAATATTTCTAAAGTGGATTATGACTGATTTATCCAAGAAGAAAACTCCAGAGAAGGGCTATAAATATAAAGTCACCTTTACCTGTTCTCAGTGGAGCATCTTTCCCTTGGATTCTCTCCCTTCCAGCTCCTGGACTACTTGTGGCCCTTCTCAGCTTGATCCAGTCTATCAACATCTTTTACTGCACATGGAATCACAAATCTGAATTTAAAAGTGCCAGATAAAGGGAAATGTTTGTAGCTCATGGTCTACTCCCTTCTAACTATATGATCTAGTCTGCTTCTGTCCACCAGAGACTACTTTCCCCTTCCACTTAAAGAAATGCTTAAATTGTTAAAAATTTTTTTCTTCAGGTCAAAATATGTATTTTAAGCACTACTTAATGCTCCTATGTTCATCATCTCCTTGAAGCTGACTTTTTCCAGTTAGCTGTTTTACTACAGCAGGTAGACTGTGTCTTAAAGATGACCAACAAATGGAATTTTTAAAGCATGAAACGAATATTAACTTCCTTTTCATCTACCTGTTGTATAAATAAGAGACTTGTTTAATTAAAAAAAACATTTCCTTATTTCCAGTTTTATAAATAAAGGGTCAGAAATTCCTATCTGAGAAATTTCTACCTTGGCTGAGCAAATGTTGGTTTCAAGTATATTAATGCACATATTAAAACAGATAACAACACTGTCTGTAATTGGGGACAAAAGAAATCCTGAATGACCTACGAGACCCTTTTGTTAGCATTAAGACCATTTCCTCCCGAAAGAAACCCGTTTCCACTACATCATGTTATTCCCCTTTGTTACAATAACTGTCACAGCAGTCTCCTAGGCCTGACATTTGGAAGATTTACAGACAACACCCCCTGACTCCTTACTGAGCTAAAAACATTTGTGTGATCAAAAGCACCTAATCAGGTTGCTGCTCTGACTCAGGTGACCCTGCCTGCTCTGCTCAGAAATGCCACGGCTGCTGCAGCAGCATGTTACACAGGCAGAGCTCAGAAAAACCCAGACCCTGCTGCACTCTTTGAATAATCATACAGTGGCTCATGGACTGGAGTTCAGCCTAAGAGACCCTGCCAGTGCAAAAAGCCCACCAGTGTTAAAAGAAGTTGTTGGCACATTCGAATGTACTGCGAGGATGAGAATACCCCACTACTCTTCATTTCAATGATTGCATAAATTAATAAGAATAGTTTTGGCATCAGTTTTGATCCTTCTCTGAGTACAAAATACTGCTAAAGAGTGATTGCCAGGCAGTATTTTTCGTTACCTCCAGTGAACAAAATTATCCTTCTCCAAATACCAAGCTTCAGAGAATTTCATGAGAGTTCATATTTCCCCCTTTTTCTGTTTGGCCAGCACATTTCTGCAATGTGACATCCACTCCATCCAACACCAATTTCCTTTCTTCACATCATGGTGGCTGAACCCCCAAAACAGCCCAGAACAGGATGTCTTGGGAGGAATGCCATGGGATATTTGGGCCTATTGAGCTGTCCCTGAAGAGCCACTGCAGCAGTTCAGTGTTTTCCTCAGAAGAGGAAGGATTTTGGCCTCCCCTTGCATGCTGTGTGCTGCAGCTGCCTGACATCTCAGCAGCCCTCAGCTGGCCCCTCTCCAGTGGGTCAGTGCCTGCCTTGTCCCCAAAGCCACAGAGGAGATGTGTTCCCTGAGTCTGGCAGAGGGCAGGACCACTGCCCTGCAGCTGCTGGCTGCACTCCTGCTACCAACCCAACCTGTCCTTGGCATTGCTGGCACCTCTGCCCCAGTTCCAGGGCTGGTAAAATGCAAATTGATGAAATAGTCCAAACCCCTTCTCCCAGCACAGTGAGGATTTCAGGACATGTCCAGTTTGGACAGAGCTCACTCCAGCTTTTGAGTTTAAGAATGCAATTTTTGAGGGGGCCCTGTGGGTCTGGCAATACTTTAGCATTTCCCAGGTCAGACTCTGATATTAAGTACAGTGGCAGAACAGTTTTAATTTGTTTTTTCTTCCCCCTATATACACATAGTGCTTCCACTGTCTGTGCCAAGCAGCAAGATAAAATTACAGCAGACATCCCAGAACCAAATACTGAAGATCTGCATATTAGATCTTCCCACCTCTAAGCCTGATCTCTATTACAGACATGCAGACCTCAGGGAAAATATTCTGTTTGTCTGTGTTCAGTTCTCCATCTGTAGAATTAATATTACAGTATCTTCTTCCTTCTTATTTTTTTGGCTCATGTATTTAAATTACAAAATTCAGTCTTGAAATTATTTCTAACCTGTGACTTTACAAGTCATATGAAATATGAGAATTAGAACAATACTTACTCGAGGCAAACAATGCAAAGAAAGGAAGTATCCCCACACTGACATTTATAAAAGTTTTAGCAGATACCACACTGTGCTGGCTCTGGTTTTGATTAGGCTGCATACTTGCTTATGTTCCTTTTGACACATCTTTGCTGCAGCAAACATGTACATTTTCCCCTAAGTATTCCATCACCATGTGTGCAATTGTGGTGGAATGTCCTTTCTCAGAAAAGGATGAATTCACCTCCATTCACCTACAATTCATTGAGAATTTGACATGGGAAATTTCCATAAGTGCAAAATGAATCTGTTTGACCTCAAAGTCCCTCGCACAAAAAGTTTTGAGTCTGAAGATATAGGATTAAGAGACAATTAGGAAAACAAATCTCACTCTATTTCACTTCCTGACATGTTAAAATACAGGTAGACATTTTGAATGTATTTTTGTGATAATTGTTCAGATACATAGAGATATATATAGATACATATATACAAACACACACTATATTTGCAAGTGGCTGTTTGGTGGGGACACAATTTTCATTTTGAATGTGAATGTCACAAGGAATCTTGAAGAATATCTTGTGTCAAAAATTCACAAGTCCAAAACAGACATCCAACAATAACATCAGATAAAAGCTTTGGTCATATTTCATCAGTCATCCCAAATCACAGCCTTGTAAATGAATCATGGAATAAGACTGACCTACCTGCTGCATCACTCGTGTGCTGGACCAAGGTTAAAAGTGTTTGGAGTTTGTCAGCCCCAGGGTAAATGTCCTGTGACTCTTCACCTGATCTTTGTCTTTCTTAGATTCCTCATCTGAAAAAGAAACATTAAAAGGCTTCCTCAACAAAAGTAATTAAGTAATCCAGTTCAGCAGGACATTATAGGAGCAACAGATGCACAAACACAGCAAATGAAGGTACTGGTGATCCTAACAAATTAGAGGAAATAATAACAAGATACTTGATTTAACCATTTACAGAGCCAGCTTTTAAAAAGCTTGATATTGATTGTAAATTCAAGAATTACCCTTCGTAGTTATGACGGTTACAGAACAAGATACGTATCTTTTAGAATAAAAATAATTTGCCTTCTTTTTTTGGCGTGCAAGAGATTTTGCCCTTACAGCAGTGGAAGGGAGCCTGTGGAGTGGACACTGAGTGTCCCAGCACAATACCCTACATCAGAAACCCCATTTGCCTATATTAAATAGAATTTAATTACACCTGCAAGCATGCAACTATGAAAAATGATAAATAACCCTGGCTTTATGACTGAGTGGCAATGAACCTGAAAATCTGTGTCAAAGAGCTTCACATGCCCCTGGCCAAGAAGGGTGATGTGCCTGCTTGCCAGGTGCTGCACAGGGAAGCCCATGGATTTAGAGCCAAACACCTAATGAGACAATTATGCCCTCACGGGGTCTTTGCCTTTAATCTCATTCAATGAGAGGTGGGGATGCATTTTGTGCTGAAACAGAGTGAAATGTTCTCTCCTGCTTTCCCTTCTTTCTTGCATGACAGCACCATCTGTTTATAAATACATCACTGGAATGACAGTGCTCTGATGATGTACTAATATAATACATCATCAAAGTGCCATCAGTGATGATCTAATGATGTATTAGAAAGCTGTTTATCAAAACCCTGTTGCTCTGATGATGTATAGGTGCAATACATCACTGGAATGTCTTGCACCACTGGCACTGGACTGATATAGACCTTGTGGGGAAAAACGGGTCCTGCAAGGATTCAGCAAGGGAAAGAAATGCAGACAGATAAAAAAGGACAATGAAGGAAACACACCAGTCAAATGTGTAAATGAATTACATTCAGGAAGCTTCAAAGGTGAGGAGAAATAGACAGAGGTTTTGGACAACTGAGTTTTTAATGAAAGTGGATTCATTAGCTGGAGAGACAGAAATTCAGTCACATTACAAGCAGAACAGAATCAAAAAGAAGACAAAAAAGCCCCTAGATTATTTGTAATCTGTTTCACCGCTCAAGTCCTGATTCTCTTTCACCCTTTGCTCTAATTCACTTCTGCAAGGAGACCCAGAAAATAAATAAGTGGGTTTAGGGTATGAGGTAGAATAACAGCACTTGACCCGGAAAGCCCCATGTGCCTCACAAAGCTAGGACACGAAGCTTTGGGACACTTCAGTTGAAAACTGTTCATAGTTGAATTTGGTTTTGGTTGGTTGGTTTTTGGGGTTGTGTTTGTTTTGGTTTGGTTTTTTTTTCTCTTTCCCCCACCTGATCCTGCATTTCCAGCTGCATCCTCCTAGTGCAGCACCTTGCATTTGTGAGCACAACAGGGTTGATAAGACACAAACCAATAACACAGAGGAGCTGAAGACACCATAAAGTGCCAGTCAAAGCTCACTGCCCTTCCCTCCAGTTTAGTGCTGAGCATGAAGTTAAATGAATCACAGAACTTGGGGTTTATTATTTTATTAATCACTGCAAAGCAGTCCTCCTTATCCCCTCTCACCTCTTCTTTAAATGAGTGAATGGATTCTGCTTGATTTTTTAATGGGCCTCCTTAAAAAGATGATCCATATCAGAAATAACTTTAATGATGAGAAAAAAAGACTGGAGCACAACAAATGCAATGGCTTCTCCAGCTGAGAAGTTCCCATACCTTTGCACTTAAATAATGCAAACTTTCTTGAGGTTGTTTTGTTGTTTGAGCTTTGTTTTTTTTTTATAAAGGACATTTTTCTTGCAGACAGGCAGGAGGCAGCTGGGTTTGTTTTGCTGGTACAAAGTGGGTCTCATAAATTTTCAAAAGCCATCACAGTAACAAGCTCATTTTATTTTTTTTCTAAACTCATTATTATGCATTTCATAGGTTCTTCATAGACTTGCAAAGCATTTTTCAACCAGTGGAGGAGAAATGTCTTTAAGTAATCTCCAATGGAAAAAATGACCAGGAAAGGGTAACTCAGCATCCCCTTTTGGCAAGTACAGGCCCTATCTGTCAATAGCAAAGGCTTGGAGGTGCAGGAGACAATTGTGCTTCTTCCATAGAAGAGCAATGGGCCATTTCTGTGCTGGAGTGCTGCAAAATTAAAGGCCAACTGTATGTACCTAAACCTCAGAGTGCCACATTTAAAGTGTGTTCCTAGGAGAAGAACATAGATGTTAAAAATCAAGAACCCTAAAATGTCTAAATTTGGAACATGATAAACTATTTGTCTCTGCTTTTTTTTTCTATTTTCATACCTCTAAGCCTTCAAGGAACATGTCAAAGGTACAAAGCTGTCAGAAACACTATGGGAAGTTTACCAGCTCAGAACAACAAGCACTTTTCCATGTTAAACAAAAGCAAAGAAGATTTTTAAAGGAATTTTGTCATTTGCTGTTCATGAATGCTCCTGCAAAAGAGCCTTTCCTGACTCTGTCACTCAAAATCACCTCTTCTTTCTCCAAAGCAAATTATTTTCTCTCCATGGACTGCTTAGTTACAACGTGCAAGTAAATGACACAATTCTCTCTGCAATGTATTTGAACAGAATATATCATTTAGCATGTGCATGACTGAAGTTCATGACAGCAAAGCACAGAGATCATGCAACCAGGAGGAGAAAGAACAGAACTGCCAAGTCTTAGGCACTCAAAATACATTTTTACAACTGAGCACACAATGCTAACCCTACTCACAAACCTCTGTGTCTCAGGAAAGATTTATTGTTTCAGGCTCAAGTTTCCCAGGATGCTGCAGGCAATTAAGAGAGCCTGATTTTCTGAGGCAAAGTCAGTTCTCTTCCACAAATGAGAGACTTGAGAACTTGGAGACCAAAACCAGAATACTGAATATGAAAAGTCAGGCCTTGATGCTCAGGGAAAGGGAGCACAAATACATCACGAACTTTGGCAAACTGAAATGGAAGCACACACCCACAAAAGTAAAAATTAAAGTCATTGAACCTTACTGTGGGGTTCATCAAGCCTATATCCAATAGCTACATGTATCAGTGACAGGACAACCCTTAGTGTTCAAGAGTGAATGCCAAAAGTGGGCATGAAAATAAAGCTCTATAGTCAGACTGCTACAGAGCAGGTATTTTATTCAGCACTGGGAGTGAGGGGGATCTTCCTGCCAAAAACTCACTGGATCTTCTTTAACCTTCAGTTACATTTTAAAAGTCCTTCCACACAACCCCACAATTACCAGATATCATTAGCATACTCATATTTGCATGAAGCTGTGTCAGTTCCCTCTGTGGTGGCCTTCTGATGAAGGCTGCTGTAGTCTTCCTCACATTTGGACTTTTTACCTCTATCTTCAGCACATGCCTGATGCTTCCTGTTTTTTTCAGTCTAACCTCTTTTTAGGTAATTTTGCAGCTTGCAAGTTCTGTTAAAACTCACTATCTTGCTCCTGATGGTGTTTGTTGTCTCACTTGCCCTGCTATCTTGCTTTGTTATCTTGCTTGCTTTACCTGCACACCTTGTTACCACGTTACTCATGGTTAACCTTTTGTTACAGAACACTGAGGATTCAAGAGCCTAGAGAAAGGTAGTATCTTCTATTAGTTCAGTTGGTTTAAGGCAAAAAAAAAGAAGGAAAACTTTGAAGTTCTGAGCCTCCCCGTGCAGTCTGAAATTTATGAGGTGGTGGCTATTTTAAATGTGAATTCTCCCAGTCTACAAGCTGTACTATTGCACAGATTGACCCAGCTACAGAAGTTGCTTGAAGAGGCCTGGACAACTGGAGTTGGATGAAAGAAAGAGGGTTTGGTTTTCCTGCCTGATGCCCATAAAAAATTTTCCCAAGACAGACAGGAGCATTTGTTTCAGTTTCACTTGAAGGTGTCAGTTTGAGACTTTGGGGCAGTCACAATTCATAGCAATATTCTCACTCCCGTGGCTCTGCTGACCCTAAAAGAAGTCTTTAAATGTCAGGAAAGTGAGAATTGTACAGAACTGTTGTGTCTTTATTCTAAGGGCAGGAAAAGAACAATTACCTGGATGGAGTGATTTGTATGATCTGTTGGAGGCCACTGAGCAGCTCTGAGCTAAACTGGAAGGCAGAGAATTAAGCCAGGTGCAATAACAATCCTGTTAGGAGTCACCCTTTTCTCACTATGATTTTCACCTGGGGCTTCTGCAAAGATGAAGAGCATGATCACTTTTCAGGGAGGAAGTAGGTGTTTCTTGATTTAACTTCTTGTTTCTTTGACAGAATGCCTGATTTAAGACATGTTTTGAAGACACTGATTGCAGCAACACAGAGATTTGAAGGTTGGAGGGGAACACCTAAAGAGTTATGGCAACTTGCACAGAGAAAATATCAGTCACCCAAAGAGGTGTCATACTGCCTTTTCCTGTCAGTGTCACCTGCTGTAACAGGATCCTGTACATTACCTTTCACGTGCTGAAACTCAAGTATTTAACAGTAGCTATCTGAGGAGATAGGTACAGAGACAGTTATTAAGCCTGGGCCTTAAGAATTTTCTTCTGCCATGCTATGCCCAACCTGAAATTCTGATCATCATACAGCCTAAAGGTTTCAATACAAGAGCTACGAAGAGAATTGTGTCAGCTATCCATTTTAGTGCTCCTCCTGAATAGACACAGCATGAGCAAGGCCACAGACACTTCTTGACACCAGACCCACGCCAGTATGCCCTGAAAGCCCTGGAGAAGTCTATACCAGAGCACCCAGTTTGCAGGGAGGCCCTGAGGCTGGGCTGCTGGGATGAGATGGTTTGGGAGCCAGGGCTGGCAGGGAGATGAGCAGGCAGGGCCCAAACTGCCAGTGCTGCTCAGCAATGCAAACTGGCAGCATCCCCTGGGATTTGTGCAAGGGCAGCAACACACACTGATGGGCTAATTACAAATCAACATCTGCCTAATGCTGTAATATTGAAATTCTGGTAGTTGTAAAGCAGCCAGAATCCTTGGAGAAGTGGGGACAGTTATATGGCAAACTACAAGAGATTTCTGGAATACAAGCAAGTGCCAGCATTAACAAAGCCATGAGACAAACAATGCTCCAGCAGTTTGAGCTGCCTGACCACTAAACTAAACCCTGCTGAGAGTGCCTAACTTTTTGTCATTAATTACCAAGAAAGCAGAATTTAAGGAAGGACTGAGGCTTCAGTTAAATAAATGGAAAATGGCCAAGTGGAAGGCAACACTTATAGAACAGCTTTGTAAGGAGTTTTTTTTTTTCCTTTTGGAAAAATCCAGAGGCATACGACAGCTTCACATACAACAGAATCAATGATTTACCACCTCATTTCATTTTTAATTTAATGGTTCTGTTCATTCATAAAATAGAAATACTACAAGGTGAAACATGGACTGAAATTTAAACACCTCATTAGAGTTACATATTATTTTGTCTACCAAATATATTGCTTTGTCAATGAAACATGCTGGTTTATGCGAGATCTCTACTAGGCTGTTACTTTACAGTTATTTGTTTGGGCTTGTTATTACTCTGCAGTTCCCTGATCTACATGTATATAATTTGGTTTATGTGTAGCACACTCAATGATATTATAATGATTTGTAAGGTATTTGTATTGATTTCACTTTACAAAAAAGTCAAAATGCAATTAATCATAACAAAAAGAGACCTAATGCAATCTTTAGAGTTTCCTCCATAGGAAAACTTATTGAAAAGAGATGGGATCCAGAAAAACAATTCAGTTTTCACATTTCAGTTTGGCTTGAAAACATTTGATTGCTAAAAATATTTGATCAATACTTGTCACTTCCGATTTGTCATTTCATAATAGTTGCAGATAAAATTCATTGTAACACAGAACTGAAAACTACCAACATAATTAAGTGGATGTATCTAATACATAAAAGTTCTATAAACAAAATGAATTCTCAGGTTTCTAACCCTTTGAAGATAAAAATTAAAGTATTAAAACAAATCTGAATCTAATGAATGCAGAAAACAGTTTGACTTCTATGAAATTGCTCTTCTTTTGTTCGAAGTACTTTTCCTTCAAAACTTTTCAGCAACTTCCCACTTCAGCCAAACACCTGACTGAACTTGAAAGATCATGGCAAACTGGAACTTCACATACAGAAAAAAGGCCCTGATGAACAGTGTCAATAGGGCTCCATTTAATAATAAACAAGATCTCCAATAAGTCTGCTAGACAATCTCTGTGCACTGGCAGTTATTGCAGCTGTGGGGCAGAGGCAAGAACTTCAGACAGAGGAGGAAGTCAAAGCATTCAGCAAAAACCAGAAGAAGAAAAAATGGTAAAACTCAACACCAATCATACATTTGTTGCCCTCCTATTGAAAAATCACTGCTCAGGGATTCACATTGATCAACATTGCTCTGCCAAATTCCCTGTGCCTCATCTACCCAGGTGGGTTTTTGCTCAGATAACAGGAGCTGTTGTCAGACAGTTTCTTGTTCTTCTGAGCTGTGTTTGCCAAGGAACAAACTCATAACCAGAGCAGCACTTGGGCTGGGAGAGAGCACAAGGCAAACAAGGCATGATGAGGCTTAAGGTAACTTTTGCTAGCAAGAGATGACAGATGAAATTTTAGTGAAAATAATACTGGTCAGCGTCCCAGCAAAACCTAAATCCATAAGTGAAGGAGCAGCAAACAGAAGCCGGGTCTTTTTCCAGGATTTATTATTTTTTATGATGCCAGCCAGAACCATGTCAAAGGAATCCACTGAAATAGCTGGTTACCAGCTCACAGGAGTTCCAAGTCATGCCAGGGAATAAACCAGATGACCTGTTTTGCATGTGTGCCCTCCTCCCCAAAATTCCTGTGCTCTCCAGCTGCTCCCAGTATTCTCCAAGACCTCCTCTGAAGGGTCAGCAGCACCTCAGGCCATCCCAAGGGCTGTGTCTCCCATGCCAGGCTTATAAATGGGAGCCAGGGCAGGAACTGCATTCCTCTGTCACAGTCCTAGGCCTGCCTCCACCTCTAGGTTTGCCCTGTCCCTATGGAAAAACCTTCAAGAACAGCAAGAGCTTGAACCTGCACCATCACCAGAATCAGTCAGTATCAATTAAAATGCCACCCCACTATCTCCATAAAAGATACATATAACTGAACAAGAACTGAGGTATACTTTCCAAAATTACATGTAAACTATCTTTCCAAAGCTCAATTTTACCTTCTTTTTCTGTTTAATGGAGAATTGCCAAGCTTTTCAACAGCTTTCTCTAGGCTGCCAGGAAACTGAAATATCAGTAGTTGAAACCTCAAAATATGTTTAGCTAGTTAGGACTGTGCAATAACAAGGTCATGCTAAATTGGTTTTGCTAGGAGCGTTTATTCTACTGAAAAATAATAAAGACAGTATTTGCAACTATAATAAAAGCAATAATAATGGTGACAAGTTCCACATCTCATAAACTGGAGTTTGTGTAAGCCTATCAGAGTAAGATTGGATTCCATTTTGTGACTTTTTCATAAAGCAATAGAATTAATAGCTGAATCAGTAAATGAGAGATAATCAACTATTTTCTTTTTAATGCAAAACCCCACATAAACCAGTATTACTGGCATGCACTATGGAACAACACTTTTTGGCACATAAAAATCGACATAAATCTAACGTGTCCTACAAATTAATCCACATATTTAGGCAGAATGAGTAACCTTTACTGAACATATATTTAACAGAAGCCAATAGAAACCTGACACAAGAGTATGTTACACCTGCAAATCAATGTACCTTCTATACTGTATAATTTAATAACATCAAACAGTGAGACTTTTAAGCAACCCCAAATTTTAAACCTAGGTTGATCTATTACAAGCAAACATGGATCTCTCCAGAAGAGTATCTAAGGTACTAAAATGGACAGCACTGAACAGGTATTTAACTCTGCTGGACAGAAGAAGAGATTGAGCCCTGCACATGGTAGGTGCAAGGTTCCTGATCACCCTTGGTACCTCCCTGCAGTCCTACACATTTTATTTTGGGATTCAGATGCCCTTTGGGTTAGCCTTCCCCTGAACTTCTCTGATAATTGAGTTTCCATTCTGCTGGAAATGATACAGCTATGAAGGTGCTGCAGCTAAAGTCACCACACAAAGCAAATCCAAATTTTAAAAATGTCCATTTCTCACAGGCAAATAGCTTTAGTAACAGTCCCTTCCAAGGACAATAATTGAAAGCAGAAGATTTTCAAGTGAGTAAATTGACTTTCCCAAGATCTGAGTGAGCCTGTGCTAGCTTTGTGCTTTGCCCAAACGAGAAACTAAACCAGTTTTCATGAACTTCAGGGCAAGAACAACAATGAAAAAATATTTTTAAAAGTCTGTTTAAAACTCAACCAAAAATATGGAACCTCTTCCTCCTGCAAGTTTGGGATTATCCCCTAATATTTTCTAAACCAATTCCTAGACTTCACCCTATCATCCTTGATTTATGGTTTCAAAATTGTTAACCTAAGTAATGAAGCACTACAATAATAATAAAGAAGTTATTCTTGCCAGAGCAAACATCTAAGCCTAATTATTAATTTTTAGCGACATCAAAATGATATTCTGATTTCTAGCAGCAATCTAGTGAGTGAGTGGTAGGGACAATTTATCATGGAAGAAGGAAAAATGTACGTGCTGTCACATCATGTATCATAGAAGTATCAAAATTGCTATGGAAACTGTGCACTTTTTATAGAGTAGGCACATAAAATTCACATAATATGTCAGAGAATAAGTTATTACTGTCCTGAGGCTGTAATAAGATCTACACCCTTATTAGTGAAAAGATTTGACAGATTGTTTATAATGAATACTTGTAGCCAATGAGTTTGAGTCAAAGTCACCCTATTTTGACCCATGCACTTACTTTCAGGTTTCTGTCTCCCTTAGATACAGGGAGAGTGCAGAGTAATATAATTTCCAATGGTTATTAGATTCCATTATAGTCACTTGTGATATGACAGGGAAATTTTCCATATTCAAAATTATTAGGAGGAAAAACCATCTTAGTCATGGATTTTATTCTTGTATTATATAGACCCATTCTTAGTATTTACCTGTGTTGTTTACAATTTGTTGTTGAAGAGACAGAGCAGATAATTTAGGATTCATTTGATAAGACTGCACATAGAAAAATCTAGGTTTTAGCACAAAATGGTTTAAAGCATTTCCTGTGAAGAACCTCAACAGTGGGCCCTTTGCCACCCTGATCTCTATGTGACAGGCTTCTCATTGATTGACAGCCTCTCTGATGGGTTAGGCTGGAGAAAAATGAGCTTGTTTAGGAGAGCAGAAGATACCACAATTAGGTTTTTGCAGTCCAGCAAAACAGTGACTGCTAAAAGAAAGGGAAGTGGAAAAAAAATTGTTGCACGTGTAACACTCTGGGGTGCAAGGGTACATTTATCACCTTGTTTTATATGACACACTGGATGAATGTTGATGAAGATTGTCAGCATCAATGTCAGGGAAAGCAATTCCATGAGTAAAAGAGTTTGTGTTAAAAGACTCTCCACCAGGAGGAAAGTCACATTATTACTTTAACAAATAAAACACCTACAAGATGGAACAAAGCAGATATCTGCTGATAAAGATAATTTTGTATCTTTTGTTTTAAACATGGGCTCTTGTGTACTGAAGGCAGTGCTCTTGTGGTAAGTGTTAGAGAAACCAGACTGAAACCTTGGAAAATAGTAAAGGACTGCACTACATGTAAACATTTCATATTCTGTTGATGTGTAATGTATACATCACACTGTTCTGCAGCAATCCATTACCATTAATCCACAACCCATCAACTAACAGGAATTTTAATTCATATACAGCATCTTCAAATGATAAAGGAAACAGCTCCTGAAAACATGCATTTTTGAAATCATTACTGAGTTTGACATAACTCATCACTGTCCATTGAAACACCAAAAACAAGCTACACTCAGCAAATAAAAAACCCCAAAACAATAGAACATCCAAAACAAACAAAAAACCCCAAACAAAGGAGTATTACCTGATGTACTCCCAAATATCTTCAGTAGAGAAACACTAGTTTCTCTAGTTTTCAGTAGAAAAAAGGTTTTGAATCCATTCTGGGGTGAAGGTGGACCCACCCAACCCCAGCCATGCCCTTGTTGAGCAGTGCCCTGCCCCACGCTCACCTCTGGCCAGGGACCCCAGAGCCCTGTTTTCTGAGCCCCACACACCTCACTTGTGCAAGAGTTCCTTCCCCTTCCTCCTCACGATGCCAGGGCTTGCTGCACCTTCACCTCTTCCCCGACACCTCCCCTGCAAGGCAGGAGAAGGGCTGGGTGTTTAGGCTGAAAGGGCCTCCACTGCGTGACCGTAAAATGAAATTAAATGCTCAGAAGCTGCTTCTCCCAGAGCTACAGTGTGAGCAGAGGAAGAGCTCAGCTCTGCCCCAAGCCCAGCTGGCCCCTCCAGCTTCCAATCCCAAGCCATGCCCCATACTGGGGGTATTCCCATGGGTTACTGGGAGGCCAGGGAGAGGGTGCTGACCCCAGTGTTCACACGGGTATCCACATCGCTCATTTGCAGAACCTGGAGCTTCTCCTCCAACGGGCACCCGTGAAGGGACAGCCACTGAGCAAGTTCAGCTCTGCACTAACGAGGAAGGGTTGATTTGTTTTGCAGTCATTGAAACTTCCATTGGGTGAGGGCACCACAAGGATGAAACCAGGGATTTCATTTTGCAACAAACTTTTGCTACTAAATTCTGAAAACTTATTCCATTTTCGACTAGCTGTGGAAGGACAAACTTTTGAGACAAACTGCTTCACTGCAATTTCATTTTAAGGATTATAATTTTTATGGATGTCATACTTGCATGTATCTATACCCTCTATTAAATGTACAGCATATACTTTTCAACATATTTAAGGATATTTAATGAGTTTAATAAACTTAAAGGGATGTTATATCTGTTCACTCCATAAAGATTGTTTATTTCAGGAAATAAACCATTTTGAAATGAGTAATATGACTTTTAGAGTTATGACTACCTCATTCAATTAGTTTCTGTAATTACTGTCATTCCACACAGTCTATGCAGTACTAAAGGAGAAAATACATTTTGAGGAATTACAGCGTAGGTGTACAACAGTTATTGTTAATGAGCCATAAACTTTAGTCTCCTGCTCTGTAAATTCATGCCAGTGTAAAGTAATTTGGCAAAATAAGTCGACAGTTGCAGTTGGACAAATACTGTTGTATCTTTATATTTTCTGAGATTATTATCCTCTAGCAGATTTCATACAATTTATTTTTCCTCTACGTTTTAAAACATCATCCTACTTCTAAAAAATACGCTGTGAGAGATGCAAGCAAGATCTGAACTGTGCTGAATTCTCCCTCCTCAGTTTCACGTTACCTGGACTAAAGCAGAGAATTTATAAGACACGTTCATCTCCACTCAGTTTTGCCTTAACTCAATTTCAGAGATACTAAAGGACTAATTAAATGTAATCTTAGATTTTCACAACCCATGGATTTAGACTTTGTTTACATGAGCAAGTGGCACAGGCCAGCAGGAGCAGATTTAGGAAGGAAGCAGTGCTGAGGCCCAGACAAAAATCACTGGAAAGCTGATAATTCTGATGAATGATTTTTCACTTGGAGTTCATGCTACCCAGTGCCTTGCAATTGGGAATATTTCCCACTTCACAAGACAAAGTTGGTTGTATTTTCCTGACAGATCCTCTTAGGCAATACATGCATCTACCAGGTTGTGGATGGGGAATGTCATACTAAGAAAGAAAAAAAACATCATTTCAGGTATCATCATTTGCATTCTGCCCATAAGGTAGGTAAATAATAATAACAATAATCCATATTCTTCCTACAGCAGAAGTTTGGAATTGTCTGGCACCTCCAGAAGCTGGCACTGCACAGCCAGACTCAGTGTGCTGATGAATGTTGATACTGTTCTGTTTTACACAGACCACGATAAAATATTCATCCTCTTAAAAAACATCACTCAAAGGAAAAGCTTTGATCAGTATTTTCTTTGTTTCAAGTTCAGGGAATTACTGTTGACAGATTAAAATTAATAGATATATTAATAGATATGTATCTACACCTTGTAGATACAATTTCATTCCTTTTTTGTATCCAAACTACCCGTTGCTACAGCATTTAGCATTGGTAACCCTTTACACACAGCATACAACTATAGTGACTAATTTGTTTTACATAGTGCAGTGGTTATGGGAGAGATGCTTTTTAGTCAATTATCTATATAGACATTGTCCAGGAGAAGCCAACTACCTCAGAGTTCATTCAGTTGCCATTAAAATTTCAGTATGGAAGTTAATATCCAAGATAACCACATACCAAGAAGCAAGAGAAAAATCCAGTGAACTTCCACTCTGTTTTAATGACTTTACATTGCAGAGCTAGCTTACAGAAAAACAAGAACGTAAACAGCACATTGCTCAGTTTTTCTTACTTTGCACATCAAAAATGCATATTCAATCTTACAAAATGCAAGAGTCACAGCATCAGCACTGGTGCTTTGCAAGTGACATTCCAACCACAGCAAGCATGCAGTAAGCACACAGCCAGCAACTCACAGGCTACAAACTAGTTCAGATTATCCTTCTCCATCAATGCATCTGCTTCCCTAAAAATGTATTTTTTGGCTCATCTGGAATTTAACTTGAGGATGTTCCAGAGAAGTGTTCTTTGGCATGTCTGTTCACCTCAAGTTTTACTTTCCTAGGAAGTAATTGTTGTGCTATAAGCTACACAAACAAATATACCTCAACTGTCACTTAAAGACAGCCAAACCAAAACAACTCAATCACAGAAGCAGCAGACTACGAAGCATTTCCTGGGTACTTATGTTCCACATGCACTCTTTCTCCAGGTCCTTCCCTACTGCGTGCTCTCAGAGATAACAAATGGCACACTTAGAGGATGATTGAACACTCCCCAGATGTGCAGAACGCCAGAGCAGTCACTCAGCACAGCTGGCACAGTAACAGATGCACTGGGAAGCTCCTGGGTGCTCTGTGGCCTCACCCTCCCACAGGAGGGCTGGACCTGCTGAGCCAAACACGCCAACAGGGAGAGCACAAGGCTTTGTTTGGGATTCCTCTCCCCTCACCATGACATGACCACAGAGTGAGGGAGTTCTCGCCTGCTCTCGCACTGCAGGAATCCCCAGGCAGCCTCCACAGGGCTCACTGCTAACACAAAAAACTGCTCATCAGTTGGTCTCATTTCCCCTCCTCCCCACCAGTCACCACCTCTGCCCAAAGTACTGTCCTGGGCTGACTGGATGATGCTTTCATCCCCATTCATCTGTTTAGTTCAGAAATAAGCTTTGTACCTTTAAGACCGAATCTGAGAGCAAGTGCTGGAACCAACCTCGTTCTTGGCCTCACCTGTGCTGGAACCAACCAGAACCAACCTCGTTCTTGGCCTCACCTGTGCTGGAACCAACCAGAACCAACCTCGTTCTTGGCCTCACCTGTGCTGGAACCAACCAGAACCAACCTCGTTCTTGGCCTCACCTGTGCTGGAACCAACCAGAACCCCATCAAAGCTCTCACCAGAGGGTTCCCTCAGCTGCTGCTGTAAGAGGCTCCTGCTCTGCTCGTCCTGGGTTCCTGGTGAACTGCTGAAAACAAAGGGTTTTTTGGGACTATTCTGCTATTTTTTGATCCAGGGGACACCAGGACCATCACTCAGGGCCCCCCCCCAAGCTGCACTGCAGCTGGGACACTGGGCCTGAGAGAGACTGAGAGAAGAGCTGAGGACACAGCCACTGAAAGGACTTTTCTGAGTTTGCCATCTCTCTGGAACAGCAAGAGGGTTTATTGTGTAGATCTGGTCACTCTTTATGCTTGTGGGTGTTCTTGTTTTGTTAAATAAATAGTTTTTTCCACTTTTCTCCAAAGGAAATCTATTCCCCGAACCCGGTGGGGGAGGGGTGGCTTAAATCCATCTTTTGAAGGTTTCCTTCCAAATTTGTCATAAACCAGCACATGTACCTAGAGGTGCCAGGAAAAGTTTGTTAAGCATCTCAGAAGAGCAGCCAGTTGAGTTCATGTATTGAAACACCCTCCCACTCAATCCCCCCGCCTCCCTTTTCCTTCCAGGTACCTCAGGAGCAAAGGAAAGCAGGGGTGGCTCTGGCAGGTTACACCTGGCCCTGCTTTCCCACTGAAGGGCCACCCCAGCCCCAGGCAGTGAGGAAGTGAGAGCAGAGGACCTGGGGATCTGCATTTGCATGGGCCCTGTAACCCCCCATGTGCCACGTATGGTGGGGGAGGCAAGGGTGGCAGATGTTCTGCTGAAACACAGGCTGAAGTGGCAGCTGCTGAGGGGCTCTGCTACACCCAGGGGGCAAAGACTTTTCTCCAAGCCTCTTGCCTGCCTTGCTTTCATGCTCCACTCTTGGAAAAAAAAAAAAAAATGTGAGCAGCAGTTGAAAGCAAGCCTCAGCAGTTTGGGAGGAAGGAAAAGAAACAAGGACTTGCCGTATCGTATCTATGACAGAGTTAGGGGGAAAAATTCCCAGTTTGTAATTTGTCCTCTCATTAAACTATAATTCAATAAATCAATAAAGTACAATTCAGTAAACAGTGTAGCTGAAATGCACCAGTACTGCTTTTCAGTGCACAGCTGCTGTTCTTTATGGATTCAGTGCTGAAACACCACTATTTGCATTAAATAGAGCAAAAATGGTAGCTCCCCTCTCTGACATGTCACAAATCTTCATATGTAATCATTTTTGTTATTTGCTGAAGATGAGTTTTCAGTCACTCACTCTGGCAGTAGAGAAGCTGCAGCAGGGCAGTGAATTAATACAAACACGTGGATCAAGTTCTGTGTGCCTGAAGGACTGAGCTCCTAAAACCAAATTCCCTTTCATCTAACAAAGATAATTTCTGATATTTTACCATAAGACCATGCCCCCTCCAACCTCTACCACCTTGTTCTTTATCTTCTCATATCATAGATATCTTACAAATTTTACACTCAGTCTCTACTGTACATTCATACAAAAGAATGAATAAACCACATTAAATACAAGTGCCTCAACAAACAGAAGCTCTTGCCAGATAAAGCTGCATCTATCCATAAATATATCCACAAAGGAATTTTGTAGCATCTGGGAACCTAGATTAAAAATAAGAGATTACAAAAGTTGGCCCCATTAAATCATAAGCAACAGAAAAAATGCACTCAAGTCCTACTTCACAGGCAGCTGTGTTTTGAGAGAGTTTGGGTGAGCCCAGGTACAATTTTGGAGCAGAGAGCTGGGCTGGTTGAGAGTTTTGTGCATACCCAGGGAGTTCCAGGCAGCAGCATGCCAATACACAGAATTATCAGCACATCAAAGGCATTATGTTTATCAAACCCTGCCACAGCACATTTACTAGCTGTATGATGGATGTTGTTGTAGCAAGCAAGGAACACTTTGATGTACATGGCCTTCTTTGATTAATGAGGGCTCTTGCTGAGAAGCTGCATATGGAGTAAATTACTCTTTTCAAAAAATGGCTGATTTGCACTATTGTACTAATTATGTCACAAGCTCAGAGTCGGTTCCAGACTCAGTCACCCAAAATAAAGAAATAAAAATTCACATATACAGGTCATGATTTTGTCTCACACATGCATCAGCTCAAAATACTTAAGTCCTAATTAAATTAACTTAGAGTTCCTTTTTTTCTACAGAGAGCACCAGTAAGCATTTCTTTTCTCCACTGAAAGCTTCTACAATCTAGTATACTAGTAAATAATTTCTTTCTCAGAAATGAATGCAATTTTATACTAAATTCTACTGTGCTTTTAAGAACATTATAAGAACTCTGAAAACATTTGTTTTTCACAAAAATCCCACAACACATCTGGCCCAAAAAGCAAACTCAAAAACCCACAAAGCTGAGGGAACCACAGTGCACAAAGAGTGCCTCTTAAAAGCTTTTTCTAAATTAATTATACCAGCTAGAAAACCACTACTAAACTGAAGTTATTCCATTAGCCTCGAGTCTCTAAGCATGTGGTGCCTTAAGCAATTTATCCACTTAGTTGCAACAACAACAAAAGTACTTCTTTGAGAGCATTAAACCAGTGTTAATTTCCCTAAAATTTTGAACAGTAAATATTTTATCATGTTTATTAAGTATATTTGCAGTCTCCAATTTGTACTCATGTAAAAACTACACACCACATCTGGGTGTGTTGATGGTTCTTTGGAAAAATCTGAGCTTTGTTCAATTCCTTCTCCACATTCAAGTACAGCTCCCCAGAACAGCTGAGATAATTCAGGCTCCTACTTCTAGGACAGCTCAGAGCTTGGCTGTTGCAAGCTCCCCAGGAGAGAGAACAACTCAACTTCATAAAAATAATCATTTTATAACGTGTCTTTAGGTGTGGTTTAGAAAAGCATTTGGAATGCCTACAGGTTTGGTTTAAATCCAGAAACTGAACTAAAATTAAGTCTGGAACTCTCAATATGCCATCATATTACAAGGACCTTTACTTCTGGTCAGTCGTACTGAGAATTCTGTGCCATGTAGTTCAATCTTGGCAACAAAGATATTAAAAGGTTCCATTAAATCCTGCTTGAATTTCACATGAAGACGAGAATAGTTCTTACTGACCATAACTGGTATCTTCATCCCTGATTTTCTCTGACTTCCTCCCAGCCTTAGAGGCCATAGGCAAGGTAGATGATGTTGCCTGCTGCAGATGACAATTCCACCCCCTGCCCCAAGAATATCCCAGAAAAAAATGTTTTTGTTCAAAATTCTCCCAAAGTCAAAGTTTAATATTTCATCTGTTTCTTATTCATGAGCCAAGAACATCTCCCTGTGACAACTTTCCTATTAATTTGTATAATGAAACTATGTGATGCCAATCCTTTTGCTGCTTCCCAAGAACTCTTACCACTAATTTTCCACTCTAGATAAACTAGAAAAGTCCTTTCCAACTCAAATTTGGAAATACTACAGAGGCATGTTCTCAAATGATAATATTCTCTTGTAGAGAGATGTCCAACCTGATCCTTGTATTACAAAAGTGTAAAATAAAAAAAATGAAACCTTAAAGAATAAAAGTTCTGTTAGAAGACAGCTTCAACTTGTACCAAGCCCAAAAAGACTGAGGATATATAAAATGCAGGAGACAAAAGGATCCAATGCTGACCTCATATTAGTCACAAACTGCTGTATCAGCCTGCTTCCTCCAAAGTCACTCATTTGCCTTCAGGGTATTTTAAATAAGCTTTTGATGCTGGAATTGCTACTGTATAGCTGGAGAATAGCAAATGGTTAATCTAAAAAGCAAAAAATAAAAACAAGTTGGGCAATTGCAAGCTGGTAAATCCAACAATAGAACAAGTTCTGAAGGGAGAAAAATTAATGGTTTAAAGATGGGTTCCTAAACTGGGACAAGAAAATGGAAAATACTGAGAGGGGAAAAATTGACACGTGAAGGCACTCAGAG
The DNA here is from genome assembly GCA_013400775.1 of Chaetops frenatus. Classification (NCBI taxonomy): domain Eukaryota; kingdom Metazoa; phylum Chordata; class Aves; order Passeriformes; family Picathartidae; genus Chaetops; species Chaetops frenatus. The sequence continues at coordinate 269,177 of VZTR01032150.1, forward strand.
CATCACAAGTATGTGCAGATTAACTAGAAGTTAATAATTATTAGAAAGGGATTTTACCAATTAGAGTTGTGACAGTCTGAAATAGCTTCGTGATTGGCAAGAAAAAAAAACCAACAAAAACTCCCACCATCCTGCTAGGGCAGTGTACACTACTGAGAGGGACACTGGGACTGCACCAGCAGAGGATCAGACCCAGGAACCCTCTCCCAGGAGCCACATGTTCCAGGTTATCTGCAATTTATCCCAGAGCCAGGATTCATGGCTGTGGCTGCCTACCTGAGCAGCAAGGACTGAAATTCTGGCTTTCATGAGGAGTGAGGTTTTTTGAGGACAGCATTATGTTTTGGAGTTGTCGTGTATTTGGTTCTGGGGAGTAATAAATATGGCAGGAGACACAGATGTTAATTTATTGTAAGAGAATTTTAGCAATCATAATCAGTCTTCATGGGTATCTGAGCTGAAGGAAAAATAAAGGGAAGGTAGGTGGGAGCTATCAAGAAGTAGGAAAAGAAACATCTCACCCAATGGTCTTTTGAGGTCCTAGAGCTAAACTGCCAAGTGCCAGCAGCAGACCCAGGAATGAATCTGGGCACTGTTTATTTTCCCCTGGGCCTTCTGATGAGACAGTGCTGCTGCTGTGGCTGCAGAACTGGAATGCACAAAGCAGAGGGGCAGCCCACCAGGCAAAGGCAGGGCAGGGCAGGGCTCTGCCCTTTGCATCAGCACTGCCAGCAAGCTCAGCCAAGCCCAGCAGCGTGCCCAGAGTGCAACCACCTGGTCTCACCAGAAAAAATGACACCAGTCTGCCTCTGACCAAGATAAATGGGTAAGCCAAAGGTTGAAACCCTGATTAACTAACATCTTTTCCAAATATTCCCATCTTCCATCACTTTCTTCTGTTGGGAGAGGCTCGGCAGCACCACACATCCCCCACAGTCTGGTTTGCCAGGATGAGAAGGGTAAAGGGGGCTCCTGCTTCAGCTCCTGGGACTGAGCCTAGCACAGACTTGGGCTTCATTTCAGTACTGCAAGAAAGTTAATAAGGCCACTTACAGTTTACAGACTACCTCCACTTGCACTGACCATTGTAAGCCTCAAGCAAAGCTGTCATGAGGCTTTTGTAGGGGAAACTTTAAGGGCTTTGGCTAAGGCTTGCTGTCAGAAAACTGCTTGAAATGAATTCAAATCACCAGGCTCCCTTACTGAAGGTCAAACACATCATCTGCAGCTGGAATTGCCAACTCAATAGCAACATGAGGGGAAAAAGAAAGACTACCTGAGAGGAAGATTCTCTGTTAGTGCTTTACTGGCATTTGGGGAAGAGCAAAATGGGAGGGGGCAGCAGAGCCACAGGCTGCCTGTCAGAAAGGTGAAACTCTGAAACTTCCTTCAAAACATCAGTTAGCCCAAATGTCTGAATTTCCTTTAAAAGCTGAGTCAGCCCATGCCAATGCTGCAGGAGGACCCAGACCTGACCATCTCCCTGTCCTGTGCCCTGCAATGGGCAGGCTGTCTCCTAGGGAAGGGAACTCTCCCCCATCCAGCAGGATAAAGGGGAGCCCTGAGAGCTCCTGGCAGGCAGCCCCATGGCCCTTCCACAGCCACCATCCAACAGCCCCCACCAGCCTTCCCACAGCAGAAAGTAAAACCCACCCAAGCGTGGCTGTGAGCATCCTGAAGAGCCAGGATGTCCTAGGGGAGGTGCTGTGCTCTGTGGCAAAAGGGCCAAATGGAGGAGATGGCACAACATTTTCCCTCCAGGACAGGCTGCTTGGCACAGGGGGTGACTTCCAAAAGGCTCTGGGTCCCTTATGTTATTTCTCATCCTCTTACAGAGACTGGCAGTGATGAAAAGTGAAAAGGCTTTGATACTCAGCAAACATTCACTGTGAGAACGTTTCTCTAAGCAAAGCTCAGCTCACAGAGAGCTCAGCTCAGAAAGGAGCCCTCCCTGGCTGGCTGCAGCCATGGGCTCTCTGTCCATCGTGGGCAGTGCTGGGTGCTCTGCTGTGCCCAGACCAACTGGAGAGCCAGGCTCTGCTCTGTCTGTGCAGCAGCAGCAAGAGGAGAGCAGAGGAGCCACAATGTGGTCCCAGGGCTCCAGGCAGGGCTGGCCACTCTCCCCTCCTCACCACTGGCTCAGGTCAGGCTGGGCATCACTGGAGCTTCTGGGCAGGAGCAGAGGGTGGTTACAGCCCAGGGAGGCTGTTCTGGATTGTTCAGACCCATCAGAGCCCTCAGGGCAGGCAGTTCATCACTCTGGCAGTGTTCTTTAGCTTCAGGATGAGTGCAGAATTAAAAAAGATCTACCACATTTAGTGGAACCTATCACCTTGATTTTTTTCTTAAATAATTAATCTTTTAGGCTCAGCCCTGGCTAAAAGCCCAGATTCAGATTATTTTTCCATTTTCCTCATCCAAATAATACAGTCATAAAGAAAAGTATTAAGAAAGATTTCAGGCCAATTTTGTCCACTCAAAAGTTCAGCCCTAGTGCACACATTTTTGAGCATCTTTCTTGAAAACCTGTCTTAAGCATTTATCTGAATTTGTATCAAAAAGAAAAGTCAGATTCTTGTTTGCAGTGAGCCAAGCTTCAAACCTTCCAGAGAACCAGATGTGTGGAGGGCAGAGCAGCAAGAGCAGCACCTGTGTGTGCTGAGTCAGCAAGCTGCTCACACCCCCACGAGGGAACAAGAATAATAAGATTGGCCCCAAGGACCAGAATCAGTCTATTAAGCAATATGATCTGGAGACCTTGGGTCCTCTCTCATATTTTCTACAAATTGCCTTGCTTCTTCTTGAAAGCAAAATCCTTGTGGCACTGCTGTCTCATGATCACAGCTGCATTTTTCACACTATCTTGCTGAATGATAAGAAACCAAAAATATTAACATGAAACCAGATACCAGTTCATGGGGGGAGAAAAAGAAAAAAGAAAGACCTTTGATCAAAGTAAAAAAAAAAAAAGCTCCTCAAAAAAAAAAAAAAAAAAAAAAAAAAAAAAAAAAGGAAGAAGAAATGTATTTTGGCAGAATTTTTTCTCCTATTAAAAATGCCCTAGAATCTTATTAGACTATGTTAAAAAAAAAGATACAAGGAAAAGTTATGTAAGCATTAGTAGTTACACTGAAGAAGTCACATGCTTCAGAAAAATTATAGGGTAATATATGAAATTTATACACATGGAAGGATGAAAGCTGACTAGGATCCAGCTCAGAATATTGTTACCTCACGAGCACTGCATAATTCAGCTGGCAAACCTACCAGCATGGGTCAGGGTAGTTGCCAACCACCCCACAACACAAGAATCTCTTGTTCAGAATGCAGTATTTAAAGCGGCCAGAAAAAAGATGGAGAGAAGAGTCAGTTTCAAAAGACTAAAGTTAGTTTTGAACTTGAAAAGCCTAGAGGAAAAACCTTACATGAATGGTAACAGTTTCTGCCCTTCCAATAAGGGCCCTGAACATGAGCACTTAAGATGCTCAGAATAACAGAAAATGCCACAAAGAATGCACAAAGCAAACACTTTTGATGAGAAATCATTATGGCCCTTTAGCACGAAATAGCTGCTTAGAAATACCCAGCTGCAGCTAAACCTCTTGTGACTGACTCAGAAAAACTTCCCAAACAAAAGAGTGTATTTGCCCTCATGATCAAATCTGCTTCTCTACCACCTCATTTTTTAAGTGTTTATATCAACTGAAGTGTTCTAGAAACAGATTATTAAATATATTTGACATGATGCATTATCCTCTTTAGTAATTTTAAAACTGACCATTATTATTATCAATACTGATACCAGCAATAAAATATTAAAAGGTAAAATTAACATCTCATTTTCCCATAACAGTTTCAACCTCCAATATTTTACTGCCTTTTATTTCTTCAGAAAATACCACGGCACACATTCCCTTGAAAGAATGACCTGGATGTCCTTTTTTGGTGGGAATGTAAGAAATAGGAATCAAGAAGACAAACCTGACCCATGGATGGGGTGAATTGAGGAAACCATACAAAAAAAGGAGGTGGGGAACTGAGTCCAAATGGGAATTTTGAAAGATTGCAGCTTAAAGAGATGGAAGATTTGGCCCACGCCACTGCAAGGGCAGTGCACACACACACAGCTTCAAGTGGTCCAAATTCATCTGAGCACGAGCAAGAACAGAGTTAGCTGTCATTATTCTTGGGAGTAAGAAGGGTTGATCCAGTAGACAAAGGCAGGATTTTGGCAAATGATCATTTTATTTGAGCCTGGCAGCCACTTCACTGGCCAGCAATCATGGGCTTTTATTGTTGATTCTCAGGGACTGCAAGGTTATCCAGGAAAACAATTACTTTTATCTTTTCTCTCTGCAATTCCTGACTTGAACCTCCATGCATAAAATCTAAAAACCAGGAAAGTGCCTTGATTTTTCTTGTTAAAGTAGCCACAGGTTGCCTTGAAACAAGTGATCCTTGCTGTAGCACTGCATCTGTTTTCTTTTAACAGGAACCAAAGCCTAAATATCACATTTGGCTATGTTGCCCTTTTGCAAATAAACCCTAAAGGAGTATGAGGAACAGATACTGCAGTCAAGGGCTCCACAATGCCTGCAGTAACACCAGTCCATGCATCTTACTGAACTGTGCCATTTAGCAAAGGGCACATAGACAAACAGACAAGAAAAAAAAAAACAAACAACCAACTCATGCTACACCCAAGCCTTATTTAAAATAATAATAATTAAAGAAAATTAAACACCCAAGACACACAACTGGTCATTTTCTCCTTCTTGTTGCTTTATTTTTAGTACCCTTTTAGCCACTGTGTGGTCTCTGCCAGCTTAGTTGTTCAACTAATTTTTAAATCTCATTAATAAAATACGAATTATGTTCAAGGAACATTTTACAAAGTAAAAAGCAGACTTCATTTATTAAATCCCACTATCCTTTTCCCCCTCACAGGTGGCCTGAAATCAGCTTGAAGGCACACCTCCCTGTCCCATCAGGTTCACAGTTTCTTGTGCCAAGTGTGTGGTTGGCCCCACTGGGGAGAATTTGTCCTAGAAGGCATCATGGGCCTGACTCTGACACTGTAATTTGTTCCAGAGAGTACATCACACCACCAGCATCTCACTGGAGAAGGTAAAACTACTAAAAAAAAAAATCATAGAGGACTAAAAGGACCACCCTGATCAAACTCCAGGATGTCAAGCACAGCCCAGCTTGAGCAGTGTGTTGAGGTGGGTCCCTGGGCATGGAACATGCTTGCAAATTATGCCATTTCCAGCACTTGAGATAGAAACAGATTTATAAGAAAAGCCTGGGGAGCATAGAAAACCTGAACTCTTGGTTGGTTCTTCTCATAGTACCAAATACTCAATTTTTACAATAAAAACTTATAAACTTTCTGAGAAAATAAAAAAGCAACTACTCACATTAGCAAGTATTTTAAAATAAAGGAACACACAGCTCTGGGGTTAGAATTAGAGACCAGATGTCTCATACATCCCTTTGTGGTCACACACAAACTCTGCCCAACACCTACAGCAGAGACTCACTTGAGTGAATCTCAACTATTAAAAGCCACACAACAAGCCCAAATATTAATCCTTCTATTTCACACTGAACATCTCAAGGAGCTTTGTTCTCTTTTATAGCCAGTGCTGTGAAATAATTTAACTTTGGGCTATCATTTTCCTAGAACTTTGAATCATTGTGGTATCATTTGTGGCATTGATTCTGTGGCCCAGCTTCCATTTTCAGGAGGGGTAAAAAAGAAAAAGTAGTAATTAGCACGTGGTATCTGCTGATTATCCCCTCCTGGAGCTTCAGGTGATCTCAGCTGCAGGATTTCATAGGGGCAGAACCAGCCACAGCTCCTGGGCCAGCCAGGTCAGCCAGCTCCTGTAACAGGACTCCAATTAAGCCTAGCTCTCTCATCTAATTAAAATGTCCAGCCCAAAGCCACGTAAGCACCCTGGCTGGCAGCTCTGTCCCCCCTGTCCCCATGAGCACTGCAGGGAGCAGCCCAGGTCCCCTCTGCAGTGTCCCCGATGGGGTAACACCCCCCACGTGCTGGCCCTCTGCTTCCAGCAGACAGGCAATCCTTAAAAAACGCTTGGCCAGCTTTTCCCAGCCTGCAGATGGGTCACTGTAGTGACAATAAAACCATCTGGTTGTGTGGTTATTCCCAATAAAACCTCTGCCGTCTATTTTGGGAGGTGCCGCCCGTCTCTGAGCTGTCACTCGGGATGAGCTGCTCTGAAGAACTTGTACCACGGTCCCTCCCTCCATCAGATCTGGCTCTGATTTATTTTTTTTTTCCCCCCTCCTTCCTTGCACGAGTTACCCTAGGTGCCAGGAGAGTTCCCTCACAGAATTTATTGTAGCGATCTTAATTAAATTAATATTCCTGAGTGCAAGGCTGCTGGGATCTGAGGCTGGTATGAGGTTCATCGACTTTCACTTGGAGGGTAAAGTTTCCAGTTTTCACTCTCACGAGGCAATATGAAAAATTTATGACAGGAGCAGGAGAAGTCTTGCTAGAGGCAATGACATCCCTGTGCAATTAAAATACTTTCAAGTGTCTTTTTTTCCTCCATTCTCCTTCCACTCATCTTAGAAAACAATATACAGAGCAACTTTATTCTGCACTGTACATTTTTAACTTAAAGACCTGTAGGCAGTTGACAAATTATAACCTGATCATAAAAATTTTCTTACAGTTTGAAATGTAACATATTGTACAAGGTTATGGCCAGATGGTAAGGAACATTTTTTTCCTTCTCTCTCTGGGTTCTTTTTTTTTTTTTGGTAAGAAAAACTGTTTAAAGCTCTGAAGCAGCAGAAGAAACTCCCTCCACAAATAGCAACAGTGACCCTGTCTGCACTCTTTGGAGATCATAGATTTTACTGAAGCCCTGAATGAGCAGTTGTGGGAGAGGGCAAGGCTGGATTTGAGGGGTTCCAGGGATGCTGCCAGCACATGCCAAGGGCCAGGCTGTGGTGTGGAACCACACGGTGCAGATCCATCCTGCTGCAATTCCTGCAAAACCCACTCTGAGTGGCAAAGATCGAGAGCAGCAGGGACAGCCCACGCCTGCCTTGGCTGCCCCACGAGTTCTGAGAGGCACAATTTGGATTCTGGGCAGCTCTGGGATGGGATGCCTTTGAAAAAAAACCTCCTTTATTCTCTCTCATTTTGCAGAGCTGAGCAAGTGAGAGCTTTGGGGCAGTCAGACGCATTGTAAACTAACATTCAACTATTGCTGTGACTGCAAACTATGGGGAATAAAGCAACAATAAATACTTAATAACCAACAGCATGCAATGGTTCTCTCTTACCTCACTAGAGGACATAATTTTTGTACAGAGCATTGCAGAGCACTGCAGTAACCAGAGCTAACTCTGAAACTTGGGAAAAACAGAGACTGTTCTTTCAACGACCACGTAAAGTTCCCCTAACAGCATGTGCCCTGAGAGGAAAGTTTACTTCAATATTCCATGCTTAATTCTGAACATGCTGATCCGTGTTATCTATGGATAGTTAACACCACTACAATGCAGCGATCTATAAAAGAAAATGCTGGCTATTATTGCTGAAATCAGGGATAATGGGAAAGGAAACCTATAACTTCTTAAACTCACTTCAGAATTTAGACCTGAGTGGTGCAAAGAATGTAAATATTACAAATACTCACCAGCTGATCTAAGCAGCAGAGCTGTATTGTGTTAAATGCTATCTTACTCTGATCACAACAGCAGTAACATAAATAGGGCGTAAATTATAGTTGCAGGAAGTCACACACAGTGAAAGATTATGAGTCTAAATTCACTTTCTTTTTAGGATAAATCTACTGATTTGTCTTTGGGAAGCTTTAAAAGACCCCTTATTCCATCCTCATATGGACTCTCTTTGTCTCTGCCCTGCCAGCACTTCCCTCCTCCTTCTCCTCCTCCCTCTCACTGTAAATTCAGTCTCTCTTTGGGCAATGTTTCAGGATTGGGATGCTGCACACAGCCATCTCAGGGACCCAGAGGAACAAACAACCCAAAGGAACCAACAACCCAGGTCCCCATTCTCAGCCAGGAGTGCCATGGACACGTTGTGGGACACAGCAAGGCTCCCCTGGTGCCAGCAGACCCTGGGCAGGCTCTGCCCTGCAAAGCACAGGAGATACAGAACAATCTGCTCTGTGCTCCCGGGCCCAGGGCAGCACACTCGGAATTGAGGCACCATTAAAAGCTGATTTAACCCTCCTACGAGGGCCCTGGTGTGGCTCAGAAAGTTTGGGCAGCTCCTGAAATGAGACTGCACATCTCTGGTATGAAGGAGCTGAACAGCACCACAAAGGCAAGATGTTGTTTATGACACTAAACAGAAGGGTCTCTCTGCTGCCTTTCACTGCTGCCAGCGACTGGCACCCATCTGTTACCTCTCAGCAGACACTCTGATCATTTGCTCTTGCAGGCCATGGTCTTTCATAATTTTCTCTGCCACACAGGCCCTTTTCTCATTCCCAACTGTGTTCTTAAGGCTCAACCACTCTGTAAACAACAAAGTACAACAAGCAAACTTCTCTTACCTTAGAGAGGCTTTTCCAATGTTTTCAGCAGCACACACACAAGAACAGCTCAGCACCAGTGCTGGCAACTATCACCTCCTAAGGTACAAGCTCCTCCTTAAGAGACCTTCGTGCTAATTTCTCACAGCTGCATTGAATAAAACACAGCTTCAGGTGTGAAAGGCTTCCAGGTGTTACACTGGACTCTAATGAAGGGCAGTAGTTTAAAGTGAGACGTGTAAGAGGGCATAGGGATAACCCTTCAAGCCAGAGCTAAAGGAAAACAGAACATATTTCATGATCAGTAGGGACATCTTGTGAAAGAAACATGGGCTGGTCTCCAGGATGGGGCCCAAAACCAGATAGTGGCTGGATCCCTCATCAAGATGTGGATATTTCTGAATCAGTGCTTAAGGCAGCAAGAGAGTGGCCTCAAACAGAACTTGCAGCTCCTTGGAGAGAGGAGAGGGAGCACAGCTTTTTGAATGCTGTTTTACCAGCTGGTAAAACAGTGAAACACCACACAATCATCAAATCTGAGACAAAGACAGCAAGCAAGGTGCTGTCATAGGGCAGAGCTCTGAAAAGGCCTGACCCCACATCATGTACAATGTTCCTCTCACTGGAGAGTTTGAGTTTAAACATATGCAAAAGAAGCAGTGTTTGATATATTGATAAGGGAGCTGAAATGTCCATTCCCTGGACAAGGAAGAAAAGACTGTGATATTGCCTTTTTTGAATGCACCAAAGTAATAAACTTCCCATCTAAAGTAACCTTGAACCTGTTCTAACCATACTGCCAAGAGACTCCAACAATAGAAACACAAAGATAAACACAGGTATCAGCTCAAAGCTGAATTTGGAAGGAAACCACTGGGTAGGGTTGCTCCTTAATGTGTAGGAGGGGATGACAACACAAAATACAAAGCAGGAACTCCTTTGCTGTCTCCAGAACACTCCTGCTAACACTTCATGTTCCTGAGTAGTGAGAACTGCTTTGCTCAGCACAAAATCAGGAAAACTGTGTGTAACTTTTTTCTTCAATGAAGAGTTCATATAACCAAACTGTGACTGTTTTAGCATCTTCCCCTGTCTTGTAAAGATAAAGATGGGGTTCTAAAACACACACACACCATCTCCTCTATGCAATCCCCTCATCTGGAAGTTGCCATCCCCACAGCTTGAGGCAGCCAAGGCCATCACCTTCAGTAAAGGGGCAAATTAAGATCTATTCAAGAAGCTCTGTATTAACCTCAGCTAAACACAAAGCAGAAATGTCCTGGAGTATTTCAGCTGCTATTAAAGTGAATGCATATTTCAGTCCCAAATTAGAAAAAATACGAGAGTAGAGCACCTGATTGGTTAAAAGGTCTAGACTCACATATCTCTATCATAAATGTCATGGAAAATCTGTCAAACCATGCAACCTGACCATGCTTCTATGTTTTTGTGTAATTGAGGAACACAGGACTGCTTCACATGGTAAGGGATTTGTGAGGGTAACAGCTTTAGAGCACACAAGCACCTCAAATAACACTGCAATCAGGAACTATACCAAATAAATACAGGATAAATTGGAAAAAACCTGAGACAGGCATCTTCACTTCTTCTGACACTCTTTCCCCAGCCAGTGGACAGATTAACTTCAGCAGCTGCTGCAGCCTAGTTAACAAAGGCAGGAATTCAGGGCACCAAGGGCAATTGATACTGCATTATATATTTTGCCAATTTAGCCTCAGTGAAGAAATCTATACTCCCCTTCTGCACAGGGTTTTGCTAACACAGCACAAGACAAATAGTAACCACCAGCTGTAATAAGTGAAGTGAGGGATGAAGGAATTCGTGGAGTTCAGGATAGTTTCCCAAAGGTCAGAAGCTCACATCACCAAAACAGCACTGGGGGAGATGTGGGACTTCCCTGTGAGAGCAAATAAAAGCCCAATTGGAAAAATTCTGTGTGAGAGACTGCATCGTAATTGGTGTCGTGGAAAAAACCCTCTCTTTTTAAGGCAGAAGAAACAGACAAGATGATGGAGGTTATAAAAAGCATCTTGCACTGTAACTGACCTTGAAACCCTTCTTTTCTCTCAGCCTGATTAAGGGAAAAATACTTAGATACTCTCTTTGTCCTCCACATGGATAAGCACAAGAAATTTAAAAAAAAAAAAGGGGGAGAAGAGGAAGAGAAAATCAATACAAGCTGTCTTCAGTTTAACCAGAATGTTACAGTGAATAGGTTTATGAAACCTCCAGTAAAGAGGAGCACAATTGCTCCCACAACAGCAGAAGTTGCTAAATTTTAGTGTAGTGTAACTTTCTATGGTGTCATATAACAAAAAGAAAATGCAGGTGTTGTTACTGTCCAAGGACAGTCCTTGTATTAGAGTGTATAAATTACTAACCTGGAATTAACTCATCTGATCTAATGCAGGGGTTGGGAAAGTAATCACTACTCTGTGCTACACAAGAAAATAAAAAACCTGCCTTGCACATGGGAAGAATAAATAGAGATAATAGGAAGTAGCTCTTCCCATCTCTCTCAGCAAAAAGATTTATGTCCTGAAAGAAGAGCTTACATCCCCATCAAGCCTTTTTGGTTTAAGTACATGGATTTAAAACTACACAAAATCATAATTGTATGCATTTTCTTGATAAACAGCCTGGTTAGCTTAATGAGCACGGGTGAATTCCCATCCTTGCCAGAGTCTTGTAGCTGTCAGCCCCACAGGAAAATCCTGTGCTGTATGAAAGCACAGTCCTGCTCCTGATTTCTCTCTCTCTTCTCTTTTTTCCTCCCATAGATACATATATATTCTCATTGAAGCAGTTGCATGATCCTGGCTGACAGCAACCAGGCAGATACCAAGGTAGGGAAATAGGGGCTGTGGAAAATAAGCAGATGGTCTGTCTTTACTATGCAGGTGCTGTTCAGCAATTTTTCCCACCAGTGAAGCTGCTGTATTTTGCACAATGTTTTCCCAATTCACCAGACAATCAGGAACAGAACAACATGAATGCTCTGTTCTGCTATGATGTGCTGAGACAGCAGGTTATTGGTGGTGACTCTGAAGCTTGCTGACATCTGACATGAATTCCTGGCATGCTGACTTTTTAAAAATCGATGGGGACAGACCTCAGAGTAACAGGAATAGCTGTGAAGTTTAACACTGCTGAAACTGTTCAGGCTTGATTGGCTGGTGAATATGGAAGGTCAGAAAGAGGAGCACTGAATCCTCATCAGTAGGAACAGAAGCAGATTATTATGGAAAAAAATCACCCTGAAGTTTCATAGCTTACTGTTCCTGTGAAATAGCCGAGATCAGGAGATGCATAATGTGCAGCAGACCTCTTCTTTATTAATACAACCTTAAGCTAAGGATGAAAAATGTATATTGGCTTACAGAAAGGCTCAATGGAGTGTTATAAAGCCATTGCTTGACCTCCATTTTTGATAATTTTAGAGCAGTTCCTAAAAACTTTTTTTAAAGGAAACACTTTAGCCATAGAAAGATTGTTGATGTTAATTAGACTTCCCTCTTTGGAGTGGAAGTGGGGAGGGAACTGTTAAGCTCCAGGAGAAAAGTACCTATAAATTTAAGTTTTACTTAAAACATGGATGTAACCTCACTCTTTGCCTCTTTAATAATGTGAGCATCTCTTCAATCTAGACCAAATTACACCCTAAAAGCTGCAAACCACCTGCCTACAGAACTGATGAAGCACAATAACCCATTCATCTTGATCATTTATACATGCCAAGAAGGCTCACATAGAGAGAAATAATGACTCACATTGAGTCAGTGGAAATATAAAAGAAATTCAGCAAACCTCTTTGTAAGGCTTTGATAAAATAAAATAAAAAAACATTGTGATTTTCCTTTCTAAACACAAATAGAAATGGGAACTGGATGGCAGAAATTGCTGACAGAAGAGGGTGATAACATTTTCATCACTATTTTTCAATAGGATCTTGCACTTACAGGTTAAAAAAAGCACCATGTTTTAGAACACAAGGAATATAGTAATATATTATTACATTTTACTGAAATTTAGTAAAAAGACATTGTCAAGTGCTTTTATGCAGTTTCTAATGTAGGTGTTTCACTCTCCATTGATTGCATAATAACCTCTCAACAGTTTGAAAACAACATCTCTTTCTCTGTTCCCCTGGTTGGTAAAGATGGTTTCTGCAGTTATGGACCACAAGCCAGGATGGTAATGGCCTTCGAAATTCAGGAGCACTCAAAAAACCTATCAGTGGTAACAACTAAAGTCACAAATCATTAGCTTGTGTCCCTTGAACTTCTGCCTCTGTATTCACATGTTTGTGCTGGTGTACTAATATTATTTACTTCACTTATCTCCTCAGTTAAAGTAATATTTTTCCACACATTGCATAGTGTGCCATGTGTGTAAGCCAAATTCTGCATCGATTACTGGCACCTCAGCATGCAAGACACCCATTCTAGCAAGGAGCCCAGAGTGCCATGATCCAACTCTTCCTTGTGTTTGAGCAGGCAAGAAGAGAAAGAGACCCTTCAAGGGCCATGTGCTTCCAAGTTTTCCAGCAGCTCTTTCATAAAAAGCAGACCTGTTGCCAGCACAAATTCTTTTATTGTCAAGTGACTTAAAATAAGGAATGAATAAAGCAATGAATAAACCCTGCAAAGATTTGGATTGAGCAAGAACATATTCCCTTACTCGAAAAAAGTCAATATTCACTTAAAATGTGAGTGAGTAAGATTCTTAGCAACAATGAATTTGAAAGTGAGAGAAGAGAAGGAGCAGCCTTAAGTCCAGAGTTTGGTCCCTGTATAAGCTTAGGCTGGTGTTTTGGAAGTGTACATGGCAAAGGATGCAGCATTCCTTGCCCTGACAAAGGTGCAAAACTTAAAATTCTTCAGCTCAGCTCCCAGAAGATCTCTGAAAAATCAGTCAGAGCAACCAGTGCAGTAGTTTCAGGACAGGCTGGCTGCTGACAGCAGCTCCAGAGGCTCTGCACAGAGCACAGGGTCACCAGGGAAAGTGAATGTGCCTCAAACAGGACATCAGGAACATCCAGGACAATGCTGGAGGCCTTCCCAGTCCCCAGAGCACTTTGCAATCAGGAGTGAGACAAGGCACTTTAAAGATACATAACCTTCTCCTCCACAGGGCTTTCAGTCCTCACAGCACAGGACACAGCCAGGCCTTTCCAGCTCCACAATTCAGTGTTTAATTCATGCCTCCCTCCAGACAAACAGTTCCTTTAGCAAGTCATTCTTGCAACTTCTAAATAGATTTAAAGGAACCTAGACCATAAAGTATGAAAACTAATAAGTCAGTTCAGGCAAAATCATTTTTTCAGTAGTTAAACCTGAGAAATGAGGTAAATTTAAGTGTATTCCACGTACCAATTTTTTTAAAACTTCATTGGCCTGTTGTATTGAAATATCCCTCATTCTGTTTGATTTGGTTACATAATAATCATTCCGCTGTTACCTAACAAAAATAGGCAATGGGTGCATCTTTATAATCCAGGTTCTTTCTCTGGGTATTCTGTAAAGTAAACTGTCACACAACACCTCAGAGCACAGTAAGACCCCCGATTTTCATTTCAGAGTCAAAGCTCTATATTTGGATTTAAAAGTAGTTAATTGTTACAGATATCAATGTAGCTTTTTAACAATCATGAACAAAATTGCTTTAATAGCCAAAAAAAAATTCAATTATCCAGAAAATGACTATTGAGGTGGCAGGTTGTCATGGTTTAACCTGACTAAAACCACTTTTAAACTCAGCATCCATCAGAGATTCCTTACAGCACATCCACCAGCCCAGCCCACCAAGATGCCACCACTGAAGCTGTGTCAGAGAGCAGGATGAGAGCCTGAGACTCTGCTCCTGCTCACTCTTTTCTAAAGGCTCTCTGTACATCAGTTCCCCCTCTCTCAGGCAGGATAATGCAGTGAGGAGATCTGGGGAGTTCAGTTCCTGTGGAAAACATGAGAGCAGAAACATCATTGACACTGAGGAGAACCTCTGGTCTCAGAAATCCAGGGACCTGCTGTCCACAAGTACTGAATATGGTGTTAAGAGAAACCACCCTCTAAAAGAAAGCACTTTGCTTTACTGACCCCTTTGATTTTATCACCTGTCACAGCATCAAGTGCTCCTTTCAAAATTTGTGAGACTTGAAATATTATGGCCACACACCACTAGACTAAGAAAATGACCTTTTACCTTCCCCCCTCCCCCAAGGTAAACAGGGTATCAGGAGCAAAAAGTATCACATTTGTGAAATCCTTATCAACCTTAATTCTGAGAACAGAGATACTACGAGGAATAAGTATTTGTCTCTGATGATTTGTTGTTTTTGACACTAGTTCATTCTCTTTGAAGCTGATTTTAGGTATTAAATACACCAAATATCAGCCTGCTGTTTTCTCAGGACTCTAATTCTGCTGTTGACTTGGAAAAGAAAATATGGAGTTCCCATTGGTTTCTATTAAGAGCCCAGACTTGAAGGAACAAAAAATGAGAATTAAAGCAATAATAATACTAGGTTTTGCTTTATGCCTTTTCACTTACCAGCACTAGGATTTTCATGAGATCATTCAAGGGCATGTAAGAAAAATATTTTTTTTACGTCTGTCTAATGCAGAATCTATCTCTACAGAACTGTAATGTGAATTATGTGAAAATGCTACTAAACCTGGGGTTCTGCAGTCAGTCTTCTTCAGGATTTTTGAAAAGCAGTGACATTCCTCTATGGACATTTTTGAAGACTGCTCATTTGCAGAGAAAACTTTCTTGTGGATCAGAATTCTACAGTGCCACGCACAGAACAAAGGACAGCCACCATCCACTACCCCCAAAGACAGGCTGTGTTCCCCCTGGACCTGAGTTGCTTGTCCTGAAAAATATTTTCAATAGAGGCCTAGCTATTTGAAACTGCACATATGGAAGACAGGAAACATAGATGTAATTAAAAAAAAAAANAAGACTGTTGAGAGAATATGAAAGAACTTGACAGGAATTCTGGACTGCCTGGAAAGATGCTCAGCTTTGAATACAGCCAAGGCACAAACCTCTGAGCAGTGTTCATCACTAAGCAGATTAGCTGCATCCTGTGCAATAAACATCTTAGGTGCAACCTGGATGGTTTTCAGTTTTTCCACCAAGTAAAAAGAACTCAGGAGACCTCATATTTCATCTAAATTTGAGAACAAAAGGTTCATTGACGGAAAAAAATCACACCTGGACAAAAGCACACAGTCCATCTCAAGAGTTGCATAAAGCAGAACTGCTGTCTTCTAAGAAGCTGCTTTCCATTTAGGAGATATACATGTCTATTTATACATATATATATATATTTATAAATATGGTGAGAACAAAGACTGCCATCCCAATGGAACTACTGGTATTCTAGAAGTACCAGTATGTTAGTGAAGGATACCACTTCAGAGGTATCTCTGAAAGTTCAATGCTTTCTATTTTATTGACATTTTGAAGACTTAAAGGCACATCACAAGACCATATAATCACATTAGAATGATACTTCTGTTTCTAAGTTAAAAAGAAATGATTCACCTGATAGATCTCCAAGCCTTTCACAGCACTGAAATTCAGTTCTCTTAATGAGGATCAGTAATTGTAGATTCAAAGACTGCCCAAACCAGTCAGCAGGAGATAATATGTAATATGTAACCACAGGAAAAGCAAACTGGAAAAAGAAAGACCACTGGCTTTCATAAATCATTTTTTGACAGGAAGGTTATTTATCATGGGAAATAAGCTTAATCAATAATAGAGTGAAACAACCTTAATAAAAAAGGGAATCAAGCTCTGTTCTGTGAGAGCATTATAATTAATGTGGGTAGGGGGAGCAAGAAGAGGCAGAAAGAATTGTTACAGAGAACTGTTATTATCCTGACAAATGGATTCTGGATTGCTTCTAAAAGTTCATTTTCATCTAGCAGCTTTGAATGAGAAAGAACCAAGGATTGCATTTTGTTTTCTAAGAAATAATTAAAAATTTTGAGGGAGGTCCCCAGTGAGGGAAGAGTTGTTCAAGGGATGAATATATTTTTATCTGATCTCAAGGGAATGATGTAACCAATCGTGACTATATTAAAAATCAGCATCCTTAAAAGATGTGGAGGGACCAAGTTTTTCTCAATTAATTTTTCTATACAAACCAAGTGTTAGTTTTTCCAAAAGTCATCTTTTTTGTTCTGGGTTGATTAATTTTACAAATATGAGAGGAAAGGAAAAGCACTCTAGAGAAATTTCAGACACTTGAAAAAAGAAATGTTTTCATCTACATTAAAACACAAATACTTGTGCATTATAGTTATGGTTTTGTTCAGTCACTTTTCATTTATCTTTCCAACTATTTTTACAGATAGATGACAATTCCACCAGATTTTGAAAACATTTAGCAAATTTTCTGAAAAATATTGCACAACTTCATCTGCAAAAGGAGAAACCTACACACATGTACAGTGTTCCTAATCATCCCAATCAAAGGGAATATATATTCCAAACATAAAACATTTTTCTCAATCCACTTGGCCGCATCATGAACAAAAACAAAGAAACTGAATTGTTAATGCTTAATAAAGAAAATGTAACACAAAATGTCCATCTGAAACAAAATTAAAAAATGAAAGAAATACCAGTCCCCAAAGGAAGCTGTAATTTTCTGTGGAGGACATACAGTTACATTAACTCCAAAAATACATTCATAGGGAGAAAGAAAATATTCATAAAGGTAAAAATGATGAAAATGGGAATGGAGGAATGAACAACAAATTTGCTGGACTGACTCAGATTCTGTATTTTAATTAAGATGTCCAAAATTCCTGAAACCCGGAGGTAACTGCCAAAAAAAAAACCCCCAACACTCCAGAGGTTTTAATGAGCACTGTAATGATTAGCATGCCTAGCCTAAATTTTGAATTTCAGAAGAGTGGCTCTTTTGCCTCTGTAGCAGACATTTTGTTTCTGTTTCCAAAGCCCTTCCAAGCCTCACTCAGTATTCCACTGACTATTCACACACAATCTACAGACAAGCCACAGGTCAGGAAAAGCAGAGCAGCAAAATAATTCTTATCCAGGAGATCATCTGAAAGACTCTTAAAGTGTTCCCAGACAATTTGCAAAGAGAAAGAAAAAGATGATGAGGTATCTTACCTGTTACAAATTATTCAGCAGCTCAGAAAGTCATTTGTTTTCTAGAAGCCATTGTTGAAAACAACAGAGTTTTTGATGCTTTATTGTGAAATTCTTAACTTTTTATTTTATCTCAGGATCAAAAAAAATGTTTTCAGGTAACTTTTTACACAAACCCCACTCTATACTAATCTCAGTTTTTATTCTGCTTGATCCTATCAGGATTAAACTGGCAATGTTCCTGAGAACATTGAAGAAGCTGGATCAGGACCCCTATTCTTCAGGAACTCGTTATTTTTCCACTCTCTCTTTTTGTCTCAAAACTGGAGTAACTTAGACATAGAGTGGCAGGAAGGAAGTATAAACATTAGGCTTTCAAAGTGTTGTACCCTACGCTAAATTCTTTTTCAGGTTCCACTGGGAAGAGTTGCAATAACCCAATGCATGAAACCAGCCTGGAATTCAGCCTGGCCCTGCTTCTCCATCCAGCATTGCCACCCAGACACAGCTGCTCCTCACCTGAAATTAAACACTCAGCATTTCTTCCTTCATGTTCTGTTTTAGTGCACAGCATCAGTGGTGTAAAGCTGGCCCACTGTTAATTTAATTACATTAATGGAGAATGGAGAAGGCAAGATGCCACTCCAGTGTTATTGGGAGTCAGTAGCAGCACCTACTGGTCCTCTCATCTGTTCCCTCTGGAGAATGTGCCACTTTAATCATGCACACTGCAAATGTGCTTCCTGCTCTTTCTACAGCACCACGTGTAGGTGTTTTTCTCTTTATCTCTTCCAGAAATGCATGGATTGCTCTGCTCATTGTAAATGTGGAACCCAGTTCTACATTGCTGTGTACTTTTCTACAGAAGTCATTAGAGCTGCAGAAGAGGAATCCTTTTTCTGCTGGGAAAGACATGGCAATAATGATTGACCATCTTTTTTTCTGGCTTGCTTGCAATAAAACTTTTATTCATAATACATGTTTAGTGCTGCAGGTGGCATTGTTACTGTTCAAAGAACCCTACTCAGCACATAATGTGGCTGGCATTTCATCTTCCTGAAAATGAATCTTGAAAACTTCTTAAATTATATATCTCCTCCTGCTTTTCAGAGAATCCATAATTTTCTTCAGAAGATGAATTGTGGACAGCAGCACTGATGAGAATTAAACTAGCAAGGTTCATGTTAAGAACATAGTCAGTAAATGAAAAACTGAAATTCATGTCAGAGATTCAAAATCGTAGACTGACAATATCCTGAGATGCTGCTTATGATGGCATCTGGTAATGAAGTCATGAGGTTAAACACCAGCCTTTCATAGACACCCACATGTTCAAGTACCAGAAACCTCACAACAGTGAAATCACCCTTTCTGCATATGTGGAGGAGAAGGAAGCCTCAGTCAACTGATTCCAAAAGGAAGAGTCTGTATGCAGCAAAAGCCATAGAGCTGCTCTCTCCAAATGCAAATAAATAATGCCAATAACCACAAAGAGCTTTAGGAAGTTACCACTGGGGATACCTTCCAGCATCACAAAGCTATGTGTTCAACCAATGGAGAAAAACCTCCTTATCTTTAGAATCTTTTTTTTTTAGATCATCCTAGAAACTATCACTCCAAAGCTGTCATATTCACCTTTAAGAGTAATCACATTGATCCTGTTTAACTGAAGTCATTCACTAGTAATACATGGCACCCATACCAATTTACTAGATAAACATGTTCCTAACCCCGTCTGTTTTACTGTTGAGTAACCATGCCAAAATAATTTGCATACCAATCCCTCCAGCTATTGATGTGAAGCAGATATTCTGCTCCAGTGGTTGTTTCCTTTTCATATATGTAGGATAGTAAAGACCTCCAAGAAAGGCAGAAAAGAGGATTCACATCCTATACATTTTATATTTCTGACTTCAATTACATGCCCACTCCCTTCCTTGTGCCATAAACCTTTCTACTTCTCTGTTCACAGACAATATGCTGAGGAGAACCACACATACTTGTCTCAATAATCAGGGATCTGGGTGTTTATGTTAATGGGAGCCTTGCAGCTCCACCTCTGTGCAGGGCTTTAGGCTCTCAGGAGTGTCAGGCTCTGGGAAATTGATGGGCTGTATTCCCATCCACATCTCTCTCTACAGGATTGCTGTAATGTTGTGCAGAAACTAACATGAGGCAGAAAAAGACACTATCCTTAGTTCATGGAGGTAACCATGTTAGCTCATGAGATGCTTAGCATTAGAAAACCCACATCAACATGCAGCCATTTTCCTTTTTTTGAAATGAGGTGTTCGTTTTCATATGGATTTAGTCCTTGTGGAAACAGCCTGTCAGCTCTAAACATCCCATTTCTCATTTACCTACAGATGTGACACAGGACAAATGGAAGCAGCATGACTTTCCTCCACAGAGTTCATCAAAACTTCTCAACCTTGGCCAGGATAAGAGGGCAATTCAAACTTGGTGTCAATAAAATCATCACAGGCTCGCTGAAGTTTCCCAGTGCAATGGTGAATTCTGAGGCATATCAAATAGGGGCTAAATCAAATCCAGAATTTTTCCACTGCTCTGATACATGCTTACAAAAGAGGAAGAATTTAACAAACCAGAGCTTCAGCTGATATAAATCAGCACCATTCTGCTGAAGGTAATGCAGCTGTGTTGATTCACAGCCACTGAAGTCTTGGACTCTGGTCTCAGAAATATGATAGAAAGTTCCATTTGCTAATGTAAATGTATACTGATGGTTTATCAGGTAAATTTGCTCAGGAAAATGCATGAATCAGTGCTGCTTTTTTAGTAATAAATCGCTATAACAGGTAGGAATAAGTTTTGGGCTTTTAATAAAGAACCCAATATATGTACTTCAGTCATGCAGCAATTCTGCAAGTACTCTGTTCTTTGAAAAACACCTTTTTCCTTAGTGCCCCTCTCCCAATGCAAGCCCAGAAATTGCACCACCACTCCTATGTCTGTAGACAACAAATTTAAAATACCCTTAATTGGAAGCTGAAAAAACTAAGCATGCTGCACAATGGCTGAGACACAAGACTTATGGTTGTTTACTGTAACACTAAGACAGTCCCATTAACAAGAATGATGGGAAACTGCATCCTGGCATTATTCTTAGCAAAAGACTTGACAAATATGTTTTGTAAATGAAGGAACTACAACAGAGAAAACATATAATACACTTTCCCCCCGTTTTTCCCAGCGAAATGGTTGCATGTTTAATGCTTTATACATTATTCAAGGCTCCATTTTCCAGGGTTCATCAATACCCTAGTCTGCAGCAGCTAGAAGCTTGTAACAACTGACAAATGTAGACAAACATGCTGCTTAACCCAAGAACAGTGGGTCAGAGAACAAACATGAGAATTTATTGTCTTTGCTATATTACTGTTGGAATGGAGAAGTAAATGAATACCATACGTTATAGCTTATCACTTACAGTATGAGTGTATCATGAACAGCCCAGCATGTCCTGCTTAAATAATACTGATGGATAACATGCAGGCAGCTTTTGTTCACTGCTGAGGTTTTGTCTTGTCTACATGTTGTTTGTACTTATTTAGGGCTAGAGGAAGGGACAAAAGAACAGCAAGAGCCGTGCTAGAGGCTCATGCAGTCCCCTTCCTCCACGTAGCCATAATGAATCCAGCCTCTGCCTTCCATGGAAGCTATTGCAGAGAAATATAGAAGTCTTCTTGGGGTAAAAAGCAGATCCACAATATATCCTTAGACCAGACATTATATTATTTCCCAGCTGCACTTGTAAGCAGCTCTGCAGAGGACAAAGGAGAAAAAGGAGGGAGAAAAAAGTGTGTGTGGGGGGGGAGGAATATCAACCTGAGTTTTACTGCCTCTGCCTCTGCTAGAGAACTGTAGGGAGATTAGCAATAATTTTTATATTCAGCACTGTACCTCTGAAGGTGACTCAAGAACTTGTGTGAACCAGAATTCCAGTAGAGTATCAGCAAACCCCCAAACCTGTGCTGCTGTTTCTCTCCTGCCCTCAGCCTGTTGCTTGCCAGACCATTCCAGCTGTGCAAGGCAGGCCCAGTGCACCTCTGGATTTTGGCATTAACATCTGCAGCATGGTTTCTCAGGTGTCTGGTGTGAGGGGATCACTGCCTGAGGATCCCACACTGCCATCACACTATTTCTGACTTTATGCCAGTGCTGTGCCAATGGCAAATGGGTAGGAAAAGGCACAGCACACTCAAAAAAATGTGATTCAGAGCCATTTGATATTCATCCTGCTATTGTGCCACAGAAACTGCAGGGCAGTGTAGAATCAAGCCCCACATGAAGGATATAATTCAACAACATCAGGGATCCTTTTAAACGATGATTAAGCTTTTTCCTCTTCAATGGACAAAATAAAGATCAAACACANAATTGAAGGTAGTTGTGACTGAAGGGCTAGATTTATAATTTTTGGTAATTTAAGTCACTAATATTAACCACAGGAATTAATTTGGTCTGACACCTCTACAAGCAGGTTTTTACCAATCGAAAAAAGATATTCCCAGCCCAACATGAATTAAAGAGTTCTTGTCTACTCACAAAACTGTATCATTTTAATTAAGATTTTGCAGTCACACTTATTAATTTAAACCTGACCTATATCTCAGTAAGGGAATTTAAACTTAGCAAGTCAGGTTCCAATAGATTGGAGCTCCTTACACAAATCACAGGGATTTTAATGAAGCAGCTCAATATTCCATCTGTATTTACTCTGGCATGATTTTGTCATGCACAACAAGCCTCCCGTGAAAAGGATTTTAAAAACGAACCCTGCTTCAAAAAGGAAACAAGATGGGATGAGTTCCAAATGGGACTCGGCTCTCCAGTTCTCCATGGTCCAAATCTCGTATAGGTCAAGATGAGCCTACTCAGCAAAACATCACATGGTGGTGATTTCTGTGCATGAGTAAATCAGTTCTTCAATACCTACTGCTCATTATAATTAGTTGATTTATGCTTGGTATAAATGAAGAATGCAGATACAGAAAAAATACCAACAAAGAACCCCCACCAAAACCAAAACAATCCAGTCCTTGGAGCTTTTTTACTCGGTAAAGATTGTTTTTTTTTCCACTACTGCTTCCCAGCATTTATTTTCATCCCAGTATCCCAGAAATGTGTGGTTCTTTAAGGCTGCCATTTGCTTATGCAGACCACAGGAAGATTCAGGAGCCGTTCTGGGATGTACTCAACCTGGCTGAATATGGTTTTCCTTTTCAATACAAAAACTGAAATAGCAGGGCTGGCCAACATGGTTCTATGAAATGACATGAGGAACCTGAGGCTATTTGATGACCAGCATGGAGAAATGGTATTGGTGCTAAAGATCTTGGTTTACTCTGCTGTAAACTGAGAATAGGAACCACCAAAACTGTTTCCTACTCTTGGGCTGATGATCTAACAATCACTGAATGAATATCTACAGAAGAGTCATTTGATCCAAAACCAGTTTTCCAAATTCTGGCAGATTTGTTTTGGCATCTTAAATATACTTCTAGATGAGATATGTACACCTGGTACCTAACATGGCATTTCTTTGCCTCCACTGCAGCTCTCTCAGTGCAGTGTCTGCTATCAGGCTATGACAAAAATCTAACACCAGATTTGCATTCCAGAAAGTCACCAGACAGCAATCCTGGGATATGACTGCTAATCAAGAGGCTGGTGACATCTGGAGCAGAGCAGATGGTGAGGTTCCACAGATCCTGCTGCAGGAACTCTCAGTTTTCAAGGCAGCTCTTGCAAATTTAAAAACTTTGATCTCTAGTCTTCACCATCCTCTGGCACTTGGGAAGATCACATAGACAACTGAACACAAACAAGAACCTTCAAGCACAAAGGAAATGGAATGATCCCTGCAAATTACCCAAGTGATAAACCCCACACCATGCCCTCATACATGACCATTGCCTCTGGCTACAGCCACTGGTAATACTGAATTTGGCTCTGCTGTGTTTGTTTGCCCCTACTTAAAGATTATCAGATTTACTCTCATCTTTGCTGTACTAAACCCAGCCCTGTCCCTCACCCTGCACACACAGCTCATACACCCCAGGCCCCCTCAGGCACCTGGATAATCCTCCTCAGGACCCTGTCCAGTCTCTCAGCATCCCCCAAAACGGTGGGAATGGAAACAAGGCTTGTGCTCTGGGTAGGGAGATGGGCACCACCAAGAAGGTTGGGAGAACTTTCCTGAACCTGTTTCCCACACTCCAGATGTGTCAAATATGTGGTTTGAAGCCAAATACCACTCTCCAGTTGGCAATGTCAGACCTTAGAGCTTTCCATGGATACATTCTCTTCAGGTACCTGACACTGCTCATGTTTCCCCTGTGATGTGCACCAACTTTCAGTGCACCTCATTTATTTGCAAGTTCCATCTAACTCAGTACTAAAAGCACCAAAATAGCAACTCAAAAACAAACCAGCATCAATTTGGTTCAAAGAGCTGGCAAGCCTTTTTGTGACCCAGGTGAATTCCCTTCTGCCTGTTATGACATTCTGATACCACCTCTGCCTTCTGCAATTCATTTGCCTCCTACTTGGAAGCATTTACTGAGAAATAACCTTGATCTTGACTTCTCACCATTCCCCAGGCAAATTATTATGTTTTCTTACTTTTCCTTCACCCCAGAGTATTTAACAATTTTGGTTTCTTGCCTGGGTTCATTCAAAGCTTTAAAGTGCAAAACAGACATAACCCCAGAAATGTGGAAGTAATGTTATAATTTTTCAAAATGTCCTATGTGGAACCCAGCTGGACCAGGGCAGAGGAGGGAAAATTGAGAATGACATATAACTGACAATGCTAAATGTAAAAGAATAGTAAGGGTACAGCTTTGCTTCATACAATAATTCCTGGTCATTAACACCATCAGCAATTGGAAAACATGATTAATATGCAGGGTTAAACACATTTTCAATTTAGAGGTTCTGAAGCTCAGAAATCTCTGCAACACATAACCTTGCATTGAGACAGAACCAGGAGACTGAGACTACAGGGAGGTTCTGCTTTCTGCTGAAATTCCTTCTTACAGGGAAGTTCCTGCTTCAGGGCTGGGAGCCCCTTGTACATGGTGTTTGCACCATTAGATATGGTTCATTAGATATCCAAAACAGAGACAGAAAGCTTGTGAATGTATCACACCCAAATGGACAGCAGGAAATCTCAAACAATTTTTATGAAAAGGCTGGCTATCTGAAAAAGTGGATGTGGGGAAATTACAGGTGGATGATAGACACCAAAACCCCCCACAATATCTGCTTATCAGCCAAGAGGAAAGCAATAGCCAATCTCCTGCAAAACTGTAACATTTCCTGTAATCCCATTTATCAAAGACAAGGATATAAGGGGAGGAAAAGCCCTTAAAATGAAACTGCTTGTTGGCTGAAAACCACAGTCAGATTCAGAAGGTCGATGGTATGGAGACATTCAATAAACACCTATTTTACTTTAATGCCTATATTAAAGTTAAGTTATTTAATTATTTTTGTTCTTACTAGTTTATTTGCTATGATGTCTATTTGGACAGTTTCAGAAGAGGGGAAAAAACCAGAAGTATAACCTTAAGTTGCCTGAAGTTATGATTCACTATATTTTTTGCCTCACTTTTTTACTGCACATAAGTGCAGCCTTACTGTTGCTCATAAACAGATGTGAATCTGTCCTTCCTATCACACCTCACTGTGCAAGGGAAAACAACAGAACCTCTGTAACAGCAGCTGCAGGGACACCATTTTTTCAGTCTACCCAGTCCTGATCAGTTCAAGGGTTGCTGTGAACAAAGCTAAAACCACTGAATTTTGCACCACAGAATACTCCAGCCAGGTAACAACCTGAATCCATATTCATTTACCCCTCCAGTTATGCAGTAACAGAAGTACCAGCTGTTGTTTCAAAAAGCAACAATGTCTTCTCCTGCTTGTTCTTTCATGATCCAAAAGCCTCGCAGGTGTTTTGCCTCTGCTTCCTCTGGCTTTCCAACAGCTCTGTCAATTCTCCAGTCCTCTCAGAGTCCCTCAAAACCTCCCCTGGGGACCTGCAGCTTGTGACCTCCTTTGCCTCTTAACTAATCCTGAAACCTTAACAGTCACATCAAGTAGCCAAGGCTTGGGTCCTGCTAAGACACCCCCACCAAGCTGCAACCCATTCATATATCCTGGGGTGAAGAAAGCACTGAAACATTGCCATGCTCCTCTCCCTCACCCCCAGGGGGCTCACAGGTGATGATGGAATGCAAGCCTTTGACCAATATGCACTTTAAAAAGAAATAAATAGCATAAGTCACTAATTTTTCATCTCTTGTGCCTTCAAATCAAATGAAATTCTTAAAAATATTTAAGAAGTGTAGCCTAATTTTGCTGTGTTTATCTGCCCTGATGACCTCTCCAGGCAGTGCCCACTGGAAGGTGCATTATGAACACGTTGTGGTTGCCTGGTCTCTCCCTGATGAACCTTAGGCTGATGCTGTCTCCAGCCCTTTCTCAGAGCTTAAAGGAAAGTCCACAGGAGATCTGGTTTAGGTATCTGGACATCAATAATCAGAGGTTTGAGGACTGAAAAACAGTCATTACCTTTCTGGTTATGAGACTGCCAGTTTGATATCTGAAACTAAGTTTTCTGGCACCTTAGCAGACCTTTGCCAGGGCTCCAGATGACATTATGCACTGATGAAAATAAATTTACCTTCTACTAAGGATGCCAGAGACAATGCAGGGTCTTTGGCTGTACACAGTGTTGTTTGGCATTTACTTTAGTGCTTTGACAAGCTGAAGCTACCTGACTTTGCTGGTCCTGAAGCAACAGCCATCCTTCATTTCCAAATACTCCACTGCCTGTGTGCACACACACGAGCCCAGGGAGTCTGGCAAACTCCAGGGGTTAGATCCAGATTTGGGTAAAAACACGGTAAATGAAGAAGGAGCTCCATGGAATTATTGCACTGCCTGTTTGGGATTACTCTAAGTAACTCTAGAATTATTCAGTTCAAAAATGGTGCATTAAATACCAAAAGATCCCACAAAAATGGAAAGATTATATGAGATAACTTGACTTGGGAGATGTGCAGAGCTAGCTACGGTCTTAGCACTGTGTACACATTGCACACAGAAGTGTTTACCTTCATTAGCAAGAATCCTATCCCCAGCTTTGATTAGTTTCATTATCCTCTAAATGAAACATTCATGTTCCAAATTAATCTTCTGCAAAGACATGGTGCAGGACAGAAGCATTATTGGTCTGAGAGCTCCACTGAAGGATATATGAAGGAAGAAACTGATAAATATTTTATTAGGAAAAAAAAAAAGAGAAGAAAATTAAATCAGAAAAAAAGCCCACCCCCAAAAATCACAGGATAAACACTTCATATCACAAGCTAGAATTCTACTCTTGCTTTTGATGGCTGCTGTTTTTATTATTAAAGGCTTTGTTGAGAGTCTATATTTTAATGTTAACATATGAAAATACATTGACTGGCACAGAAAAACAAACTCATAAATTTCAACTTTAAGTATCTGTTTTAATGTATTATTGTACTTTATTGGCAATATTCCACCAGAAAATGCCTTTTTATTATTGTATCCCCTCTTTGCAATAAAGAGGAATGCTGCTGACTGGCTTCCACTTTGGGAAATATGAAATCATTGTTTCTTGCTAGCTGTGGGCAAGAAGTAGTTTTCAAACCATGCTAAAGTTGCAAAAGTGTGCTCACAAGAAATATCTAGCCAGAAATGTGTTAGTACCTTTCATAAATTTTCAATACAGGGATATAGCAGGATAATTTCCAAGCATAAACAGACCCAGCAAAGAAAATATATTATCTTAAATCAGGTATCATTCCCCAGTACGACCAAAGATGGGCTGTTTAACAGTATAAAACAAGCAGACTTCAGCCTAGTACAATATGATAGCTGAGAAAGCTTTAATATTTTACATAAGTAGCCAACCATCTCTGGCTAAATCTGTTATCCCTAACTGAAACAAAAAGGCACAAAGAGAAATCCTTGCCTGTCTGCGGGGGAGGTTGTCGAATTAATTCAAAACTTTTTCAGCAGCTGGCAAAAAAAGTTGAAGGGGGAACAGATGCATTTATCCTGAACTGCATAAACAGGACACAGTTGTGAAGCCTGCAGACTTAGTGGGAGAAAGAAAGCAGGAAGGTACAGGAGAAACTCGTGTCACCCACCCAGGTGGCAGCAGAGCTTGGGGCACACAACAGGACCTCAACCCAGCACCCCCTGCCCTTCCTCTCCTTTGTGTCCTGTCCCCAGTCAATACTGCACAGCCCCACCTTGGAGCTCACCAAGTGAATGATTACATGGAAAAAGCTCTTCAGAGAAATCTTGTGGTGCTGGGCAATGACATCATTAACACAGGTGAGCAAACCCACCGGCACTGGGCAAAACCCAGAGTTCTTCCTGGGCTCCCAGAATCAAGTATAGGTCAACTACCAAACCCCTTGGACTCCAAAGCAAAAAATCAACCTAACCAGCCTCACCACTGGGCAACAGAAGGTGCCTCTCTGAACCTCCGGGGAGATATTAAAAGTAGACTGACTTTAAAAATGCTCATAGAAATAGGGAACAACTTTAACAGAGATACTTTACACCCAGGGCTGTGTGGATTTCAAATCAAACAGGGTATAATCCACAGTGTTACTCTTAAACAGATTAAGTCCCAGTGTAAGTCTCCTCCTCTGAGAGGCCATTTTCAGACTGCTTCATGACTTTTAGAAAAAACTTCCTCATTTCAAGTGAAGGAAATCACTTCTTTCTGAATGATGGTTTCTGTTCCCAGATTATGTACTGTACCCTTAATTGTGCAGTTTGATAAAGGTAGTTGATATCCTCAGGATTTCTCTAACCTTTATTTTAGCACACTCCAGGATAGTAACACTCTAATCAATTAAAGCATGCTGATGGCACATGGGGAGCCCTAAATCTCCTATTGACAGCTCATCAGGGAAGTCAGCTCTTTTTTGTAATTTTCCATTTAAACAATTCCTTGGTACAAAGCCATCTCAAAGACTCTACACTGTTTGTTCATTGTCCCATGATCCTGACATGGAGGATATAGAATTTCATATAATTTTATGCCTTATTTATGTATCTTTAGCTTGCCTCATTCAGAATTTTTAGGTTTTTTGACTTCACAGAGATACACAGGCTCATTTTCAGACAAGAAAAATACCTGGAAAAAAGATAAAGGGAAATAGCACTCATTTTTTATTCTGCTCTTCAGTTTTGTACTATATTCGGTATGTTCAGGGAACTGATGGGAAACACAATTTACTCCTTTAAAATAATTTTATTTCACGGGATGCAACCTATAGCAGCAATTCATACACAGATATCCTGCATGAATTCAGCCAGCAATCCATTTCAGTGACTAAATTAATTTTATTTAAGCTTTCCAAATCATTAGGTAGTACCTATGAAACTGGTTACATGACTTCCTCTTGATCAATGCTAAGTTACAGCAAACGTCAAATGAATTAGTTAAAGAAAAAAAAAAAAACTCAGCAAAATTTAAATGATCAAAACTGCAAGCAAGGCACATTAACATAAGAAAAATAGCTGTGAAAGTTCATTCCAAATGCTGAACAGCATTGTGCAGAACACAGACTTTCCCCTGTAAGGAAACCCCATCTTCATGTATCAGATATACTGGGAAATAACAAATGCTGTTGTAGTGGATATTTATTACAAAGTACTGTGTAGAGAAAGAAAAGAAAGGTGAAGCCTTTTATTAGCTAAGATTCACTTTCCATGCAACTGTAGAGCTGTGACATTTGCAACAAAGCATAAGAACACAATAAATGTGATATACTGAGAGAGCTTTCAGACATACCATTTCTATCCTTGAACTCTAAACAATGACTTCTGCCTCCCTCTCTCCCATTATAGAAACCCTCTAAGTATTAAAATACAGCAATTTCAGACGGATTTAGATCATTGTGCAACTATGAATTGGTATTCTTTGGAAATAGCTATACTTATTTCAGAGTGAGGAATGTGAACTATCAATCCAGAGCATCTGCTGAACCTTACGTAAAGGTCAGTCAGTCCTGCTGTAAATGCAAACATTCTACACGGTACCTAAGCTTCCTTTTCATGACTGAAAATAACACTTTGGGCAGACAAGGAGGTTTTATTAAGTAAGAAAGGGAAGAAACCATTACAGAAAGAACTGATATAGTAAGTGCTCTTTAAGACAGAAAAAGTAATTAAAACAATCATACAAATGCCGAATCCTTGTTTCCTGTCTCTTTATGTCTAAGGAAGTCTATAAATAGTCAAACTTGTGAGGTCAAAATGGCAGCTTCTTACAACAGCTGCTCCACATTTGATTTTTCGTATAGAGAGACTGAAAGTGAATAAGATCTTGATTTCAGAATAGTCAACGACCAGGAGTGAAAGAATTAAGGTGTAAATTGTACCAAGAGAGAAAAATTGACCCAGAGAGAAAATCATCTGATATCCCTAAGGCTTTCTCAGTTGAGGATTTTGGGACAGATTGGTTCTGTTTGGGTTTTTTTTATGTCCAAAGCTACAAATTGCAGCCACTACTGTAAAACTGAATGTTTGAAACAAACACAAGTGAGTGTGAGAGGTGTAAGGAGCTCCAAAGCCTGGTGAGCTGAACAAGCTGCTGGATAAAAGATTGCTTCCATAGGATACATTTCAAACAGTGTGTCTCAGGGATTGGATCCCACATGGACATACACACAATCAGACCTCACATGGATTAAGGGGAATTTAACAGTACCTGAGCAGTTTGTGCTGCATCCTGTGGAGGGAGAACAGAAGGTCTCAGGGACAGGGTTGTGAAGGACAATGGCTTCCTGCTTCTTGTTTCAGCTTTGTGTTTTCCCCACACATAATTCTGCAAAGGAAGGGAAAGAATCATTGTAATGACAGCTGCATTTGACAATTTGCTGAGATTTTATGAAAGGAGACTATCTGTTGTTAGCAGAGAAGCTTGAAAAAGTTTCCTGTTTTTAGTGAGCACGTTGTGCCACGGCTAAAATTAGAGTAGGCCACCAAAAAGCTACTAAAATTGCCATTTAAAACAATTTCAACCTTCCGAGACACTGAAAGCCTAAGGCTGAAGACGTCTAACTACAGTTTTTCTATATAATGAAGGCAGAAACCCAACCTAAACACCAAGATACAATTTCTTCACATAAAGAAACACAATATGCAAGGCCAAGACTTTGTGTCAGTTTTATCCTTGCTCTTTAAAGCCACAAGTTTTACCGAAAAATAAAACCAAAGGCATATTTTTAATGACTATAAAATAAATTATCAGGTCCAAAAACACTAAAACCCCATAACTGATTGGCGTTACATTATTACATAATTGATGGGTTACATTGCCAAACTTTGCTTCCTGTTATTATTCTGGTTATACTTAATAACCCGCAAGAAGCTTAAAGCCAAATCACAAGTTTTGGCATGCTATCCTTTTCTTTTTTTTTTTTTTTTTTTTTTTTTTTTTTTTTTTTTTTTTACTGCGTTTTCCAGATTTTTTTCCCTACTTTTTCCATGGTGTCACCTTGCTGTACAGCAATGATTCCAAGTAATGATGAAACCACCTGAGTGATCACAAGGATGTGCTGACAGCATTGCAAGGAAGTATGATATATACTGTAAACTTTACCCATACCTCCCAAACACAAGCATTCTCAGATTGGAGAGCCCAAGTTAACAAAACTCTGCCCTGTAGCTTCATGTCTGACTCCAGTCACAATCCACAACTGCTGCACAGCTCTGTCTTTGGCAGAGATACAGAACAGAGCCAAGAAAGAAACCCTGGAGATTAGAGAATAAATTCATTATCAATAAACCCAACTAACTTTATTGCCTCTGATAGAAAACTCTCCCAGGGCTTTACAGAGGGCTTTAAGAGCAACAGAACCCTCATGGTGTACCACAAAACACATGGGAGTACCAGAAGTCTTCCCAGAGCACAATTCCTCTGTGAGTTAGCAGGGAAGTAATGAAGTGATTCAACTTTGTGGTCTTGATGGAATAGTCCCACCAGGATACTTCAATGGCCAGCAAATAGGAAGTATCATCATCTAATTCTCTCCTTTTCTTCTGGTGTATTTGTAGAACTTTTAGCTCCTTCTGGTGCACAAAAAGGTAAAAGAAGTAAAGGGACATTTACAGACTGGGGCCAGCATCTCATAAATTCACTGTTCTCCATAGTTCTGATTAGTGAGAACATATCACAGTTTAATCTGGGCAATTTCATTCACAGCAGACTTCCTGGGTGATCATGACTGGGTTCTTACTCAGTGGCTCTGCTGTTACTGTGGGTAAAACACCTTGAGAAAGAGCAGTCCCAGTGACCCCACACAGTCAGGATGTAAAGCCTGTAGACAGAACTGCCACATTAGCCCTGACACAGCTGCTGCCAACACCACTCCAAACTTTATTTTAAATCTCTAAAATATTCCCAATCTCTTCCAAATGTCCTTGCTACTCAGATATCAAAAAATACCTTTTCTTAGAGCTCTGAACATTATTGTAAGAGTTTAGCCAACTCTTAATCTTAAAAAAGATCTTCTGTCTTAATCACCATGTAGTATTTTCTGCCTCAAAACAGGTGTGTCAAACCTCGTGATCAAAACACAAAAATTATTACTAACTTCTCCACTATCAGGTATTTATGTTTTACCTTAAAAATGTTGCCTACAATTATTTACACAGCTCAAACAAGATGCTATCTGTGGAGCACACATTTTACCATGTGAAAATCCATTATAGTAAATTTTCAGAGAACAGTTTAAATATACTGTTCCCAAGGTAAACTTCTTTGCTGTAACATAAATATGAGTTTGTAAAAGCTCCTAAGCAATGATTTACTGCCTTGCAAGGTTGGCTTGGTACACAGTTGTGCAGTAGTTCTAGCTGAAACACATTTAATTCCAAACCTACATGATGACATCCTCAATAAGCTTTGCCTTAACTCATGCCCTCAACTTCTGAAGACAAGCTTGCCACATTCCTGCTACATATTCAGCTGACTGGAAGGAAAAGTAACATGAAAAAAAGAAATATCTAGGCATATATACTGACAAGGTATCTAACTATAGTAACGTGGGTTCTTTGGGGTCCTGAACTGAGCTGGTCATCTGTTATGAGCAGGAAAATCTCAATCAGCTTCTGGTGGTATTTTGGAAAACAAATGGGGAGGGAAGGGAAATAATGAAGTGCGTGTTAAAAAGCAGAGATGTAAACAAAGATTTTTTTTTTTTTTTTAATGCTGTGGAATTTAACTCGTGATTTCTCAGTTTCTGAAGCCCAGCAGTAGGGGCTACTTTGCTGGGAGAACAAACATCCCCAAGCCCAGTGTGGGGAGGGGTGAGCACAGACAAGCTGCACACACAGCTCCCTCAGTCAGGGAAGAGCTCTCTGCTCCTTGATCCCCTCCCCAGCTCTGCCCTGCAGCCCAGCAGGAGCTCTCAGTCCCCAGTGCTCCCTGAGCCCTGCTCTGCACCAGCCCAGTTCATTTCACCACGTTTTGTTTAGTGAAAGGAGGGAGCTGCTCACAGAGATGTCTGTTCCAGATTAGTGCCATAAATGAGAACAGAAGCTTGTTCCTTTTCTTGCTGTCTGCAGGAAGCTGAACTGACAGAATACATTTGGTGAGTTCCTCTGCAGAAATCACAACGTGAGCAAACACACCGGCTCTTTGAAAACTGCAACCACCTTTGATGGGAGAAGCAGTAAATAACAAAGAATTCCCAGTCTCCTAATTAATATGAGAAATGTTTGCCTTGCTTCAGATA
The DNA here is from genome assembly GCA_013400775.1 of Chaetops frenatus. Classification (NCBI taxonomy): domain Eukaryota; kingdom Metazoa; phylum Chordata; class Aves; order Passeriformes; family Picathartidae; genus Chaetops; species Chaetops frenatus. Next base: position 302,709 of record VZTR01032150.1, read on the forward strand.
TGCTATTGCAACGTGACTCACAAAATCAGGAGATGAAGACTGAATGGTTGAATATTCTGACAGTTTAATAGGAATTTATTACGAGAAAGTACTGCTGCATCATCCAGAGAATTAATCACAGACTGAAAACATGAAAGTGCCCAAGTTCTAAGTGCATTCTGAGATCAGTTAATTTCACTATTTCTCTCCTTCCTGCAAATAAATGTAATACTCACAGCAGCTACTTTCAACACAGATTAATTTGTGTATTTGTCTATCAATTTTGCAGCCCTGTATTCACACAAACAGTAACACTCCTTATGTAGCCAAGGGTTCCTTATCATCATCAGGTAAGTTCTGCACAACACTTTTATGTGAATACATATTATTAAAGACTGACCACTGTAAGTGACTAAAAGCTTCACAACAAGAACAACAACAAAATCTATATAATCTATTTAATAATATAACCTCATAGGGATAGAGAAATTTAATCTTGAGGCAAAACCACAGGTTTGGTTTTCCTTTTTTCTTTTTTAATTGTAAGAAACTCTATTCAAAGACCAATTCTGAGATTGAAACATTCAGTCTTTTTGATCACTGGAAATAACAATCTTAGCAACAATATCAGATGAACAAAAAGTAAAGTAAATTTTAACAGCATTCTGACTTGTAGATTAGTTTTTTTTAAACTAACCTACTGCCCTGTGGAGGAAGGACAGTCCATGCAGCAGTACCTCTTTATATTTTTGCCAGTGTAGTAATATCTTAACTGAACAAATTAATTCCCCTCAAAGGCATCTTAAAACCTCACCACAAAACACAAGTAAGGTTGATGAAAGAGGAATATTACTGGCACAGGAGGAGACACCCTCCAGATCTCCAGAATGTTGAACCTGGGTTCCAAATCCAAATCAAGCTCCACAAATCAGGACACAACTCAATTAAATTTGTCCCCATCAATACACACACACACAAAAAAAGCCCAAACAAACAACCAAAATAGTTCCCTTTTATACCTACGATATGTTTTGATCCTGTCTGTATTTCTTTTAATTTGTCTGGTATGTCTCCCCTTTTTTTATGAGGGATGGGATGGGAAAAACTTCTCCTTTCATGAATGGCATATGATAATCTGTCCCACAGGCAGAACTGAGAGTGAAGCAGTTTCAGACTCTGAAGAATATTAAGGATGTCCAAACAGGGTCACTCAACTCATGGGTCACTCAGCCCAAACAGCATTAGGGAAGTGCATTCTGTTAATTTGGTTAAGTAGCTGGAGCTGCAGGACACAGAATTCACAATATTGAGCCACTGGCATTAATGTGATAAAAGAGTTAAAGGCTAGCATGGTAGAGAGAAAGAGAGAAAGCAAAGCTTATAAATCTTATTTAATGGATAAAAGAAAACAATCCTTAACATTCCACTTGTCTTTGCTTCATTGTATTGATTAAAAAAAGACAAGATTTTGACTTAAGGTCTCTGATGATATAAATAAATGCTGAGCTCTCAAAACATTTTCAGGAAAAAGCTTACATGTGAGACAGAAGTAAGACATCCCAATTTTGACAATAGCTTTGTCATTAAGTAAGAGTTAAAGAAATTTTTCATTTGGATAGGATTCTTCATTGTTTTGTCAATTGATTTGTGATGAGGATTAAATGCCAGGCTAACTTCTAACAAAATTTCAAATTATTAAAAACCCCCAACACATTACTTTTTTGTTTTTCTGGGTTATGCAGGTATTCCCACGTTTCTTCAAATTTCATAAAGATCACAGACATAATTTTTAACCAAACTGCAGCTGTAGCTCCTTCCTTACAGTAACCACACAGGATCACTGCTGCCACACCACTTCCTTTGCATTACATTTTTTAAGTATTTCCATGTAGTATTTATTTTTAAATCTTTTCTTATTTTTCTTTCACCTACACATAAACTCACATCCCATTAAAATAAATGGAGTTAGGAAGTTCAGCCACCAAAGGCAGGACCACCAGGCTTCAGCAAGTCAAAATTTTACCTGGTGTGCTTGTTAAGTGAATTTCCAAACAGGAATGGACTTATGCAGGTTAAAGCATATTTAAACATTTGCTGAAGAGGGAGCATTAAACAGGAAAGGAAGGAGTAAAGAGTACATTAATGCTTTCAAAATTATAGCCTGTCAAAGTCTCCCATCCTAATAATGTACCTAAAATTATAAAAACTAATAAAATATTTAAAAAAATGTAGGCCACGCTCAGAAACACCTCAGAATAAATATGTCTGATATTCTACCAATTTTTTTAAGCGGGTGAGAGAAATGAAGATTGATTTAAAGATGAAGGGCCCCCTTTGCACATCAGTGCTGCTCCCCAAAGCAGCTGACAAGAGATGCTGCATCCTGGAAAGGTTGAGACAACAAACACCCAGCACAGCAAAGGAGAAATGGGGCTGAGAGAAAAACCCATCCAAACTGCCCCAACCACGGATGAGATGAAGCACCCGGGGGCAGCACTAAGGAAAAGGATTTTGGCTGGGTGTCACAAGCTCCAAAATGCTTTTTTGAGGAGGAAACATCACATCTCTAGAGAGGAATCTATTTCTCCTCATCACTGAGAAGAGGGGACATCATCCAACCATCCTCTCAATAAAACCAATCCCTTTTATGACAAGGACCACCCCTCAGTATTTCAGTTTAGAAGGCTTTTAGCATTATGAACCCAAGAGGCTTCTCACAACACTTAAAACATAACTTTATCTCTACTGTATGGTTAAAAGTGCAGTCACAAACAGATTTTAACTCATCCTTGGATATATAATGGTATAAGGTGATTAAGGATGAGTATGCTAGATACTGTCCAGGTGTGAGAACTAATGGCTGAAGACCATTATCACATTTTAAATGATTCACAATTCAAAATTACCTACATGAATCTTCCCTTTAAAACCTCAGCATCCAGCTAGCCTAGTTCAAACATGGTCACTAAATAAGAACTCTCTTCCTATTTCAAAATTAGCCCTAGTAACAGGAACATTATTTTTCCTGGTTGGAAATGTAAAGTCTTCTGCATTTCTCACTTTCCCAAGCTCACCTTGATACATTTCCACACTTTATTGCTATGTAACGTTCTTCTAGGGGGAAATGCTCAGATTGCCCAAAGTCTCTGAACTTGGTACACTTTCTTCCCTCTTTAGTGATAAATAAATACATACCAAGGTGGCAGCTGTAAAGGAGGTTCCAGGTACATAAATCAAACAGACAGAGCCTAGAGGGGGAAAAGCCTCAAATGATAAATAATTACCAATTCTACAGATCTTGATGACTGCAGAACTAATGGCTGACTGAAAATGATCAGGATTAAGGCAGAGACCTGAGCCAAGTGCCTGAGTGCCAGTGGGACTGGGGGACTCACCCTTCTGCTCAGTGAAGACACAAACCAGGTCCCTCAACTGCCCTGGGAACCTTTTGCCATCAGGGACTCACTCTGATGAGCTGAGTGCTTTAGCAGAGCTCCGAAATGTTAAAGTTTCACTGTGTCAATGATTTCATGGATTTTTCCACCCCCCCTTTTATTGCTCTGGTTCCCAAATTCTCTCCACTAGCATGCTGAGAGGTCCAATATTTAACATACTCGTGGCTCAGTCTCTGTGGGCCTTCACTAACTCTTAAAACATGATTTTCTGAGGTGTGCCAGTTAGCAGTTATTTTGTGGGGTTTTTTCCCTCCTCCTTTTTATTCCCTGTTAAAAAAATAATTTCACAGTAATTACTGATATAGGTAAAATTGCTTTCTACTCCATGATTTAATGAGAACACATTTTCTAGTAAGTTCTTCAGCATTTTAAAATTATCCAAGTGATAATTTATTGTAATTCCTTAGAGTTATATCAGCGCATGTCTTCCTAAATGCAACATTTTTATACACTGTCAGAAGCTCAATATTTTAGTTTTCAAGAAATGAATCTGTAGCATTCAACTTCCCTTGGCTTTTCCAACACTGAACCAATAAAGTAAAATTATGACACGATGGTATTTTTGGACAAGAAGGGCTCTGAATAACTCAGATGTGTTTTAGGACAACAAAGAACTAGCTAAAAGTGTGAATGGAATTGCTGATCTTAAAAAGAAAGACAGATATCACAATTCAAGAACATGATCTAGAAACTTTGGGTCCTAAAGAGTATTTTCATCAGCAATTAATACTAAAAAAGCCAATAGTCAAAAACTGCTCTGTGATCAGCTTTTTCACTTCAGACTATTTATTGAGATTCTTTAATCCAGTCTTTAGTTATTATGCTCTTGACCAAACTCCAGGGAAAGATGGTGAGGGACAGCTGATGAAGCTAGATGTATCAGTTCACATAAGGATGCATAATTAACCCAAATTAATGTTATTGAAGATAATCATATGGACAGTGGATCATGAAATTTACATCCATGTTTAGAAAAAACAGTGCATTGATTTTCCTGCCCATGATGCCATAGCTGTAGGAGCAAGACACATATTATGAACTTGAAAAAGTCATACAAAACCTCCAAAGCCTGCAGGTAAATTTGAACTATGTTTAATCAAACAAGAGATTGAAGCTCAGCACAATATTCCAGGCAGGGGTATAGAGGAAAAAAACACCCCAAAGCAGAGAATTATGGAAGGGCTCATGAGCTGCCATGAGCAAATGAATGGATTGTTAGAAGGGCTGTGTCCAAAAGCCTGATACCCAAACCAGACAAACCTCAGTCTGCTGGCATGAAAGACAAGATGGTTCTACAAAAGAAAAAGGAAAATGCTGAAAGCCAAATAAATATTTAACGAGGCTACCTCCATCTGCATTTGAAATTTTCTCCCCATTTATTTGCAGAGCTCCCTGGCCTTAAGAAATCTAGTATGGAGGTTATTGGGGAGGGCTGCCTGCTGCCTGACCCAAACATTCTGCTCTCCAGCTGGAATAAATCTATTTGCTGGAACATCTTGGTTGCATTTCTCTGCCACTAAATCCATGCCCAAAACCAATACAGGGGAATTACAGACATCCCAGCAGCCCTTTCTGCATTATGTTGTAAATGCAGACTTTTTTACTAGTGTCTTTATAGATATTTGAGTATCCAACATAAAATATTCCATTACAAAGGGGAAGGCTAATAAGAAGCTATAGCACAGCACAGCAAAGGCAGTGATCAGACAAATGGAGAGAATTATGAAAGATACACAAATAAATTTGCTTTTTTACTCTGAAAGGTTACAGCACATACATGCAGACGATGTATAATCCTCCCATTTGCAGCACTGACTTCAACATTTACTGATCTGTGTTACTGCTGCACTCGTTTTAGGAAAGATGAGCTAAACTCATCCCTATTACAGCTAAAGATAGTCTGTGTGCCAAAGATCCAGAGACTAGTCATCTATTTTGATACTGTTATGTTAATGCCAGACTGGCAGAGTTTTTACTTCACAGGAATGGGTTCCAGTGAAGCTCCTTTCTGTGATGCTTTGCCTGGAGTCTCAGCAGAATGGAAATCTTTATAACCCCACAAGGATTTTATGACAGATGCCTACATGACTATGCAGACATGCAGAGTGTGAGCTCAAGCAAAGCCTCACAGTGCCTTCAAATTCTGATCAGGTTGAAATGCTGATATTCTTGTATGTTAAAAAAGTAGATAGAAAAAAATATCTCCCCAGAATTAGCTGATATAGTTCTAATATTTTTAACAACAATATCAGACATCTTTATACAGCTGAACCCTGCTTTGCCAGTAGTCTTCCATGGCAGGAAAAATAATAATAAAAATAACCCCCAGTATTGATAGAGAATCATAGAGTAGTTGGGAAATGACCTCTAATTCTCATCTGCAATTTGGAGCCTCTCAGTCCAGAAGCCCAGGAAGAATAACATGGCATGGAACAGGCTTTTCACCCCTGCTTCCAGTGTGCAGCCTTATGCTGGAATTTACCCTGGGAACGTGACTGAGTTAGTAAAGCCATCTCCACTTTAGGGGAGTACAAAAAAATTGCCTTCAGCTCCTCTGTACAAGGAGGATCCCAAATGCCACCAGACTGACTTGCACAAAAGGACAGCTGGGACAAAACTTCTGTACTGTAATGAGGCAAAGAGTTGCAATGGTTCCATAAAACAGAGTAATAAAACAACAGGAAACGGAGCACCAAATTCTCCAGTGGTGCAGAAATCCAAATTCTTCCAGAGTGAGAGTTACATCCAAAGATAACTTGGTCAAAATCAGCGTTCTGAGGTTCAGTAGTAATTCCCACTATATTTTTAATTAAAATGAAACTCGAGCAAGCACAATCTGTGAGCACAAACTGAAATGAATCTATTAATTTACAACACAACTAAACTCAGTAGCCACATTATCCTGAAGGCAAGCTGCCGACTCAGGAAGGGTCGGAAGTAAATAAATCATCTCTGACTGTGATAAATGATCAGTGCAGGATGTGTCAGAGTGCAGGCCTGATCAGCCATGGTGCTGAAATGCTCTCAGCTACCACAGGAGGTTTGGAAGCCTGCAAATATGAAATAGGCTCTTGTTAGTGTCAGAGCTGGGCAAATTATTTGCCATGAATAAATACAAAAGCAAAGCTTAACCCTCTTCACTTTTCTGAACAGTGAAAAAGAAGGTAGTGGTTTTTAATAATGTGCTTCCTGAGGTTGTTCCACTTTCTTTCCCCAGAATTGTAAATTTCAGTATTTTTTTCCCCCATGGTTATCTATTAACAATATGTCATGAATGGTTTAACTCAAGACACACCATTTATCCTCAAAATCCCAATGCTTCACGCCAATGCTAACAAAAATTCATGCTGAAAATGTTCTCAATCAAAAATAAAACATCATTAAGATGCCTATATGTCACAAAGAGCTATTAACCAGGAGAACAGATCCCATTCCTTTTACATTCCCAAGCTCAGTATTGATTGTGTCACATTTTGGGTCTTTGTCACCTATTGTCTATCCCTGACAGGTGCAGAGACATATGACACTCAATTCCACGCTTGAAGGCATGTGCAGAAAAACATTTTGCTTTCTTTGTTTTTAATTAAAAAGAGATTAACAAGAAAAACTGTCAAACCAGAAAGAAAAAAAGAAACAAACAAACAAAAAAAACCCATATCATCAATATGAACACTGGAAACCCCCAAACAAGTGATATTTCACAAAAATCCCATAAACATCAATAAAAGAAGTAGATTGAAGACTGCATTTAGCTCAGAGGATGCCAGGACAGGCAGGCACAGCAGCAGTGAGAGCCTGAGGGCCACATGGAGTCCCAGCAGGCACCCAGAGCTGTGCTGCTGCTGCAGGAACTGCTCTGTCCCACCAGCTCAGGTGTGTGACACAGCACCTGCTGCAGGTGACGTGAGGCTGAGAGAGGTGCCTGAGCTTCTGAGGGGGTCAGACTTGCTGGGACAATGTCTCTGTGCAGAGAGCTCAACAGCTTCTCATGGAAGCTTGGCAAGGTCAGCCTCTCCCTAAGGTTCCCTTTTCTCCCCCTCTGATTCCTACGTGGAAGGCAAATGCAATGGCAGTGCCAGAGAAAAGCCTATACAGGTACTAACAGTGCTGTTCCTGTGGGGCTTGCACTGATCCTCTCCAGAACAGGAATTTTAAGAAATACCACATATTCAGGAGGACAAACCCAATCCTCTAACATAGAGGGTCAAAACAGTTACGGTTGGTGGCTTTTTTTCACCTGTAGTTATGCAGTTAGGTGATGCCCAAGGCCAAGACTGCACAGTGGAATTTCTAGGAATAACTCATAACTTGACTACTCAAAACATCTCCAAAGCCCCTTTCTTTCTACAGGACTCTCCTCTTTTCTCTGAACTTTAAGCCCAGCTGGGCTCTGAACCGAAGGCACCCAGGCCCGCAGTGCTCCCAGTGAGGGATCACCCAGGCAGCCCTTGCGCTGCTGCAGGCAGACACCCGGCAGCTCCTCCCTGCCTCCTCAAACACCACGTCTCACTCTGGGATGAGACAACAGCCACAGGACTTGCCAGAGCCCATTTGTTCCACAGAGTGGCCTGGCTGCACTCTGGTTTCTCTGCAGCAATGTCTCCTGTTCCCTGCTCTCAGGGTGTAGCTGGCACTCGCTGCCCTCAGGAGCCTCGCTCTGCTCTCGTTCCCCAGCACAGCCTGAGCCCCAGGCCAGCAGCAAAAGCTGCTCTACATCAGCTCGGGGTGCACAGCTCCACTGGCAGCCCTCCCCAGCCCCACTGCTGCTGGGAAGTTCACTCCTGGATCACTGCTTTCCAGCATCTCCACTGCCTTTGGTTGCTCTCTTTCCCTGGTGCCTCCTTGGGATGCTGGAAGAACCAGCTCTAGTTTGGATTTGCATACATCCATCACGACTTACTCCAAGGTAACTGCTGAAGGATGCTGTGTTTTTATTGTCAATGATGTGAAAATACAAAAATTCTGTTAGAATTCCTCCTTCAATCAGCTTTTTTTCAGACAAAGAACCACAAATAGATCTGTCAAGGTCTCTTCTTGACTAATAATGATTTAGACTAAAGGTTTCTTTACAGTTTATCAAACCTACTATTATAATTTGATTGCAAATTTCTCCCTTCTCTTTGACATTATTGGCACAATGAAAAAGTTAGAGCCACAAAATTATTTAAAATTTCAATTATGTGGAGTCCTCCTTGCATTCTGCAGTTCTATAAAGCAGTAAGTTATCATAATTCCATGAAAAAGAAAAAGAGCAAGACCAAGAATAAGAGAGAAACACCTAGCAAATGATGGGAAAAGATAAAGGATTTGATTTTTATGTTAGATATGTGCACACACAGAGCTGTATATCTTGTAGAATCAGCTAATGTAAATGCATTACCAATTTCACAAGACATGGCATAAAAAAAGGTATGAATCCATTTGTCTTAGATGCCATCACTGATCTTGGCCTGTTTTTATGTATCCCTGAAGTTCCAAATTATTTAGGCCTGGGGTACTGAAATGTATGAAATGTATCAGGTGGAAACAACATCCCCAACCTTTCCTTCTAAGTTAATATGAAAGAGGTTTTTCTAATCCTTTTGGGAACAGAACAGACAGTCAAAATACATCAGAATATTTTTTCTATTTCTCACCTGGGCAAAAAATTGAAAATGCTACAACAAATAGTTTTGCCATCTCTTGTGACCAAACTGAAAGTCTCATTACTCTTGTTGCTGGCTAAAACCATCATTTTCAGATGCTAGTGATAACACGAGAGCCTTAGTTTTCTTTATTAGAAAATAAAATCTTTCCCAGCTGTCATACTGAGCACAGATCCATGATAACATGAGCAATGGCTAAAATAGAATGAGAAAAAGCATTATTTAAAATAAAACTGTTACTTTGATGAAGAATTTTAATATTAAATGGATATTAAGCATCCCTTAAGAACACTGAGCTGAATCCTCAGATGCAGTATCCAATATTCAACAAACAGAGACAGAATAGTTAAAATGGCACAGAAATCATAAAATATCCCAGGGTGGAGGTAGGAGCAAAGCTACCCACCAGGGTTTTATGTTCCTGTAAATGCAAGGGCAAGTCACAGGCAGATTCGTTAGGCAAAATTTCCAGATCATCTCCTTTTGCACCCCTTTTCCACAGAAGAATGGAAAAAACCTGTACCAGGCCCAGCTGCTCTGAGTGAGGCAAAATAAATATTCCTGTGCACCTCACCTGCAGGTTTGAGCTCATCATCTACACCCTGCAAATGGAGAGCACATCACACCATTCTCTTGATCCTAATTTTTCTTTTGTTACAGTGTTTGGCATTTCAGAGTTAGATGGAGAGGGACAAAAAGCTCAGCCCAAGAACCCTGAGGGGGGAGGTAGTTTGTTACTCATTTATTCAAGTGTGCACTGCAAGCCTCAAAAGCTTACTGCACTATACCTAGTGCAGACAAATGGAATTTTACTTAAACCCCACGGGAGACACCAGCATGCTGAGTGCCCAAAGACTCCTATCCCACCCTCAATATTCTCTTTCTAAAGCATACATTTTATGCTGCACAATCCTTTCTATACACTTGCCAAAATGACTGTGGGATGAAACATCAGAGGTCCATTGCCAAGGCAGTGGCAAGATGAAAAGCTGTTTGTTTTTCTGCTGCATCAAATTGTCAATGAAAAGACAAAATGAAAATTAAAGGGAATAGATTACTGGCAATTAAGAAAACGTGCTCGACTGTCATTCTGAACAACATTAATGCACAAACAGACAGATCTTGGGGACTGCAAGGCAGCACTAAACCGAGCCCCAGTCACCCACTAACAACTCACCCTGCTCTGAACCTTAGTGGGTTCACAGGCCACTCACTAATATTCAGCTAAGAGGCTTTAGTAATGTAGATTAATGGTTCATGCTCTAGGGAACAAGCTCATCACAAACTGTGTTGAGAAACTCTCTTTTCCCCTGCAGGGAAGGGAGTTACATAATCAGTTAAGTACATTATGGTTCCTTAGCTCTTTCTAAGCCCTGGTACAGGCAACCAGCAATAAGTTCTGCTGGGCTAGGTGGGTTCCAGTGCCCATTACCCACCAGGATGGCACAAAATAAATATATTAGCAGCGTTCCAGCCGTGCTACTCTTACTCCATTTAATTCCATCCATTAAAATGCAGCCCCTGTTTTCTATCTGTGCTCCTTGACAATTGGCAGATGACCATGAAACAGCCCATGTTTGCAATCACACAGTCCAGTGCTCCCCCAAAACAGCCAACGAACCCAAGAGCAAAGGTGTATTTGTGGACTCCTACCAGCATCCTCCCTTTCTCATAGAGGGATGGAAAACAAAAGGAGAATTAGGTTACAAAGCAACACTCATTATTAAGGCCATATCTTACAGCAGGCATGGCTACTGCAGCCAATCCTTGTTGCAACTTAAACTGAACGTGCAGCCATGTGATGAGAGATATAATGAGATTTTTAATACAGGGCTGCATCTGAGTGTTTGACAAAAAAGGTTCAGCTGGGGTACAATGAACTGTTATTTATTTCCATTTGAGTTTACCAAAGGTTGTCCTACACAACTGTGAAACAATTTTACACTTTTAAAATGTATTAGCTTTGAACTAAAACAGTAAATAAACTGTTTATTTGGATTTTTTTTTAGTATCTCAAAATGGATTAAGAAGGGTGTGGAGAGAGTGTAACAACCACAGAGAACAATTTTTTGATGGCAGGCTAATGGGATTGCAAAGGGTTATTTTGCTGGAGAGGAGATTTTCAGATGCTTTCTCTCTAATGAAGGTTTTGTTCCTCACTTACAAAGTGTTTTTTGCCTTTCCTTTTCACCCTTTTTTCTTCTTCTTCTTTTAAACAAGTCAGGGAAAGGTGAATTGCCTTGGAGAACCATGTTGTCATTGGACTAAATTAAACCTCAAAAGATCAAAGCTTTCAAAATCATGCTGAGATCAAACTGGGATCTTTGGAAGACTTAGAGGGAAGGAAAAACACTGATCTTTATGGTTTGTCTGAAAACATATTGCTCTTCAGCTTCTCAAAATATGCAGGAGGAACTATTCTGTGTAAAAAACCCTCAGTCTTCAGTGATAGAAGAGCAGCTTTAAGAAAAACCAATCTTTCCTGAGAACAAGTAAAATTCACCTCTGTTCCAAGAGTCCACAGGTCCTTTCCTGGCCATGTTCATTTAACTCTCTAATGACTTGGTCATTTTGCTATATATTTTCTCTCATGTGACTTCTTAAATCTCATCCTCCCACCAAAGACTTTTAAAGATAAAATAATGTTTAAATAAATTTTTAAAAAAATATATAACTCTCTCACAGCAGCAGAAAAAAACTTTTATTAAGTCAAATACCTGCTCTCTTCAGATATTTGAAAGCTCTAGGGACTAAAATGGCCTTTAATGTGCATGGAGGCCTGATAGAATTTTTCTCCAGGTTGAAAAGGACCTGTAGCTGTGTGCTCCTGGCAGGGTTTCATCTGCCCCAGGCAGCCAACATCCAGGGCTTCCTGGGCTCAGGGGAGAGAGAGGGGGCACACACCTGCTGGGCAGGCCCAGGGGAAAGAAGCAATTGCAAAGGTCACCTCGTTGGGATTTTGCCCACAGGGCCATTTTGGGGTTGGGTTCTCCTTTCCCTGGAGCCAAAGAAGGGCACTGACAGTGTCAGAGGCTGCTCCTGCCTGCAGTGAGAGCTGGTTTCACCTACAGCCAATTCTCACGTGCTTGACAGACTAAGAATTGCTGTGGTCTGTCCTGTGATGGTTAAACCCACCTTACAGAGCTCATTCTCTCCCACCAAGGTCCCAGGGGCTCCACCTGCCACATGATTGTCTCAAACTTGCAAACTTCCAACCAGCCAAGCCCAACCACCAGAACCCGACCCCAACCACTCCAAAGCCAGCCCTGCTCTGGATGGGGAGCAGCAGCTCTCGAGGGAACCTGGGACACTGATCACAGCCACTGCCTTTCACACCACCTCACATATTCTCAAACACTTGGGAGAAAATGGCTGGGAAACTGCTGCAGAATGTAAAGGCAGTAAGTTGTAGGTAAGGGTAAAATATTTAGGTTTCCAATAGAAAGAGAAATGAATGACTCAGATTTCAATAATGTACAGATGCACAAATAGCATCAAGACAAATTTAAATGTTTGCCTTCAATATATCCGTCAGAATTTTCCCTTAAAAGACATTTATTCATATAATTAATTTTCCTGTGTGAACATTTAAACATAATTTTCTCTGGGATTTCCTTTAAAGAATTGCTGATGGCACACATTCCTGGAAAAAGTCAATTCTGAGGAGAAAGAAGAAGAACATGAAATATATTCATTTAAGTCCTCAACTTTTGACTATTAGTACTCACAATCACTTTAAAACATTTACAAATTACTATTTAGACTTTAAGACAACAAAGATCAATCTGACAGTTTATACTGGGAAAATGTCTACATAAAATTATTTCAGCAATATCCTCAGTGGATTTAAATTGCCACGAAATTCAATACAGGGTATGGAATGATCACATTTTACAACACTGCAGCATATATTCTAAAGGGAATTCAGAGTTCTAGCAGTATCAATAAAGAATTAAAAGTCTACATGGCATTTTAAAGAGCAATTCACTTATCGGTGTTGAGAATAGGACAGCAGTTACAAATTTATTTTATTTCAAAAGGCATAATCTGTAATATTGACTAGATTTAATCACAACTTAATTCAAACTAATTGTGTCAGATGGGGTTACACCACACAGTTACACTGCATTTATTTAATTTCTAGAATGTTTTCATGTCTCTTATAGAACATCTCAGCTCAGTATCCTCCATAGGCAAAATGGAAATCCACATTATTTCTGGCAGATTATAAGGGGGCAGAGCAGGGGACACCTGGATCAACTGAGTATTTCTGAGACTTCAGCAGCCAGGTTTTCTGCTTCCAAAACCATCAAAAGCTGTATTATGTTTTATTACAATGAATTCACCAATGAGTCCACCAGAATGATAAATTCAAGTATCACTCATGCACGAATGCTACTGCAAAACAAGATGAGAAATCATTTGACATACAAAATACAATAGATGGAGCCTATAAAAAAGCAGATTTACTCAGTGATTTTCTCACAGTCCACCTGAACCGTATGCAGCCAGCAAGACAAAAATGACCAAACAAAAGCACCCTAGAAGCTGCTAAGAAATATTCAGTCTGTCCTTTAGTATACACAGAAATGCTGTGTTTTAACACACTAATGTTAATAGCAAAGAAAAGCCAGCTTACACTCCCAAATGCTGATTTGTCAAACTAGAAAAGTAGAAGAGACAATTTTTCTCACTCTGATTTTCAAGAAAGATTTGCTTTGCTTCAAAATGTACACCTCATTCAGAGTTTCTATCCATCTCCTGAAGTATCCAACAGATCATGTTTTTCTTCCACCACTTTTTACAAAATGTCCCAATTTTTGCAGCAAAACACACAACAGAATTCTCTTGTGCAGTCAAATTCAAGTCACAAATGAGAGTCACGCTGTATTTTACCCAAACCAAGGTTTCTGAGCTCTGTGAGAAACTTCCACTTATGTTTAGAAGTGTTTAGAAGTTGAAAGACTTGCACAGGACTTCAGCAACCCCCTTTGGGAAAAGTCCAACTAAGCCTTTAAACACATACGTGGTACATTTTATGTGAACACGAACAGCTCCACCAATGTCATCAACTCTTCAGCAACCTTAAAATTAAATATGGGCTTAAAACATTTTCCAGATTAGGCCCTCTCTCCTTTCTTTATTAAAATGGGACAGGGGCTATAAGCCAGCAGGAACTCTAGTGATAAAGTAGAAGACATAAAGTTGGAGAGAGATGTGATAAAACTCACTCCTATACAGGAGGAAATGACTTCCATAACTCATTTCAGGCTTTACTTCTTGTAAATAGCACGGCCCTGTAAAAAAGTCACCTCCGTATCATTTCTGGATCCACACTACACTGATTGCTGACTGGCTCTAATTCCACTGAGCAGGGAGCATTCTGAAGAGCCTTTTGCTTTTTGTTTCATTATCTTTACTGGATTTTTCCCCCCTCTGGATTAAAGATGAGAATACTGAAAAGTGAAGAAAAAGAAAAAGAAAAAGAAAAAGAAAAAGAAAAAGAAAAAGAAAAAGAAAAAGAAAAAGAAAAAGAAAAAGAAAAAGAAAAAGAAAAAGAAAAAGAAAAAGAAAAAGAAAAAGAAAAAGAAAAAGAAAAAGAAAAAGAAAAAGAAAAAGAAAAAGAAAAAGAAAAAGAAAAAGAAAAAGAAAAAGAAAAAGAAAAAGAAAAAGAAAAAGAAAAAGAAAAAGAAAAAGAAAAAGAAAAAGAAAAAGAAAAAGAAAAAGAAAAAGAAAAAGAAAAAGAAAAAGAAAAAGAAAAAGAAAAAGAAAAAGAAAAAGAAAAAGAAAAAGAAAAAGAAAAAGAAAAAGAAAAAGAAAAAGAAAAAGAAAAAGAAAAAGAAAAAGAAAAAGAAAAAGAAAAAGAAAAAGAAAAAGAAAAAGAAAAAGAAAAAGAAAAAGAAAAAGAAAAAGAAAAAGAAAAAGAAAAAGAAAAAGAAAAAGAAAAAGAAAAAGAAAAAGAAAAAGAAAAAGAAAAAGAAAAAGAAAAAGAAAAAGAAAAAGAAAAAGAAAAAGAAAAAGAAAAAGAAAAAGAAAAAGAAAAAGAAAAAGAAAAAGAAAAAGAAAAAGAAAAAGAAAAAGAAAAAGAAAAAGAAAAAGAAAAAGAAAAAGAAAAAGAAAAAGAAAAAGAAAAAGAAAAAGAAAAAGAAAAAGAAAAAGAAAAAGAAAAAGAAAAAGAAAAAGAAAAAGAAAAAGAAAAAGAAAAAGAAAAAGAAAAAGAAAAAGAAAAAGAAAAAGAAAAAGAAAAAGAAAAAGAAAAAGAAAAAGAAAAAGAAAAAGAAAAAGAAAAAGAAAAAGAAAAAGAAAATTGAGAAGACAGATCTATTGAAGAGGCAAAATTCACATGGCAATTTCTCTTCTGCTCCACAGGCTGGATGGATGAACTGCCTTTCTTTCAACTTGCCTTTGCTGGAGGCAAGAATTGTGACAGTATGTTATAGGACTAGCCAAGGTGCAGAACAGCTGGATTCCCCAGCCTTCTATAAAACAGCCCAACAGGATGAATTTTGGTAAGGTCTAAAACTATCAATTACCTTTACATAGCTCTTGAAACATTGACCACTGAGATATATAATGTGGAGAAAGTTCTGCTGGCCAAACACACATTCTCCATTTTACTGTATGGTGTAGCTGTCAAAGAAGTATCTACCCAACTCTTTGAGATACACAGCTGTGAACAGATTTTTATAGCGTGCACAAAATCCCAAAGCCACGTTGACTTCTGTTAGTTTGGGATCATTAATTATCTGTCATCCTCTCATATCAGACACAGCTAAAACAGAGAAAAAACAGCTCCTACCTTAAGGGATCATGGTTTTAGTGACCTAAAAAAAAAAAAAAAAAAGCACAGAAGACAACAGGAACAAACTTATTTCTGCAATAAAACAAGTTAGGGACCTTAATCACATTTAAAAGTGGGATGCTCTGAAAATGAAGCTTTGAAAAATTACGAAAAATAAACAACAACAAAGAACTGTGTTTCCAGAAAAGTCTCCTAAAAGCACATTTTACACTGTTGAACAATAATAATGCACAGGCTACAGTACCCAGTACAGTACTATAATATCATTTCAGTCTTGGCCATTTGTTAGGAATATAAAATTTATACTCCCCACGCTGAAACAGATAAGAAAGGTAAGCAAATCAGACAACGCACAACACTGGTTTGAACTTTGCTCCTGACCTCTAGACTAGCACAGCCTTCCCTGCAGTGACACCACAGACGTGCAAACCCAACCCTTGTTCAGTCAGACCAAAACCCCAGCTGGAAATGAAACACAGCAGCACCTGCTCTTACCCAGCCTGTGCCTCACCAGTAACAAGTCTGGGAAGAAAAGTTCCTTTGTGGATGCACAGCAAATCACCAAAAGCACACACAATGAAAATAAAATCCAGACATAACTGCCTATTTTCTGTTAATGAAAATTTCATGTATAATTACTTGCATAATCAAAATCCCATTGGTTTTAATGGAAGTCTCTGAGTATGCAAATGCCCTCTAATCACCTTCAAGGTATGCAGGTATAATGTGTAAGAAAACACACATTATCAGAATTTCATTGTGGGTAGAAAGACAACGTTCAACACCAGTTGTGGTTTTTAGCTGGCTATCAGATAGTGGCATTATTATTATTATTATTATTATTATTATTATTATTATTATTATTATTATTATCATCATCATCATCATCATCCGGATGAGTTCCCCCACAACAATGTCAATTTCTCCCTGTCAACCATGAAAATAAGGAGTCGAGCCAAAGGACATGGGAAGAATTCATTGCCTGAAACCCNATTATTATTATTATTATTATTATTATTATTATCATCATCATCCGGATGAGTTCCCCCACAACAATGTCAATTTCTCCCTGTCAACCATGAAAATAAGGAGTCGAGCCAAAGGACATGGGAAGAATTCATTGCCTGAAACCCTTGCCATGTTTGTAAGAACCAAGAAGTTGATGTTCATCAAAGTCTCTTTTAAATAAGCCTATCTTAGAAGAATCTGTTTTTTAAAATCATCTTTACAGTCTTGGCCTTGATATTTCATTACAGTCTGTATCACAGTTCTACAAGAACTGTATGAGTAACAAGAGTATGATTTTCTTTTCCAAATTAATGTTCCTTACATCATCTGACAGTTTTTACTATTCATCTTGAGAACTCCTTTTGGCATCTGGTGGAGCCAGTTGTACCTGCCAGAGTTTTTAATTCAATAATAAAACCAGGTGCTAAGGCAGTCAGCTGACAACTCCTAATATTCACTTCTTGGTCTTGATTTCTGCATTCTTAAATTGCTCTGAAATGAGTATCAGTGCAGCTCCGAGGGGGTGGGTTCTGGCTGCCTCACCTGCAGACATCAGAAACAACTCTCTATTAAAGTAATAACTGAATAAAGTTTAACTAAGAGGTGTTTGCTCAGACTGAAATGACAAGCCTTCAAACCATGCCACACCAAGTCTTTCACTTGGGTGTCCAGCACCAGGTGGAAAAAGCACCTTAGAACATCTCTGAGTTGAATTTTAGCATTCACTAGCCTGTAACAATGTGTACACCTTTATCACATCAAATATCCATGCAGTGTTGGCAGCAATCCTAAAACAAATTCGGCACCCACACTTCTGTAATTATCAACATTATGATCTAAATGATCTGTGAAACCTAAGATACCAAAAAAAAAAACCCCAAAGAAACAAAAAAAAACCAAAAACCCCAAACCAAAGAATAATTTGTGACTTCAAAACATCAAAACCAAAACACTGTATTATGAAATTTTCATCTTTCTCTGACTCACAGGTCTGTGCTTTCTTCACAAGCCTTAAGAAGCCTTTTACAATATTTAGCTGCCTGGAGGAGGAGCTCCACCTTTCTGATACTTCCATATAATTAATACTAAAATCACAAGAATATTAGAAACTCTGCAGAAAAGCTACTGGCTAAGGAGATGATGGTAAGTTATATGATACTGCATGAGACCTGATGCTTCCTGCAATGTTTTATTACCAAGTCTTGCATTCCCTTCCAAGGCATTTTATAGGAAGCACTGCAGGGGAAGAAAAAGATTAAAAGATAATATATTATGGACTATTAATTAAATAAATAAATAATATGATCGTTTTGGCAATAAACTAATGCTGTGCCTGAAACTATCCAGACAAGAAGTTATATCAGCATCTGTTAATAGCAATAGGATTTAAATGAAAACCAGGAAAAAATGAGAGTTTATGATGGAGAGAAAAAAGCCTCTCTCTCTAAACTACTGTCTTTTCAATTTATTATGAAGGATACAAAGGGCAAATAGAGCCTTTTAGATGAGATTCTCAAAGCTATCTTGGAAATTACACATTCATAGATTTTCAGGGCTGACAGAGGTCACCACAACCATAAGTTCCTGTACAACAATCCAAAACTCATGCTCCACATTCACACACCCCACAAATCTTTTGGCTCTCCTGAAAGTTCTTCCATCTTCCCGTTTACTTCCCCATTCCCTTCAATAAAATCTTACAAATACATAAATGTGTGAGCCAGCTCTGCTGCCTGTGCCTGTATCCTGTGGGTGTCTAACACACACAGGTTTGACAACCTCCTTTGGAACACCAGTTGCCTGTGCCTTAATTGTTTTTTGGGGGGTTCCACATTTACACAAGCTTGTGTTTCCCCTTTCCCTCAAGGCTTCCTTGCTCCTGCCACTGCTGCTGCACGTGCCCTCACCAATCCTTGTACCTGGAAGTGGCACATAACTTTCAGAAGTTACCTCTTTCATTCCTCTTATTCCAAGTCAGGGTAATCTGTACCCTTGTTTTAAAAACACCTCAAGGTAGAGAAGTGTCTCATCCTTCTCGTACCTAAAGACATCCTGCTGTGTCAAGGTAAATCTTTGTAGGAACAGTTTCAAAGCCTGTGTCTTCTTCTGTAGGGATTGCTGTGCTTTCTTTTCCAGCTCTCTGATCCTTCTCACTGCTCTGCCCCAACTTCTGCAAAGAAAGCCAGGTTCTCCTTAACCTGCTCACACCAGGAAAGCCTGGTGATGTTTAGAGTCTCTTTCACACCAGACCCACTGGGACATCGTGCTGATCTTCCACCACTTTAACTGATTAGCAAAGACACTGCCCCACAGAAACCAGGCCCACAGGTGGATCTCCATCAGCCATGTCAGTCTGTATCGATGACATTCACAATTTCTTCAGAAGCCCATCCCACAGCCCAACACAATCTGTTTTTCATGAAGCTGTGCTGCTTCACCACCTTCAATCCCATGTTTGTCAGGCCTTGGAGAATTCATACCATGGTTAACTTTGGAGTCAATGTTCAAGACAGCTGCCTGTGTTGTTACAGACCATAACCTGGCCACCCTGGCTGCAAAGCCTGGCTGGTACAGCCCAGGGAAGGCCAGCTCTAACACACTGACCTTCCCAGCCACAGAGCTGAGGAACAGCAAAGACAGAGCCAGGGCATGATCTGCGACAGCCCAGGTGAGATGGGGACAGCAGCCAGGGAGACTGCTTCACACATCCCATGGTCTTTGAGAATTCACCCAGGCAAAGCTCACCTGGAACAGCTACATGACAAGCAGTGGCCTCTGAATTAATCTCTTTAGGTATGACTTGAACAGCATCTCATAAATCCTTCAATGAGCAACTTATTTTGCTATGCTGATCATGGGTAGCCTTTTATAAATTTTGGTATGGATTTTTATATTATTGAGTCCAAATTTTAGCTTTCTCCTTGCAAGAACAGAATTAAAACTCTGGCTGAAGCTGCCTCTGGCTTTCACAGCAATTTTTTAATGTGCAGATGCAAACTGTCCAAGAAAGGTGGCACATTGAACTGTTTTCTATTATTTTGTCAATGAGTGTGACTACAGCCCCCATGGAATTCTTCCATAAACAACGAGAGTTCCTTTTCATGCAGCAATAAAAATGAAAACTTTCAAAAGCTGGACATGCAAGAAACTTTTTCTGTCACGGTGGCAATTTACATTTCAATTCAAAATAAGAATTCTTTGCCAGCTTTTCTCCTCCCCCTGCCCTGCATACTGTACTCTAAGATACAACACTAAATTCCACTGATTCATTATTGCTATTAAAACAAACAATAACCTCTAATTGCTTAGCAGACCAAACAATTGCAGACAGTAAATTTAAACAGTAAAACAGGGAGCACGTTGGGTAAATGTTATTCCCCTGAACAAGGAAAGCTTTCGGCAAAGTGCTTAACTTGAATACAACAAAAGGCAATTTAATTTAGTAATACAGCTGGATGAAAAATGGAGACCTCAAGTTTAATAAGAAGGAGAAAAAAGACAAGCATATATCATCCAAAAGGATAATTATGAGAAACTATTTTGTATGATCCAGCTAAATCAAAGCTTTTAATGCTTTCTTACTCCTGTCAAAGGAGGGAGATTTAGTGCTTTAAAAATGGGGATTTTGCAGACTCCACTGCCCAGAAAAAATGATTTGTCCCTTGATAAATTACTATTGGGTTTTCTACTTGAAAAAAAAAATACACTTACATTGAAATAAATGCCAAGGAATGGCTAGAGAATTTATATTATTCACTGGTACCTGTCACAGGATTGGTTGAAAAGCGACAGTGCTATTAAAAATGTCTTCTTGCCTCTCGACAGAATGGCACAGAGGGGCCATGCCAGCATTTCCTGAATGGAAAGGAAATGTATATGGTAGTAATAGTAAGCAAATCTTTATTCCCCTCCACCATCCTGGCACACCAGACTCCAAAGAGTGACTCTGGGTGTCCCTGTGCATGTGTATTTTGTGTTTAGAAGCTGCCAATTCCACTGAAAACCCCCCTCCCACTGGGATAGAAATTGCCCACTCATTTTCCTAATGATCTTCAAGGGCTCTTAAATAAATCCTAGGAAATTTTTTTCCCTTCTGACAGAGGGGGAGAACATATATGCATATATGATGATAGCTGAAGAGCTGCAGTGCAGTAAAAGCAATTTTTCCCCAAAGAAACCCCTCTGAGGGCCCATTCTGTTCCTTTTCCCCCAGCCCTTGGACAAGAACTGGAGGTGCCATGAGGAAGCAGAAACCCTGGGCAGGCACAGCCCCAAGCAAGAGTGTGGAACATTCACTGGGGATCAGATGGCTCTGGTGGCAGCTTCCCCAGGGGCTGTGTGGGGACCAGAGGGATGTTCCTGTGATACATTTTGGGACTACCTAAAAACACAGGCCAGAGAAAATTAAGGGAATAAAAAGCAGTTGTATTTATTGGAGGGCCTTCAGGTACATTTCGGGCAGACAAAGCCTCCCCAGGGGCTACACCCAAAATGGATGATGGGTCACAGGTTTTCACACTTTCCTAAGTTTGGTTTATTTGCATATTGGGGGTTCATCTTCCAATTACAGCTCCAGGTAATGAAGTCATTTACCCCAAGTTTGCTCCTCCCCAACTCACTTTTGTTTACATTTCTCAGGCTTTGAGACAGTGAGGTGTCCTTGATTGCCAGGCCTGGGGAGGAATTGCTGTGTCTGACCAAAATGGGAGAGCAGCAGCTCACTCTGTCTATGGAGTTTAGAGTTATACACTGAAGAATGGCAGGATTACAAATATATGAAAAACAGAAAAGCTAAAATCCTAAGGCATCACCTGCAGGTATCAGTGCCTGGCAGGGTCTCAAGGTGCCAGGGCAGAAACACCTCTGTTCTCTGGGTGTGCCTGGGGACAGGCAGGTTCCTGAACCCACCCCAAGCTCTTTTCTGTCAAGCTTCCAGAGCTGAGCTCCCTGTCATCACAGCTGCCTGTGTGCCACCAGGGCCAGGGCAGAACTTACACACTGTGTGCAGGAGGCAAACAAAAAAAAGCCACTGATGGAGCTGGGGTGCCATGGGCAGGGGACATGGAGCCAAACAGGTTTGCAGGGCAGATTTTAGCTGTACTGAGCACTCAGATGCTCACTGATTAGTGCTAATTTCACACAGACTGTCCATTACAGTCTGGACAGGCTACTAAAAGTTGCTTTGTTCATTTTTGAGTTTGATGTGATCTTGATATACTTTCTGTTATTCTGCTCCATCGATGAGATTTCCTCATTTTTTGATTAATTGTAACACCAAGTTTCTACCTGATGCAAGAGAGCTTTTGCATATTTAATCCCTGACTGACACTGACATTTATCTGTCTCTTGAGAGTAGTAACAGCTACGTGTTTTCATGTTTCTTTGGGCCTTGGACAACTCTTATGCCTACTAATGAAATGAGTATCAGTGGTGGAGCTCTGGATGCACAAAAACAATCAAAAAGCAAGAGTAAAAGCTTTTCCATACGTGTACAAAGTTACATTTCTTTGCAAGCATTCAATGCTAAATGCAGAACAGAGAACAAGCTGGAGAGAAATAAGAGAGGATTTTGACTTAAATGCCATGGTTTTTCATGCAGAGTGCTTACTCTCTAAAATCTTTGCAACAGAAACAAACTTCTTTCTCCTTCACTCCCAGGAACCTGCCATCCCTGGCCCTGGCTCATGAGCCCACCATTTAGAAATCGCCAGAATATGAAGACAACAGCAAAAAAGGAAATTCTAGCTTTAAAAGGCACTTTTGAAAATTTCCATCTGAACAAGGAAAACAGTCTCTAGAAACCATCACTACAAATTAGCAAAGTTAGAGGGATTTTATGCAGTAATTTCAAAACCATCTGCCTTACAGTCTTCAAAGTGTCTACTGTTTAAAACCATATGGGGCAATGCCACCAAACCTGACCTCCAGCTCTTTAAGCATATTTTACGTTGTTGTGCATCACTATCCCAGGTACTAAGGGTACTGGAACTTTCATTTTTAGTTTCTTCTATCCAATCCCCAAGATGATTTCACTGGAAAGCTGTATTTGCTCCAGGAGTTGTCTCACTTTTAAATGCAGGAAGAACCATTTTATTTTATTTTTGTTTTCACTTCAAAAAATGAGGTTCAGTTTTGCAGTTCAGCAAATGCAGGATGTGTTAAAATCTAGTGAGTTGCAAAGAATATCCAAGCCTCTCTTGGTAAGAAAATAGTAAATTAAAAAAAAAAAAAAAATCAAAACATTGAAAGTCATAGAAAGTATGAATCATTCTCATTCTGATGTCTTAATTCTTCTTTTTTTTCATATGGATTATGCTAACAAAGCAAAAAAAAATTCTATCTATATCTTTCTTGTGACAAGGTCTTCTCACAGAATTCATAATTATATCATCTCTAGCCATTTATCTTAAGTTAATAATTCCACTGCCCTTCTAGAACTGGCATTTTGCAAATACACTACAGAGGCAACTTGAGGCACTAATTTATTTTCAAATAACATCTTTATGTTATCCTTTGGCAGGCAGGCTTATGTAGATTGCTTATCTATAAAAAATGAATGCGGTAGAAAGTGTATCTCCCAAAATAAGTATCGTGAGAAAAACAAATTTCTTCCTAAAAAAATCCAGTTCTAATCACTAATTAGCATGCAAATACTAATATTACATGGAGAAACAAAAGAATAAATAGGGATTATAGCAGAATAATACTTCCAGAGTTTTTTTTTTTTTCTAGTCTATTGTTTTCATGTTCTTAAATCTTTGAAGAATTAAAGAATAAGGCAAGTCATTGTGTCTCTGTCTTTTGCAGGTGCTCCCTCACAGTAGTTATTCCTTAGAACTGCTTCCAAAGAAACATCCCTCACCACTGGAGTCCAGGATTCCTTTCAGCCTGGCAGTTACAGCTTTGGTGGGGGGTACTTTAACAGGATACATCACAGTGAGAGTCAGTTGGTGAAAGCTGATGAGCAAAACATAAACAGTTTTGAATTGTTAGCACTGTTAACCTCTGGAAATTCTCTAAGGTGAGGCAGAGCCTCCATCCCTCAGCATCTTTAACAAGCAGAGATAAAGGAGCAGAGAACAAGGCCTCAATAGGAATTATGAGCTGAGGTCCTTTAATCCTTGCCACTGCACATCATGGAATCACAGAACATTAGGGAAGGGACCTTCAAGATCCCTCCAGTCCCTTAAAGACCCTCTAGTCCCTTAAAGACCTTTCAGTCCCAGCCCCCCTGTCAGGGGCACCTGCCACTAGACCAGACTGCTCAAGGGGCTAATCCAGCTGTGTCCCACTCTGTACTCTGTACTCTCCTGGCTGCACCCAGCAACAGATCCATGTCCTTGGCACCCCTTCATGCAGCCAGAGTGGTGAGATCAGTGTCACCATGAGGCTCCTGAGATGAGGGAGCTCTGAAGAGGCTGCAAGCACATCCTGTGCTGCCAGTCCTGTTCGTGCACAGCAGCAGCAGGAGCCTCAGCAAGGCTGGACCAGCCTCTCCAGGATCCCTGGCTGAGATCCCTGACAGGGCTCCATCACTTTGAGTAGAGAGACAGAGCTCACAGCACTTCCTAAGTTTTGATCTGTGCATCATTAATACAAATCAGCTGATGATTGCACTCTGGATTTAGTGATCTCTGCTGGAATTTATGGGGCTGCAGGACATTTTCAGTTCAAAGACGTTTAATCTTCAAATCTCTTCCCCTTTGATCTTAAACTGCTATGTCTTCTGACAGCCAGGACAAAGGATAAATTCACAAAATCAAAATGGTTTTCTAAAGCTAACTTTGTCAAAGGAGTTAAGAACAGAGAACACCGTCAGAGTTTCTCTCTTACGATCCCAGATCAATTCTGCAGGCCAAATCCTCAGCCAGCATAAATCAGTGCAACTTCATTCAGATAAAGTTGACAGGACTTTTTACTACCTCTGGAATTGATATTGAGAGTTCCACTATTTTGTGAGCTGCTGTAATGCCTGCAAAAGCCCTTAATGAAAAATAGCCAATAAAGAAATGCTAATAATCTAGCCTGATACACATGCAAACAAAGTAATCAGGTAAAGCAGGCTAGAATTACAGTTTTACAAGATACTGTAAGCTCAAGAAGAGATAGAAGATAGAAAATGCATTCACGGGTCTACCACTTACCTTACTTTTGTTTTAAATTATAGCCCTGTAAATTTTTCTGGACTGTTTATTCAACATGCAAAAAAAGGCAGCCTGTGCATGAAGTAGCCATTGTGAATCTCCTCATTTCTATACCCATTAGCTGAAAGTATACAGCCAATTCTCAGCCTTGTATTTTAGGTCATAAATCTGCTCCCTCTGTTCCATGGGCAAATTAAAAGCTATATATCTTTTGTCAAAGTCTTTCTGACACAGAGCTCCTACCTTCACAGCCTAAGGCTTGCTGTGTGTCTGGGAAAATTTTATAAAATAGGCACTGACAGCCATGGAGTCCATCATTTATGCACTAGTCAACATATTTTTACACATGTAAAAATCATTCTACCTTATAACTTGAGCACAATCTATACATATTTAAAAGGATTATGGGGGTATGAAATAAGGAAAATGCTTTCAAAAGGATGGGAAGGTGGTCTGAATTTGATACCCCAGCAATCTTGAAAACTATTCTGCATTAAGCATATGCATTAGCCCCTGCATTGCACTGATACAGGCTGCCCTGTCACAGTCATAACCTATTTCCTTGTGCTCTAAGCACTGCCATGCTTCATTTTCTGATGAATGTGTGGGCCCTGCTTTTGATTTCAGCCCACTGTGCAAACAATATATGTATTTTAATTAAATGCATACAAAATGACCTTGTTTGGGAATGCCAGCTTTGTCATGTGCCACAGCAATGGCTTGTCTAGTTATACTGGAGTTTTATGGCCTTGAAATGAGGCATGGCAAAACAGCAATAGTTAAGAAGCCCCACATGAATTTCAGCATTGTGGAAAATTTTCTAAATGGTGGGCTCCTGCACATCTGTTTAAAGTCTCAAGAAGATCACAAAGAAGCAATTTTAACTGTAAGACAGAGAAATATTTATAAGAAACAGAGGGTTTCATCTAATTTTTTGTTCAACAGTTATGCCCCTCTGCCCAAGGCAGCTGCTCTCCACAGTCTCATTCTCTTTACACTGAGAGTAACTCTTGTTTCACACTTTTATCTGAACCACTGCTTGCCCTCCTTACACCTCTCTTTGGTTTATAGCTGCCATTTTCATGATCTCACATCTCTTACACTTGATCAGAGATGTTCATCTTTATCCTTTCCTAAGTGATATTGTCATCATATAATTTACTTTCTCAGTTATTCTTTCTGGAAAACCTGGAAGGCCTGTTTTCTCTCCATTTCACACACAGCCCTGATGTCAATAGAGCTAGTAGATTTGATCTGCAGTTTCCATTTATTGCTCATTCTGAAACAAACACTAAGTAGTGCTAAAAATACCTCTTGTTCCTATTTTTGAATACATGGTTTATATTCCTTAGGAGAACAGTTCACTTTCCAACTGCCATACTTTGTCCTAAAGCAACCAGCTTTAGGATGTTTTTATGGGCCATGCAATTTTTCCTTCTCGATGCTGATGATGGTAGTTAAATTTGAGGATGTGATGCTGCTGTCATCTCATTTCATGCTGCACTAAAGGAAGGGAAGTCATATCTCACTTTAGAACAAAAGGCATTTGCAGAATGAAAAGTGATAGAGAACAGCATTAGAACTGTTTGCAGAGAGTCTTGCAGTCAGGTTCCTCTGACTTTCCATGACAGTAAAATACATGCCCAGGCCTTGCCAGTCTTAAACTACTTACAGACTTTTATTGTGTATTCCACTCCAATTCAATTTCAAATCGCCAAGTCTGATTTAATTGGTAAGGCAACAAAATCTGGGAAAGCAAGCAGGCATCTAAAGCTGCTGCACACACTCTGGAACTGAAGGAGATGATGTTTATTGGGCTCTCAGAACAGATCAACTCCTCAGCATCGCTGGCGCTCCCAAACCGACGGTGGATGGGTGGAACTGCACCCTTTTAATCATGGAAGTCTGCAAGAAGTGAGGCTTCCCTGGGCCCAATCCACAGCTGGCACAGCTGTGTCCAAGCCATTCCCACACCTGCAGGGAAGCGTGGGCTTCTGCCAGTGCTCACCCCAGCAGAACAGCTCTTAAACAAATCCATGTCTGCAGTAGGGATGGGCAAGTCCACAGCTCCCCCCACTGCCCCCCCAAACAAATAGTAAAAATCATTGTACTGCCAAGGCTTCATCCTGAAATCCATCTCTGCATACACAGGTGGAAGACTTCATTTGCTTTACCAAAACTCCATTGTTTTATGCTTTTGCATCTCGTGCTGCACCAGTGGAATTCTATACATTTGTTGTGAAAGTGACATTTTACAATAAACCCGTTTCTGATTGCATTGTTTAGTGACCTGACATTGTTAATAAGCCTTTAGTGTGCTGGCCCGGTGACTTTGCTCATCTGACCCACACTTATTGTCTTCAGTAAACATATTGATCTGGGCAGGAACATTTAGGTAATAAACCATTGCTCTGTGTGAGGAGGACTATCAGATTGCAATCCTGAGCAAACAGAAATAGTTCTCTTTTTAAGCTGCTTGAAATGAAAAACACCACAACACTGGCATCTCTGCTTGCATTGTTATTTTAAATTATATACACAGACCATCTTAATAGAAGAAATTATATGCTCCCTAGCTGACACATTTCACAGTTAGAAATAGATGTTAAAACATTTTAAAATAACAAAATGACAATCTTACTCCTGCTTTCCATGTGTGTGCATTCCTTAAAACCACAACCAGAAGGGGGAGTAAAAAATGATTCATAATCCACTGCTTAGAGAATTTGCCATAGTTTTTGGTTGGTTTTTTTTAATCACTCAGTTGAAAGAAATATTTTTTCCAATTTCCATTTAAACTTCTGTTAGAGGTCACAAAACTGAAGATAGGAAGCTACAGGAAATACACAGAAGACATTGATGCATTTTAAGTGCATTAAAAAAAAAATCCAAACATATTTGTGCTTCTAAATAGCTTCCTAATTTCTAAATGTTTCTTTTTTTCCCAGAAGACTGCAATTCAAATACAGACTAAGTCTGCAGTTTAACTCTACTGACTT
Organism: Chaetops frenatus; assembly: GCA_013400775.1. Classification (NCBI taxonomy): domain Eukaryota; kingdom Metazoa; phylum Chordata; class Aves; order Passeriformes; family Picathartidae; genus Chaetops; species Chaetops frenatus. The sequence goes on from VZTR01032150.1 coordinate 330,741, forward strand.
CAAAATCTCCAAGGGGAAAGGCTGTCAGATAGAGCAGTACCAAACACTAGGTCAGGAGCTATCTTTGTGGAATAATTTCAACTTGATACTGGAAAAGGAGTAAATAAAGCTCAGAAGAAATGCAGTACAGTGAATGACTTTCAAAGGGAGTGAAGAAACACCCACAAAGAGCGAGGTGAAGTGGCTGAGGAATGTTGCAATTACAAGATGTGGTCCTACTTTTTTTTTTTTGTAGTCTGTTCATACATGGGACATTCTCCTTCTGTCAAGAATAGAAAGTTTTCTTCTATGTTTCTTTCTTCAGTGTATTGCTATTTTTAGAGAATAGAATCCTCTTTTTTTCTACCAGAGCCACACTGCACACCCAGAACCACACTCTCAGAAGGGACAGAGCCTCCTCCAACTCCAGTGTTAGAGAGTTTAAAAAAAAAAAAACAACTCCTTTTGCAACGCCACGGGAATTCTCTCTGTCCTGACAGCAACCATTTACAAGAAACCCTGGTATGCTTCAGTGCCATTAACAATTTTGTTCATATTTAGTAGCTATCAATATCCTTTAGCCAAGGAGTAGCTCATGGCTTGGCTAAAACTGTGCTAGGCACTGAGTGTATCACTCACAGCCCATCCCAGAGCTGAATTAAAAAGAGGAGCTTTGTTAAAATGAGATTAATCTTCCCTTCCTCGTGTCTCAAAGATCAACATCTACTGAAACACTGAATACTTAGGATTAATCAGTGAGGAACAACCAGATTCAGGTTGCACAGTACTAGGAGGAGAAATGCAGTTCTTCCTCATTTACTCATAGGCACAATCCACGACTCTCTTAGTATACTTGATGTAACACCACAGAGTGGACTGTAATATTATGATTTCCTCAACAAATTCTGCATAGAAATACTCCAGAAAGTAAGCAACAATACACCTCAATCCTAATTCTTGTTACAAGAAGGAAGGAAGGAAATGAAAACAGAACTGGGGTACCTCCTCTGATTTCCGGTCCAAGGACCTCAGACATGTTTGCAGAACAAATAATAGCAAAATTTCCTCTGTCTTACAGAAGTCCAGAAAAGAACAGCAGAGAAGGGAATTAGTTTAGGGAGCAATTATCTTCCCAGAATGCCTTTACAGGACAGAACTCTGAGACAAGGCTTGGAAAAAATCAGACTTTGGTAAAGGTCAGTGGCATATAACCTATTTTGGCAATTACTTGTCAAATGTAAGAATGGTTTAAAATACATTGAAGCAACTCAGGAAATCTGGTGGCAGCTCTGTTTTAGAGGAATATACTCACTATTCTTCAAAGATAACCCTAAATTTAACACTGGGAATACCAAAATAAAATTGGGTGTGGGAGAAGAAGGCAAGAAGCAATATGCCATCCCCCTGAGCTTGAGGGGTTTGTGACACAGCTGTGGTGTGTGATCTAATGCCATTTGGGGTGTCGTGCTCTCAGCCACCCCAGGCTCTGTTCTTCATCCCTCCTCACTGTCAGACATGAGTCAGGCACCAGTGACCTGCTGGCACACGAACAGGTCTGACCCCTGGTGTGCTCCAGGGCAGCTGGGAAGCTTTCAGGGGTGGTTCTGCAGCACACTCAACACCCCACTATCCAGCATCCTCATTTTTTTCTGCATTGAATTACAATTTTCTCCCCTGGAGGTTCACCCCTTCAGGTTCCCATGCAAAGGTGGGGGATGTTTGGGGTCAGATTTGAAATGTTTGACCCACCTGCTGTTCCACAGCAACACAGGCTGTGTTCCCCCACCAGTTCTGACATTGTATGATTTCATCTGTGCCAGTGGTGGAGGCTGATTGAACATCAGGAGGGAGAGAGAACATTCCATAAAACTGCAGGCGGAAAAGGTTTGCCAATTATTTTTCTTCTCATGACTTTTAGGATGCACAGATTCCTTTTGGCAGTTCCCCTTGTTTTGTGCCCATAAAATAAGTTTAATAGCTGAATTTTCTTTAAGATAATCAGAGGCTGTATAATTTATGCATCTGAATAGCATTGTAGCCAGATGTAATTTTGCTTGAAGTTTCAGCATTACAGTTAGTAATGACTCTGCTGGCTGTGTTTTGTAGAATTTGCAATTTATTTAACAGTTGACTGAGCACTGACCCCATATAATATCACCATAATCAAAGTGTGGGAAAAATTAAAAATTAAAAATGAAAAAGAAATCTGTGCCTTCTGGGAAGCAGGCAGCCTACAAGTGGACAGGGTAGAGAAGCCATCACTAAAATGACAGGTAACTAACATTGTCTTTAAAGTTTATAGCGGAGACAAACTAGCCAATCAAAGATGGAGCTGAATTATGGTTTGAAACACTCTCTAAGTAATAGTTATGGCTTGAGGCATTTGTTTTGTCAGCCTTTCTGCCATTCAAGTCCCTCTCTCTGATTTGCAAGAGTTGGTTATTCCGTGATAAAACAAGGGAAATATCAGAGGGCGTCCTGTGCTTCCAAAGAGCAGAAGAGTCTTAGGGGGAGGAGAGTTGAATTTCAATTACTGTCTGGCCCATGGCTTCCCAAAGAACAGTAGAGCAGTGCCAGGGGGGAAGCAGGGACTTTCACACAGCAAGGGAACCCTTTGTTTTCCAGAGCAACTCCTCCCCTCTCTGCTGGGCTGTCCCAGTCTTCCCCAGGTGCTGTCCCACTCTGCAAAAACCCTTCCCTGCTGTCCCAGGCTCAGATCATGTCCTGCTCACCTCTTCCAGTACCTCCCACACCAGATCTACAAGTCTGCTTGGGTCATTACTTTATTCTGGCTCTGTTTATAATAAGGTTTGCAGTTAATCCACCTTTTAGCCCACCCACTGGGTGACATTTAATAAATTGTATTCTTCATTAACATTTCCTTCTCAAGCATTATAGATGATTAATGGTGATAGAGAAATACAGTGTCATCAGCATAAAACAATGATTTATGGTGATAAAGAAAAAGGCATCATCAGCATAAAAAAATATTAAGTTATTTGAAGAGCTAAAGTGAAGAGGGGAAGGAGCAGATCTGGGATTTACTGCAAGCTCAGTCTAGCTCTGCTGCATTCACCTGTGTCCCTGGTTTGTCCTGTGGGTGTAAGTGTGGCTGGCACTTCTCTGTGTTCCCAGCAAGGGTGAGAAATCCTGTTGGGAGACACTGCACTGCAGCCACGGCACGACACAATGCATGGGGACAGAGGTTTTCTCTCAGGCTCCTCTGCACTGCCTGGGAATCCTCACTGCACTCCTAAGCCAATTTCAATCCCAGGCCAATATCAAACACCACTTGTAGCAGGCTGCACTGCAATTTGTGTGTCGTGTGGGATACAAAGAGCCATGAAATATTTATTTTCAGAGCACTCAAAAGGCTGGAAAGGTCTCCCAGCTGGTTGCCATTGTCACTAATAATCCAACTGGAGTGAGAGTGTGTCTAACAAAGTTAAAAAACGGCAACACAACTGAAGACGTGGCCCAAGATAGCAACAGCACTTTAAAAACAGAAAAATAGGTGAAAAAAATTTTTGCCTCATGGTTCACAGGCACAGGACACTTGATTCAGAGTAGAACACACATTCAAGACTACCAAGCTTTAAACCCCATACGACTTCCCAAAGTTTCTCACATCAGTGATTATTTTTTCCCACAAAGGAAAAAAATCCCAACAACAGCAAAAAAGCAAAAGACAACTGTGATTCTCTGAAACAATGATGGGCACAGCACGATAGCTGGTTACATCTAGGCCACAAAGAAAACCTAACACCACAAGTTTCATTTAAAGAAAAAAAAAATCACCAATATGTCTTTGCACTCTTCTCTAAGTGTCACTCATCCATAGTAAAATAAACAAATAAACCAAAAATCCAACACTCTAATAGTTTGGGAGAGGAGTGTGGTGGAGGGAGCTGAATGAAAAGATAATCTACTCTGATTTTCATTCTATAGCCACATTCACTGCAGCTATGGAATCAGGTATGCCAGTAGTCAGAGTACTTACCTACTTGATAGCATTGTTCCTAATTATTTGCTGTTCCTTCCCATTAATTTTCAAACTTGATTATCTTGATTTCAACACTACTGAAAGAGCCATTTAGAGAAATAATGGAAAAGAATGGTTCCAGTGTCAATTCATGCTGTCCTCTTGCATAAATCGCTCTCCAACTTTAAACACTTCCATTTATAGCTACGGTATTTTTGACCTTTATGATGTTTCCAAGCCTCTCTAACCATCAGCACCAGACTGACTACTGTGAGATTCCTCCTCCTGCATAGTCTGAGTGTCCAAATAGAGGAACCACCCAAAGGAAATACATCTGAAACAATTCTCCCCTCTTGCAAAGTGAAAACCTCATGATTAGGTCTTTAGCATTAACGTGGCAAAAGTAGAGCTACAGACTAAAGGTGCAGCATGTTACAGTTACACAAAAACATGCAAATTTGAGGCCTAAGAAACAGGAATCCTTCTTTCCCCTCTGCTCAGGTAGCAGCACACAAGGAAAAGCCTCTCCTGAAAGGAGGAGGAAAATATTGGGAGCAATGACCAGCACATCAATTCCCTGCCTTGGAGATGCACCTCTCCATAGTGTCAGAATGCAGTATTTAAACTGAAATGTCCCATAGAGGTTTTCTATACATGGTTTTGCATTTTACAAAGACAAGATTTTCTCTCCTGACACAAATTACAAAACTCTCCATTCAAGTCAGTCAGCAGCCAGGGTCTTCCTACCAAGATGAGGAAATGCTCCCTGAAGAGACTGGGTGAGTTTAAGACAGTCATCAATAACAAGAGGGGAAGGGTGGTTAGAACTGCCAGCTATTTACTATATATTTGTATTTAAATACCAGGAACAGCTCACTTTGACCAAGTTCATAGTGTTTAAAACAAGAATGTTAACAAGAACAGAGAATTCTAAATGAATTCTGGAAAGCCCGTGCACACATGCACACCAAAAGTCATTAATTCACTCCAAGAGTATATGATTGTACAGAATATCCAGGCTTGGGGTAAAGCAACACTTCAGGTTGCTTGTGCATACAACAAAATGAACCACGTTTCCAGATCAGCAACTGGCTTGTAGAATTGCTTTGAACAAAAAATTAAGCTCCATTCTCAGCCCCACTGCTCCGTGGCCTGTCTTGCGTGATCTGATATATTAAACCATTTTTTTCTAAGCTGAGTTAAAATATATTGCTCCCAAACCCGCAGCCTTTACAGGTGAAGTGGAAAGGAAAAATCCTAGAGGCTGAAAAAACTTATTTGTTATTCAGCTGGGAAAGGCAGAATTGTTTTACTCTGCCTATCGCAGTTGCTGGCTGTTTTCTTTTTCACCTGTGAAAGCAGTTTCTGTAATAGCAATTCAGTTCTTGTTCCTCAGACTATGTAGAGATTTGTTTAGGCTTGGATAAGTGCCCAAAACACACTTCTAACTATTCCAGTTCTATTGAGTCTCTGAAAAAGCGCTGCATGCATCTTTTCAGAATTTGATCTTTTTATTTCAGTCTCAGATGAAAGCACACAAAGCTAAACAAGGAAAAATAGAGGAAAGTGATCTGAACTCCACAGAGATAAGGAATGGCTCATTTAGAGCCTGGCTGGAGTTCTGGATGAATGACCATCTTAACTCTGGCCTTATTCCAACAATATTTTAACCCTAGGTAACCAAAATTCTAACTTTTGCCAACCAAAAGTGGATTATGATGATACTACATTTAAAAGTAGAAGAGATGTAGACAAAATTATTTTTGCTCTGAAAATCAACAGCAGCCTATTAACAGCAGTGACAGCAGAGAAGGGAGCAGTCTCACATCAAACAAAAGGTTTTCACCTGAAACTTAGTGTAAAATTTAAGCAATTACAACATAATTCAAACTTTTGAAAATAAGAAGTCTCTCAACAGCTAGCATTCTAAAATACTAATAAGGTTTTTTTGTCTTTCCTTCATGGGACATGCCTCACTAGAGATATTTTTTAGATGATCTGGGCTATCCCCAGAGCCAACCTGTGTGTGAATGCATACAAATGTCACAGGAGTCAGCAGCAAGCCAACAGGCAGAGCAGTACATCATGGTCACAAACAATCACTCCAACAGCAATCATCCTTCAAACAGCAGGAAAAAATACCTTGTTCTCATTAATAAACATGAGTTTGTTTTCAGATGAAATCTCCCCCCTTATTGCCTCAAACCAGCTTTCTAAGAAGCCTAGGTTGCTGTTTGGGTTAGTGGGTACATCCTGGCTGCAAAACAGAGAGGTCTGCACTGTGACTGCTTGCATTTGAAACAGCTGAACAGTAAAAGAGAATGGGCTTCCAGGACTACTCACTTATTGGTAACATTCATTCATGCTTTAAAATGTTTAATTTGTTCTTGGACGTCTTTCAGATCCTCTTTTCACAAAATATCAGAGTGGTCATATTTCTGGATTTTAAATTACCTACTGCTGAGCAGGAGGCTCATAAAATCCCTACCCCTCCATTTACATGCCTCTACAATAACACTCCAGAGGAGGAGAGGCCTCTCTCCCCAGGATACCTGCACAAGCACTTGTGATGGGAATGGAATAAAATACTCTGCTATGCCAAAGACTGGGTTTGAAAAATGTCCTTTTAATAGCCTCTTCCACTTGAAGCAATTAAAGCAAGCCAAGTATAAGTTCCACTGTATCATTTTCCAGAAGTAGCCAAACAAAATTTGAATAGTCCTGTATGACACTAGAAATCAGCAAGTGGAATAATTCATGTTCTGCACCTCATGCACTGTCCAGAAATCACAGGAGGGAGTCGAGAATTTTAAAGCTCTTGAAAGAAATTTCTGAGAAAGGCAGGCACATGCTGTACATCTCTGCCACGTGCAGCACCTCACACCAGAACCTACTCAGTCATGCAGAGACAATCTGAAACAAACATTTGTCTTGTGTCATGCTTCTGCCATGATGGGAAACGTGTTTGAACATGGACCTGGAGCAGTCCACCCCACTGAAACATTGGTTTCCTTGATTTGGTCAGCCCAAATCTGCTCTCTCCAGCTCCTGGCAGCACGGCCATGAGCTAGAGGAGGCACCTGGCCCTCCTCTTGCTTGCAGGACAAAGCACAGCTTTGCTACTGCAAAAACTGACATTTTTAAAAGGCCTGTGAGTTGAGATAATCACCCTTCTCCCTCAATCCCCTGCTGTGCTCCCTGTTGAGAGCATCAAGTGATAGGATCACAAAGCCACGTTCACCTCTGCAGTCTAAAGTAACTCAAGCACCCTCAGGTGTTTTGGCTGGGCTCTGGTAACTCTGCTGTGCCAGAAATCTCCCTAACCCCCAGCACAGTGACCTGCTGGGGGCGTTTTAGGAGGTGACACTGAGTTCAAGGTGTCCATAAGCTCTTCCACGCTCAGGATCTTTTACCGGAGCTCACAAAGGGCTTGGATTAGAAGTGTTTGCTTTATATGGAACTGTCCATACCTTCAACTAACACAGACAACCAGGAGTTGTCCCAGCTCCATTTGTAAGAGATCTCAGTACATAGGAGTTGATCAGCTGTACAAATAGAAGGAAAAACCCAGAGCAGCTCCCACAGTTGCCTTTCTAATAGCTGGCAAATTCAAATGGAACACAATCCTCCAGGTGGTGTTCCAGGAGCTAAATTTGAGAAGAAGTTGCAACCAGAAATTTATTTACTGCTAATCATGAATCCTGCCAAGGTACCAAAGACTGAGCAGAGACTGCAGGGAAGCAATGTAACCTTTGTTTCAAGAGCTGTGGGTGTATTACAAGTCACTGCATGGGTGCCAAGGAGAGGAATGCTTTCAGGCAAAACGACAGGAAATCTCAACAGTGTTAGGTATCTGGTTGGTTTGGAAATTAATTCATTAAAAACTAGGGTGGTTTGAGTGATTTAAATATTTAAGGAAGAGCAGAAGAAATGAAATGCAACAGGAAACAAGAGCAATGACAGATACTGGAAAGGAGCAAGGAAAGGAGATGAAGTAGTTCAAAATCACACAAAAAGAGAAACAGGAACAGATGGATTTCCATAAAGAATAGAAAAATCTCTATGTTTATTTTCATTTGGAGCCAATGGAAGAAAGAAGTCCTAAAGGCATTGGAATAGTTTAATTTTCAGAGCTGGTCTGGTTGACATTCTCTTTTGAACACTAGATTAAATAGCACAACTCACCTAACAGCACCTTTGCTATAAATGCTATGGGGCTAAAGACCAGATAAGCAGCAGCATTTCAAGCCCTTTTCCCTATGCAAATAAGTGCTGGTAAATACTATCAACATACACATATTTTGAGTAAGATGAAAATAAAAAACTTGTTGACTGCTCAAGTCCTAATCCCTATGCCAACACCTGACATACATCAGCCTGAAATTTATGAGATGATGATTCCAAAGATGTCCTAAAAAAAAGAAATAGAAACCTGTAAACACATTTAAATAACTACATGCCATTACTCATTACTTGCAGCAGTGTTTGAATTTCTCAGTCAGGATCCCTTAATATGAAACATGAACACACTGACAGGACCATCAGGTTATTTGAACCTCTTCACCTGAAGCTTCCATTCTCAAAGGCAACAAATTGACAGGAACATCAGTTCTCATATCAAGATTAGACTACAGGCCTCAAAATAATAAATAAAAACTTTTAGAAAATACTCCAAAGTCTAAGGTTCCTCTATTCTTCAAAGGGAAGCATCAAGCACTGAAAATTTAGATGCACATTTCAACCTTTACATGTTTTTGTCATTTTAAATTAGTTAAAGCTGCATTATTTTAACTTTTGAAGTTTGCAGCAATATAAAATGCACACAGTGAGTAATATTTTCCTAGTCAAAAAAGAAAAAAAGGAAAAAAAAAAAAAAAAAAAAAAAAAAAAAAAATGAAAAAAAAAAGGAAAAAAAAG
>VZTR01032150.1:340265-370672 GCA_013400775.1 Chaetops frenatus
ACTGTGATGAGTGGAGAGTAGCAAAGAGAGAGAAAGGGAGAGGAGGGGGGGGGGGGGGGGGGGGGGGGAAGCCCCCCACACAAAACCAGGTGAGGGATAAATTCATGTTTAAACATCAGGACCACGGTTAAGACATTTTCTGTAATAAGTTAAACAACCAGAGTTCGTTAACAGGAAATCATTGTCAGATGCAAACTTGAAATTCCAAAGAACAAAGCTATTTAACCTATGATCAGACCATTTAAGAGATACAGTTCACTATAAAGAGCTACTGAAATTTATTCCCGTGAGATTCTGTTGGTGTTGAAATTTTACATGGATTCAAGACTTGAGTATATTCATATATTCAGAGGAAAAAAGAAAATCTCATTCAGGGTTAGCAACTACAAGTATCCAAAAATTTGTAAGTCATAGATAATTGGGGAAGTATCCTCAAAGGTCTCTTTTTTTTACCCAAGTATTTTCCTTATTGTCAGCCCTGGACACCTTTCATTGACCAGTGCTGGTTAGCTGAACCTTTGGTATAGCTTAATATTATTACTCAGGCAAACTCCTATCCCCCTAAATCACTTGGCAAAAAACACACAATGCTGATGTTCTGCACGATTTCCACGTTCACAATTCCCAACACATATTTTAAACACTTGGATTAAGGAGAGCAGTCAGACCCCCAACCTAGAGAAGCCCTGGGCAGAACCTTGCTTCCAAAGCCAGCTCTGTTTGCTGGTTTAGACTTCACCAGAACTGCCAAGGCACATTTCCAGTGGGATGATTTGTACTGTGATGGCTCCCTGGCTCTCCACCCCCCAGATCTGCACGTTGTCTGTTGATAAGTGAGGACAGCATTTTCAGGAATGTGGTGGCAAATTACTGACCAAGCTTTAACACAAGGATTTTAGGAAGTTGCAAGAGCTGCTTGCAACCCACAGGTGTCTACACAGCTGATGCTCCTGCTCTTGGGTTTTGCCTCATTCTTAACCCATAGCAGCTGAAGGAGGACAAGCTGACATGCACCTACTCACTCTTCAGTTACTCCTTTATACAACACACCATAGACACAACTCCACCTCTCTGCAGCAGCAAATAAATCAAACCTTCTCGTGCCTCAGAGTCTCTTAATCCAAAAGAGAGATAAAAAAACCTGAAAAAGCAACTGCATGAAACAGAGCAATACAGCAGAGTACTGAGTACAGAATACTTGCTATGAACTATGAAGCAATATTGCCCTTCCCACTTGAAAGCTACCCAAATGTTACAAACCCTGACTTTACTTAAGGTGGATATTTACCCACACATTTTTCCCATGTCCTTCAGCTGCAGCTTTACTTCTATGTTTCTGTGGAATAAGAGAAACTCAGCTGGAAAGCCCTGACTTTCTGAAAATGACTGCAATTACAGGTCAGAATTAGAAACCTACTGAGTACAGGTTGCCCTGGAGCCTGCCATACCTGGATTTGGCACAGTTTTTGACTGATGTCACCTCCCAGCAACAATGTTTACTGCTTCAAGGTAAAAGGTAAAGCAAATCTGCTGTCCATCCACTTACCATTTCAGCTGGTCTAGGGTAAAAGCCTTCTGACACACGGCCCCTTACAAAGAAATTGAATAAAGGTGCAATCTGTTAGAGGCATGTTACAGCACACTACTGCTTACAAAGGATAATTTTGTTTCTTTTCTTTTCTGATTTATGTGCTTGAATGAATGATCTCTCACTGCTCAGAATTTTTATCAGAACTGTAAAACTGGGAAAGCCAGCAGCCTTTGCTTGGCAGCACAGCCCTTGTTCACAAGCCCCAGTGCACCTACGAGGCTTGTGACAAAAAACAAATGTTTCCAGTGACCTCTCCTCCCTGCCCATTCCTAAAGATGTTGCTTCTGCAGCCTCTGACAGGTGAGGAACTGCTCAAAAGAAAGCAGCTGGCAGAGCAGGGGAAAGGCAAGAAGGCAGATAGGAATGTTGTGCACTGAATTAAACATACTGAAAGGGAAGGAGTGGAGGAGCAGGGAGAGCCAGGCAGGCCAATATTCAGATGCTCAGAAGGGCAGGGCAGTTCAGAGGCTCTCAGCCTTGGAAGTGAACTAAGGCACAGCCTGACTGTAGTGGGTTGAGCACTCTGGCCCAACACCAGTGCACCCACTAAACTTATTGACTCATTTTCTGCTGTGAGATAAGGATTAGGANTCAACTGCATTAGAGGGCTCATCTCTGTTTAACGGGGTACTATCTCAGGGATGAGCTGTTCTTGTAGAAAAGCAAAGCGTCTTCTCTCTCTGGAAGCAAGGTTCCTCTTCTATCCCTGGGGAAAGGGTTCTCATCTCTGTGGCAAGGTTCCTCATCTATCTCTGTTCAAGTTTCTCATAGATCACAGCTGCTTCAACATCTGCTTGCTTCAGCATGGATACCTTTGCTCAGGCTGCAGTCAGAACACTGCATCCCACCAACTGCACTATGGAGTTACAAGGAATAGTCTAATACAGCATAGTCCATCACCATGGTCTTACAAAAGAATTTCAGCTTAAAGCATCTCCTCTTTCTCCTCCCTCTGGGCTTCGGCTCCTTCTTCACTGATCTCGATGTCTCCATGTTGGTTTCTTCAATCCCAGCTGGGGGCACAAGTGCCTGGGGAATGCACAGCTGGGTCCATGCTCCCTGCTGTTTTCTCTCTTAATCCCACCGACAATTTTTGCCAGTCGAGTCAGACCCTTGAAAAATGCCAAGAGCAACTCATACAAAAAATATTCTAGGACTGCTTTAAGAGTCCAACTTCAGCTCTGTGTGCTGTGGTGTTTGTTACATAAACATTAGTGTTGACATGAATGATTTAGTGGCTGACCATGAATGAGACAAGCTGTCTCATCAGCACAGAAGACCTAACAGTTTGGGGTTTAATGAATCCTTGAGAAGTAAATAAACACTTCCCATGGGTGTATCATGAAACATTTACTCCTAATATAAATTACCTTTCAAAAAGTAAAAGTAAAATTATTTATAAAGGGAAAAAATTTAAAATATTGCTGCAAATGATCATAACACTCTGATCGTTTGCAAATTTTACAGTCCCAAAATCTTTAAAAACCACTAGATCTTTAGGAGCACATTTATCAGCCATCTTTTATCACAATAGAAATGAAGGCACAGTGCTGACAAGGTCTGACAGAGTGAATCAATGGCAGAACTAAGTACTGAAATCCCCTGATTCCTACAGCAAATATTACTCCACATTACCAACATTATCAACTTCCTTATATGTGTACTTTTACTACCAAGTCTTAGTCATAAAGCAGCTCTATTCCATCTCTATAAATTTAGAATGAATAACCTTTTCTGTTATTTTAACTTTGTGTGATATTTCCTATCTCTTGGAGGTAAATGGCAAATCCTTGTGTTCGGCCTAAGAATTCCTTGTGCATTCCTCAATTTCTAACCTAACACTGCTCACCAACAGACCATGTCACACACTCCAAAGATCTGAGCACCACCTATTTCCCTGGTCTCTCCACCATTCCTGTTTTCAGAAACACAAAACATGCATGAGCATTTTGCACTCCCTGCCCCAACATTTCTGAGGCCACTTCTGAGCACAAAGTCTCCCTGAGACAAAGGCACTGGTTTTCCCCAGTTTCTAAGCCAAAAAGGGGAACAAATTTGACCTAGCAATAAGCTCAAGTCCAGCTGGATCATGGCTCTTAACTCTACTTTTCATTAAGAATTTCTCTGTATAATACAAAGAAGACAACCAGAAAATGGTTGCTTTCTTGATTGGATTCAAGATGTAGATGGTAACAAGAAGAAACAAGAGAGCTGGTCACTTTTCAGTCAAAACAAGAGCTCAGTCCCACATTATTCTGGAGTTTTGTCAACAGTAAGACCATGGTATGAATTTTTTGCTGCTACGATTCTGTAAAGCTGCTGCAAATCTGTGTGGAGTAGTAAATAGCAGAGGCAGGTGTTTTTCAGTCTTGCAGAGAGACATGAAGCACTTGCAATCTAAGAAAATGCATTTTAATACAGCTAAATGCAACATCGTGCAACTGGGAGCACAGTGAGTCTACTAAATCTACAAACAAATCTGCAAAGTAAATCCACGGGCTGGGAAAGCCTGCCTGGGAAAGCAGCAACACAAGAAGATTTAAAGGTCACTCTTTAGAAAGTTTTGCAATTTCTGTAACAAATAGTTTATTTGTTGAAAAATACACCTAACTGGACTTTATGGAAGGCAAAACTTGTTAGGTAATTAAGGTGAAATTTGAAATAGCACTCAAAGATGAAAATTCAGGTTTTTGCTCTGCTGAATATTACTTTTCTGTAGTTTCATCATAAAATGTGTGCATGCTGTGCCTGTGGTGATATATATACATACATTTAACAAGTGTAGGCAGTCTGGCACTCAGGTGTTCAATTATCAGTGAACGTTCCCCTTGCTTGGAGCTGGGGTCTGAAGGACACCACAATTTCCTCCACACCAGAACTCTCCAAGACAAGCTGCTTTCTAAGGTGTTTTGGAAATGGGATTCAGGAGTTCTCATAGAACTCCTCTTATTTTTCAGCAACTTCCTGCGCATGCACACGCTGAGGTTTTTTTTCAGTGGCCTTAAATAATCTGTTTGTTCACATCTGACTTTCCTGGTATCACACCCGTGTATTGTCCCAAAGGACTGAGTGCAAGATCCACTGTTATGCTCTCTGCCCCTTAAAAAGAAACACTTTTTTTCCTACCCACTCCACAGCTCCAGCAACAGTCAGGAATTACTCGTGTTTGATGATCTTTTGTTTCAAGGCCTCCATCTCTTGTACTTTGAAATTGAAATTCCTTTGCCTGCAAGGCCCCCAGAATCTGACAGCTGACTTCTTGAACTTTCCTAAACTGCAACAGCAAAGAAAGTAAATCTATCAGCTCTGCCTCTTACAGTAATAGCATTTGCTAAGGGAGGGATAAAGAAAAAAAAAAAGGAAGCAGTGCTGGCAACGTCTACTAAAACTACTGTCCTCACCTTTTTTTCCCCTCCATTAGTTGAATTAAATCTTATCTATTTACAGACTCTATTGAACGGATCTGTTGAAGTACTGGTATATCTTGCTTGGATTCAACAGCTCCAGATGTCAAGAAAGATTAGAGAAGGAAAAGCACTTTAGCAGCTGCATCAATTGTGGGAGGGTTTTTTTCAGAGAAAGAAATACCCTGCTTTGTTCTGCTTTGTCTTCTTCACACCATCTCTATGTAGCCCAAGCTGTGCTAATCCACTCCAAGAGAGGAGAAAAAAGAAAATAAAAACACCAAACAAAGAGGAATAAGCCAGTAAGGAAAAGTAAATATTCTTAGAATACAGAATCCTGTATGATGCAATGATGGGTTGTACTACCAGAGATCATTTCCTTCTAGGTTCAAAAATCCATCTACCCCTTCCCATTCATGGTACAGAATAAGAACAGGGTTTTATGGACACCAAACTTTTAAAAAATGTCAAATCATTCTTCTCCTGACGTTTATTAGTCCTCACTGTACCACAAGCCTAAGAGAAGCTCTTCTCTAGGAATTGTAACTGAGGTAGGTGAGGATTAAAGAGAGCAGTGTTCCCAGAAGTCCTAATGACACGTGGGAACATTTCTGTAGCCACATCTCACCAGCAGTACCTTAATTTTTCCCCTTCACTTGAGTGGCAACACTGCATTCTCATATTAATAATCCTTTAGAAAGGAGTCTCTCCTTGTGTGCCAGGAATGATCAAATCTCCCTTCGTCCAGTAAAATAAGAGTAGTAAAGAAACCACATTTTTTCAGCTAGAGAAATCATTCACTCAAGAGAATGCCCAAGCCATGAGACTCTCTAGTGTTTTTCTCTCCACTAAAGGGTTCAGCAGTATTTTAAAAGTCCTGATTAAAAAAAAAAAGTTCACTGAGTATTGATACCTTTTGAAATATTTACCTTGAATTAATACTAACTTACCTTAAATTTTGAAATATTTACCTCAAATTACAGAGGCATGCGTGTGTTAAGAGTCACTGAAGAAGGATTCAGGCATCCAAAGGGTTTAGGATTTGATCAAAGAAGAAGGAGGTTTCACTGTTCAGAGAAGCAGCTATTGAGTTTTCAAGACTAGTTAAAGTTCAAGACTCAAATAGAAATGTATCTTGCAGACCAGAGAAAAAGTTGGGAAGTCCAGAAAGAAAAAGCATCAAGGTACAATAAACAGAAGAAGATAAGATTTTATGTAAACCCACAGATTTCTATTATTAGGCCAATTTCAACCATCCCATCCCTTTCAGAGCATCTCTGAAAGGAGTTACCTTTAGGAACCAAAAAGCAAAGAGGCAATTCCTAAAGTCTAGAACCTTTTTGACAGCCTTCTTGCAGCACAGAGGACATTAATACCTGACACACAGAGTGAGGTGCACTCCTGCATTCTGGGAAAAAGATGATTGCTTTTAACGTAAGACAAGAGGCCACCAAAGTTTCAAGTACCTACAGTTTGTGAAATACTAGTAGTTTTTTCTTTCAGAAATGAAGTTCATTGCTTTGAGTCCATCCAAACATAGGAATAGGGGTGCTCACACTGTCTTTAGCCCCTCACTTCTCTAGAAGCAGCAGCCAGGGCACGTGAGAGCCAGATGAGTGCCAGCCCAGAGCTGAGCAACCTCTGCTAAAGCTCAGAGCAATTACTTGGCCCTTGCACGTATCTGTCCCATCCCCAACCTTCCCAACAAAGGATCTGCAGCTGTACAAATGTTGAGAATGTGAATTCTCCAATCCAAGGGGGAGCCCTCCTACAGCTGAGAGCTGGGTGACTTTCAGTTCAACTCCAAACCTATTCTTCTATCCTGTACTTACTGTTCTCCTGTTTAGCAAATTCAAGGAGAAGCTGATGCTGTGTAATAGACAGCAACAAATAAGAGTATAGGTACTTCTTTTGTACTGGACTTGAGGCCCATCTATTTCAATAAGATGGTTCTTAACAGCCCTCAGCACTAAATACTTTAGGAGAAGCAGCAAAATCTGTATTAGGCAGATAGCAGATAATCCTCCCTCAGAGTGGATCTCTTCTAAATTCTCAGCAGAACCAGAAAAAAATCCCTGAACAGTGGAGTTGAAAATCCTCAGGGTTAAATAAAATGGTTTTCATGAAGCTCATAGGTTGAAAATAAATGTAAAAAATATTTACCAAAAAAACCATTTTTATTAAAAAGTCAGATTGTCTTGGGGGGGAGGGGAAGGAGGAGGGAGAGATAAAATACTTTTGCTCTCTATATAGATTTATAAGATCTGCTGCTGATTCTTTTATTGAGGAAAAGATAGAAAAGATTACTGAAATTTCCTTCCTTCAATGCTAGTGTTTCTGTGTGTGCTGCATTGGTGTGTTGAGTCTAAACATACCAAAGATGTTTGAATCACTAATATCATACTCTAAGCCACTAAGAACTGTTGCACGCCAAGCAGAGAAGCACAAGTAGCCAACTCATTCATAAGTATAAAGATTCTTTATTTCTCACACAGATGCAACCAAAATCTATCAAGACAGCTAATTGCAACTTAATCTCATCATTTCTATGTGCAAAACCAATTTTAGGTATGGCTGCAGATTGTGCAGAAGGAGTAACAACAGGGTATTTCTGGCCCCCTCTGGGATTTAAAAGCGAGATTCAGTGGTATTAAATCAAGTACCATAGCTACATTTGCTAAATCAAATAATTGGACTAATAAGGAGCCTGGAAACTGTTGGTACCAAACAACACAATTTGTGTTTCTTTTGTGACCTCAATGCATGGCTGAAACAGGAACCTGTTATCACTTCAAAAAAAAAGGGAATGCTAGGAGTTAAAACACAGTGTGGTAGAAATCTTCTGGTTATTGTTTGTTTTAAATGTAACAAAAGACAGAATAATGCAAGAAGGGCATCAAGTTGCATGAAGAGATGAAGAAAAGAAAAAATCATTTCACTTCTTTCCTGTGGAAGAACAGGGCAGTAAGACACTTTTGAGTGAAGAACTGCATGATGAAATCTTGAGGGAGCAGTCTTTCATTTGGCCTTGGTAGTAAAGAACTGAAATCTAGACAGCTGACTCCATTACCAAGCCTTCCCCAAAACTAAGCAGCTTGCCAAAACTCTGAGTTTTGGTCTACATAAAATGACTAATGATAAAGAAAATGATGTGCTAGAGTAAAACAACGAAATGGAGCAGTTCAAGCCCAGAAAGGCAAATATTGATACTACTGACAGAAAAAAAAGGAATTAACTTGAGATCATATCAGCTCTTTTGCTGCCTCATAATATGCAAAGCCAGTCCCTTTGTCCACATAGCCTTGACAGCGCACACAAGATCTGTTAACTTCAACTCTTTACACCATAAACTCACATTAGCTTCAACCAGGCATTTATCTCCACACATGTAGTATTCTGGCAATAAAGATGGCAATTCAGAGTTCTGGAGTTTTGATGACTCCAATAACATATGTATTAAGTTTAGGACTGGTGTAATTCTTTGCAGGATTGGGACCCAGTATTATTCTTTTCGTGAAAGAGACTTCCTTCCTGTGTTTTTATACCACAGCCGCGGTCTTTATTGCAGCTTTTATGAGCCATTATAATTGAAAATTCAACTTCCCTAGACTGCAGCTTTTTATTTTTCCAATTTTACTTTTGCATTTAATTTCACATGCCCTGCACAACCTACAGTGAATATGAATGACCATGTTTGCCATAACAAAGGAAAACAGGAAGGCACCTTTGTCTGCAGCAGCCACCGTTTCTGCCAGGATTGCCATTGATCCAGTGATATTTTTTAGCATCCATCCTTTGAGATTTATTCTTGAAAAAGCGATAACCAGTCAGAAGAGTTATCATCTTGTCTCCTTGTGGAAATGCATTGCCACCCGAGCCACAACTCATACAGCAAATATCAAGGCCAGCAGTGGAATATCTCTGAAACTACGAGGTAGGAACATTACACCTAATGACAAAAGAAAATTCACAACAAAATCCCATTACACATTTCTTGCTGAGACAGATTTTTTCCTAATAATTTTTGCTCCAAAAACAATTGTGGAACCCGTGTTGCTCACACCTGCATAATGAAACAAATCAGACAAAAACTACTCTTTCCTATCACCGTTATCCACCCACAACTTGCATTATGGATCGCCACGTTTCAGCAATCAGCAACGTGCTCTGTGTTGAACATTTGTTTCAAATGGAAATAGCTAAACCAAAATCAAAGGAAAGTGTTATGTCTTTGATGTAGTTCCATACATTTGTTATGCTGCGAGGGCTAAGGCTTCTAGACCCAGCTGATGTCAACAGATTGGTTAAATCCTCTTTTAGACTTTGTGGAAGGAACAATTAAATCCCTGTAGATACGGCCACAAACATTTTAGTGATGCCACATTTTCCCAGCCATTCCATTGCCTGGTTTGCTCCCATTGTGTTTCTGGGAGAAGGTCTAAGGAAAAGAGCTGAGACCAGGATCCAGAAATGGGACAAAGTGAGCTCTTCCACAAGAGATGGTTAATCACTGTGTCAAACTGGGGTACCTGAGCAGGGTGACTTCCTGATCTTTCCTCATCTGACCAAAAAAACCAACATCACATGCTGTCTGTGGGGAGAAATGTCTCTGTATCTGACTACTACATACCAAATTTTGGTAATGACTTCAGACAAAAAATTAAGTTTTGTAATTACATCATAACTCACCTAAAGCTAAGACTCACAGAATAAGACCAAAATATTTGCCCACTCGTATGTGTCATAGCAAACAGGAATGTTTTCCTGGGCAGAAGGAATTTGAAGTCTGGGAACCTGTAAACTCTTCAAAGGCAGATGAGCTCCTGTCAGTCACACAGCATTATGAGGGGTAGAAACAACAACAAAAAAAATGTAAACAAACCAACAAAGAACCCCAGCAAGCTGTGTAGGCTCTTCTAGGGGAAAAAATAGTAATTCACACAAGTGGCATAATTGTGTATAATACGTAACCACAGGAAGTAACTACTTTACCATGTTGATCCATTCAGAAAGGAGAAAATGGAAGTGACTCAAGCTGATCCTTTTCAGACTTACACAGGCTGCCTCCTGCTACAGCAGCTCTGGTTTTAGCACCACCCTGGAAGCTGGCTTTAACTGGGGCACGTGGGGCCTGTGCACACTGCAAAATGGAAAATGCCTTTCCCACACCAGGCTGCATTCAGAGGGCTGGAAATACTCCTGCTCCAGTGTGAGAATCACTCTTGTTTCCTCAGAAAAGAACACCATAGGGGTCCATGGAATAACAAATGGGTTAGTTCAACTTGATTAGGCTCCCCTGGTCATCCTGGAAAATGACACCAGAATAGAGGGCAAACTCAAGCACATGAGCTACACAGCAAAACAGGAAGAAAAGTTAAAGCACATGATAAACCGATATGTGTTGTGGAGCTTTAAAACCATTGACAACCCAGACAAATATTTTAAAGAGGTTAATATAGATAAATACTATTTCATTTTTTTGGTTTCTTTGGAGATTTTGGTTCTGTTGAGTGAGTTTATTTTTGTTTGGTTTGGGCTGTTTTGTTGTTGTTGTTGGGGTTTTTTTGTTGTTTGTTTTAGTTTTGGGGGGTTTTTTAATTTGGTGGAGTTTTTTTTGTTTAATTGGTTTTCATGGGGTTTTTTTTGGGTGTTGTTTCTTTTGTTTTGTTTTGTTTTTTTGGTTGTTGTTGTTGTTTTTAAATACAACTTTAAGGGTATTTTGTTTCACTCTAACACAGAACCAAGCCAATTTCAAGGTGTCAAAATCTTTCATATATCTTCTACCATAGAGCTCTTTGTCTGGAGTATCACATCACAGTGCTCGGGATCTCACTAGAGTGTACAATAAATGGATTAAATGGATCCACAAAATGGAGTTGGTCTTGGTTCTTCATAATCTTATCTAGACAATCAATACACACCTGCTTCTGATACAACTAGTTCATTAGAGAGTCTGCAACTGCTTTTGCACCAGGGCAATGTTACCTACAAATACCTCACCCACTGAAGCATTTCTGCAACTCAGGCACAGCTTGTTAGGAGCATCTTGATCCTGGCCCACAGGCTGCAGAAAATCCTGCCAGTAGTTGTAGCTTTCTCCATGAGTTTCATACATTTAAAGCCAGAAATCACTGAGCAGCACTGCCAGAAACTCGGTCAGGATCAGCTTTCTGAAGGTCTAGATTGCCAAGGGTTGGTTTTTTTGTTTTTTTTTTTAGTGCAATTTTAAAAGGGGAATTTATTATCGAGTATTTTTAAGCCAGGTCTTTTTTGGTTGGTTTTTTAAAAAGCTTTTTTTTTTTTAAATAGAATTACTGCAGAGGAAAATAACTTTTGCAGAAGATAAAGAAACAGTAATTTGAGTTACGTGCTACTATGATTTATAATAAAATTTTAAAAGTGCTCTTGACATGGGAGCAGGTGAGTGTGCCACAACAGCCACATAGCTTTCTCAATAGTGATCTCAGCATGGTCTGACAAAAACAATTCCTTTACACACAAAAAAGAATGAACTTAGGAAAACAGCTAGGCAAAATAATAGTCTTTAAGTTATGTATCCACAGGAGAAGTATGGAGGGGGAAAAAAAAAAGACACCATCTCTCAGATAGTTGAGAAAAAATCTGATTGTATTGCAGATCCTTTGCAATACTTTGAGGAGAGGGTCATTTGGACAATAGCTCTGTCCATGTACTAAAAGAATTAAGAATAAAAAATGCTGTTTTGCTATTCTTGTAATGCACAGTTCTCCGTTTGGAACTCCATCTGAAAAACATTCACTTGGAGCAGTTCATAGCTAAGGCATCAGCAAAATCCTGCAACATTAAACAACACTGAAGAGAAGATCAACTTCCCTGCCTCGAGCAACATTTTTGGTGCGTGCAGGGAGGGAGTTCCTTTGAAGGTTACTTCAGTGCATTTATCATTTTGAAGAGGATTTCTCTTCTAATTTTCTAACTCTGGAGGTGCAGCTCTTTTAAAGCTGGGGATGTTCTTGATTAGCTATCTCCTCTGCAGCATATTTCATACAGAAGTTTTGACTTTGCTGCAACCCCAAACCCTTTAAACACTGTGGCACTCAAGTGCCAATTCCTATGGCATTATCTGAAAGCAAAGCTGGTACACATGAGGAAGTAGATCCATGAGAATCTGGATTCTTATGACCTCTACTAACTAAAGCACACTGGAAGATGCCTGCTTTTCTGGTTTGTGACCACACCAAGAAACAGTGTTTAGTGCTGAGCTACCCTATGCACTAAAACAGCCACGTCCATCACCCACCTGCTGCTTCCTCTCTGGAAAAAGGAATATTTCCACCCTTTTCTCTCCAAACCTATATTTTTCCCCCATTGCCACATCAAAGAAGAAAGCAGCACTTTAAGTGTCAGGTAGCATAAGGAATATCTCTCCAAACATGGATTTGTCACATTATGGATATAAACAAGCTCCTGGTGGTTATTATAACATATTTCACTTAGCAAGTAGATGCCTCAGGATCACCAGATTAGTTACTGTGGATCACAAAAGTGATTAATGCCTATTACCCTTAAATCTGAATTCAGAAAAGAATATCTTGAATCAAGAGGATATAAAGTTAACCAGAGAATCATCATGTAACTAAGACTGGAGGGGATCCTCAAGATGTCATCATGATCCTGTCTCCTCCTCACACTGTCGGATAAAATTGTCCAGCTTTGTTTCAGTTAAGTTTTAACTTCTCTGAGGATGAAGATAATTTCTAAGTTTACTGCATATCCTAAAAATGTACTTAAACAGCCAAGGGATTTAACCTAGAATTTATAAGTCAGAAGGTTTTTCTTTTTACATACAGACCTGACACTATCCTATACTTTGTTTTAGGTGTCTATATTGTGCTTTCCATGATTAACAAAAGGAGAAAAAGAAAATTGCATCCTGTCTTAAAGCTTCCAAATCCGTGCACACCTCTAATAATCTTATTTCATCAGATTTTCTTTATTCAGCTTTTAAAATTAAAGAATTACTACCATCACATAAAATCAGAGGTATCTATTTTCCATTTGCAACTAATGAACGATTGGGTAAATCTGACAAAATAGGTATGTCTTACTATTTTTCTTTAGAAAATTATTTTGTAGACAAAGAAGTACAAAACTTCTGCCATGCCATGAGCCTCTTTTCTAGAAAATGGAAGAACATCCTATTGAAGCTGCATAGAAATGATCCTATTATATGTGAACCGTTTAGAGCACAGTGGTTTCCTAACAATTAGAGCTTTATGTGTTTTGTTCACAGCTTATATAAAAATTCTCAATAGACTATTTGCCCTCGCCTTCTCCCACAGAAAGTCTGAAAAGACATCAGTAAAGATTCTTTATGGCATCTAATTTATTTTCTTGAAATTACCTGCAACTCCTTAGTAAAAGAGACGTTTTCAAAAGAATTCTCCCTGCCAATTACAACCTCTCTCATCAGGTTCTGGCTCTGCAAGAGCACCAACATGACAGCTTCTCCTAGCTAGGAAAAAAGGCAATGTCTTTTTTTTCTTATGGCAGTTTGATTACATTTCTAAATTCACAAATCAGCTTTTGTGAACTGCACTCAGAACTCAGGTAGAAGTGCTTGGTTTTACAGCCCTCTGTAATACACCTTTGAAGACCACAGAAGCATGGAAACAGGGAGATGGTGGTGATCTCTCTCCCATAAAGCAGCTAATTACATGATCATCTTGAACTCTCTGAAGTCAATTACTGTAATTACTGCAACTGTTGTGTTGTCATATTTCATTTGGAACAAAATTGTAGCATGAGAGAAAACTGCCTGATGTGGTGCTCCAGACTTCTCCCACTTTAGAGAAACGTGTTTAAAAGGAAAGCTCTGTCCAGCCCCACAAGTGCCCGTGATCTCGAGAGGCCCTTGTGACAGTGCCACTGCTAACACAGCTCCTGGGAAATGGAGCAGCATTCAACCCAGGGACAGCCTCTCCTCCAGCACCTCAAAGCCAGTCCCAGCACTACAGACAACACAGCAGAGGAGGCAGCCTGAGAGCCCATCTCACTTTGCTGCTCAACTCCTCTGTGCCAGGAACAGCTCTGCACAGGGTCACCTTACAGAGCATCCCTTCCACACCCTCCTGCCAGGGGTCTTAGACAAACAGGAGCAACTCAGCCATCACTGCAGCCAGCCACCGATCCCCAAAACAGAAAAATCCCACTGGAGAGAAACTTTTCCATCCTCAAGAGGTTTTCAGGAGTTTTCTTGGCTTAAAACAAAGCTTGAATAAGAAAAACATAATACAAGGTTTACCTCAGCTTCATCCTAATGGAACTATTTATCTGTCATACAAAGATAGGTATATTCTCCATGGACTGCTTTTTTTAAGGGCACATACACAAGCTATTTTCTCACTACAGTGAGGATGTCCAAATAAATCTCTTACAGGCAAGTAATAGGAAATATTTCAGCTCCAGATGACTACACTCGACTGTCGCCCAAACTTCAGGAAAGACAGTCAATGTCTAAAAGTATTAGCACTTGGAAAAGAACAAAGAGAGAGAAGTTTACAAAACACAGCACTAACAACCTCTGCATTAGCCCACTGTTCTAACTTCAAACACAAACTCTTCTAATACTTACTACCACACAAAATGTGCCACACTGTATTGCAATTCTGAGTTGTGCTCCCTTGGAACAGGATACAGATGGTGATATAGGCAGTAATTTTTCCGTGCTTTAAAGTGTCATAAATATTTAAGCCTCTCTCCTGTAACTGCCTACCTCAGGAAAGGCTGAGCAGATTCTCCAAGGAGCAATACTGAAACAGATAAACTGTGAGTCGTGCCAAGGGACCTGTAAGCAGCATTTTGATTTTAGCACAAGTGTGGTCACTGGAAGTTTCCTGGGACAGTGTACATAGAGCCTGGCAAAAATTCTTGGAAAAACTGTTGCACAGAGCATCCTTTGTACCCCCATCAACCTTTTAAGCACTAGTCCTTATTCAGGAGCAACATAACCTCCCAGAGGAACTTTGTCAGACCAGCACAGGCCGTGCCAAGGCAAAGACTTGGATTTGACACCTTTTACCTTCACCATGTCCATGAGAGAGCAGGGCTAAAACCCTTCTCATGGCACAGTTCACTTCTCAGTCCCTGTCTTCAGGTGCAGCAGGTGTGTCAGGCAGGAAGAGGCAAAAGATGTCAGTGGGGCTTCACTTGCAGATGGCTTTGTCCAAGACTAATGAAGAAATCATGGAGAAACCCCAAAGTTCATCAGATTTTATTTTGTGCTGACTTCGAGGGAATTAAAGTCTCAAAGATAACAGAAAGCATTGAGGGAAAAAAAAATCAGAACCATTGCAAATTAACGAATTCTGTCTGCAATGTTAAATGAGGTAGGCAGCATGACCAATTTTCCTAAGAAAACTCAGGAACTTCATCTGGCTTTTACTACTGCTTCCTGAAGATACTGGCAGTAGAAGGGCTACTTTTTTGGTGGTGTTGTTGTCCTTTTCCATATGATTCTTTTGTGATTTCTTCTGTCTTAAATGCTGAAGAGAGCAGATAAGGACAATGCAGCACTTTTATACTGATATGCATGATAAAATAAATAGTTTTCATTCCACAGAGTTAAATGTATTCCATGTTCTCACAATGCCTACTTAATAGTTTTGGGACTGTGGTGTGTTTCCCTTAGAAGAGAAAAGCACAATGGAGTACACCATTTTTTTCTCCTCCTGGATCTAATTATTCTCTAATTTAAATGCAAAGGCCAATCCAGGTTGCTCCTGAGACTCTGTGGGACTCTATTAGGATCTTTTACATTAAGACTTTTTATGATAATGATTATATGATAAAGAGCATCTGGAGTCTAACACAATATTAACACTATTTCTTAAAGGTGTAACCCTATTTTTTCCCAATTTAACACTCACCTTGGCTGCACTTACACAGTCTGGCTTAAGGGAAGAGGGTCCTTTCTTCCAAGGAACCTGTATCAGTTATGACAATATCAGGAAAGCCTGGTGCAAGGACAACACCACCTTTAACATCCATTAAACAAAGTTCTGCATCTTCTTACTCACTTGAGTTGATTCCCTACTGTTCCAGTATCTTCCACACAGAAATGACTTCCTATTTTTCTTATGTCATTTGAAAATTAGCATCATTAAAACCTCGAGACAGCCCCAAAGAGAATTCCACAGCACATGTGCTGGGACACAGTGTTACACTGCAGCCCTTCCTAAAACCTCCACACCAAGCAGGGAGGCACTGATGAGAACTGTGCCAATTTGTAAAATGAGCACAGCAGAACATCCTCTGTGGGAACCTTTCAGCTGTCCTGAGCAAAGCTGAGCATACCCACCACCTCAGAAATCAGGGAGTCAGGTAGAACATAGGAAAGGTGAGGGTCTGTTTTCATATTACAGATTCCCCAGAGTCTGAGAATTTAAAGACCACACTCTGTTGTTGACTATCAGTTGGGGCTTTCACTCTACTGTATTACAATTCAATGGAAACAGATTCTGCTACACTAAGAACAATCTTTATTTTTCATTTATTAATAGGAAAAACATCAGAATTATCATAACATCATGATCTCCTTCTGCAGACAAGTTGCTTACAGATAAAGAAAAAAAAACATTCAAAGAAGGCAATGAAAGACAAAACTCAGGATTTTCACCAGCAGTGTCTAAAGTCCCAAAGGTTCATTGATTTATCCACAATTTGCTTCTCCTTATAATTCTCTCATGTATTTCATGCCACTGCACAGGTATCTATGTACATCCCAAATTAACAGAGACGAGCACTTAGAAGATTAGATTTTGAAAGATTCAACTTCAAAAAGAGCTTGAAATGCACAGTTTTTATTCTAGATAGTTGAAAAGGGCTAACTCCATTCCTTACTCCTTTTTCAAGTACAGTACAAACTTTTTGTTTCTCTTTTTGATGAAATTTTAAACAGATGTGTGGAGGAAAGCTACAGGAATACGAAAACGCTTTAAGAACTTTTTTCCAATAATTACATTATGCAACTTTAATAATTCTATTACACTACCACACTACTACAACTGCACCTTATCTGTAAAGAAAGCAGCAGGCTAAGGGAACAAAAGAGCCACCTTGCATTTTCCCATGCTGAGCTATTTGTTAAAATGGTTCACCTGTGCCTATCTGCTTTACCAGATATCTTACTAAACCAGCAATCTACACATCTATACCCTACCTGTTATATCAACATAAGCCACATATATCACAAATAGAACAGTTCCATTGATTACTGAGTCCAGTGTCCATGTAGGAAAGCAAAGTGCTTTTCTCACCACTGCAGCTCTGCAATGAGCTCCACAGCACACAGGCTACTTTACAAGAAGAAAGATACTTTCCAGTCGGAGATGGAGTTTCAATCTAGAATTAATGTACACATAAATGCCTCATTATTTCTGGACAGTCTTGTAGAAGACATTTTAACTGCACTTTTCTAACCAAGCAGGGACTATTAGCAAGCAAACTGAAGTACAACAGCAGGAAACTTCTGTCCTCAGTGTTCTGGACCTGAAAATGCTCACTGAGGCCACCCCTAACAAAGGAACCAAGGAGCTGAGTAGTTACTGCCATGAGTCTCTTGTCTCTTGGTGCCTTTTCCAGTTCTCTTGATCTCATTCACATGGTCTGAGGTTCATGTTTCATATGTGCCCTTCTTATGTTCAATGAGTGAAACCAGTAATACCCATTTGATTGTTTTTCTAATGCTTTGTGAGGCTGTTCATGCACTTCCCAGGAAATTACATGTAACTGGGGAGGAGCAAGACCAATAATCTCTTAGGAATGCTTTCCAAGATTGAAAGCTATTACTCAAAAACTACAAAAGATTACTTTAAGAGAATATAAAATTCTGGTATCGTTTCACTTGTATAAGCAGAACACATTTTATTGGTTTAGAGGTATCTATTATTTATTCAGTTTAGAGTATTTCTGTAGTCCAAGACAGTGACACCACTTCTCTGGGCAGCCTGTGCCTCATGGTTCAGTGAGGAAATATTTCCTAATAGCCAATCTAAACCTCCCCTGGCAAATCTTGAGGCCATTTCCTCTTGTCCTATCACTTCCTACCTGGTACAAGAGTCAGACCTACACCTCACCTACCACCTCCTGTCAGGCAGTTTTGGAGAGGGATAAGGTCTCCCTCAGCCTCCTTTTCTCCAAGCTAGAGAAGCCCAGCCTGCTCAGCCACTCCTCATTAAGCTCGTGCTCTAGACCCTTCACCAGCAATGCTGCTCTTATGTAACAATAAACTGAAACAAGATACGTACTTATTGAGATCAAAAGGGATCATTAGACCATTTTAGCCTGACCTTCCATAAGCCATGTCAAATATTTTTCACCACTTGCTTGTGCATTGGGGCTTAATAACTTGGTTTTGATTAAAACAGTATCTAGTAGATACACATATGGAAAAAAACTGACCAGCTCTCTTAAGTGACAGTGTCTGAACAGTTCGTGAGCCTTGTTACAGTTATGATTTATTTCTAGTTAGACTCTTTCCAGTTTTAATGACACCTCCAGTTTCCATGGTTCTGTGCTACAGTGCCTGTAAGTAGATGTTTCCAGAACAAAAATTCATTTAGGACCACAAAGTAAAGGCTACTGCTATAAAATTGAACATCTTTTCTCTTTTGATGTGTGGTTAGAAGTGCCAGTGGGACGGAGCAGCTTTGGGCAGTGGCAGTACAACTCCTGGCATTTTCATTTCTTACTGCATGGGATTACACCTGTGTATGGCAAGTGCCTGAGGATCCCTCTAAGAAAACAAGCTGAATCTGTATGCATAGCCCTCATACACAAAGCTTGGCTTCTGCTTGTGCAGGCCGTCAGTCTGATACAGATTTTAGCAATTTATGCTATGGTACATTTCCAAAGCTGCTGGAGACCACTTCATTACACTCCCATTGTCCTATAATCCTATCAGAACTATTCTACTCTCTAATGATAGTACAGCAAACCATTTTGTTGTTCAGTCTTGCCTTTATTAGACCCTAAAATAAAAGATCATTTTGTGTATTGAGAAAACTTTGTTCTTTGTATGTTGTTTATTCAATTTTCAAATACATGAAAACTGGGTTAGAGTAGTGTGGTGCTCTCCTTTATTTTTTGGTTGGGCAGCTACTTTCACAGCTAAGACTTATTTCACATTAGCAAATGGAGAATGTCTCACGCATTCAGTGCTCTGCAAAATTGTGTAAAAATTTCTTTTTAAGCATGGTCAGGCAAAGTCCAAAACCTGAGACTGCTCTGTATTTTCTGGTATGAGGGTGTATCATTTGTGTGTGTACTTTTCCATACCAACGGTAGGAAAAAAGGATTAGCAAGCAGCAATCATGTAAAGGGAGTCCTTGCATTTAATAATGCTCCATAAAAACCACGCACAGAGCTTTAGGTAAAGGAAGGTTTTACAGATAAGAGCTAAATACCCAAAAACCTAAAAACTTTCAGTCAGCAGGTCTAATATGAAAGCAAAAGAAAACAAAAATCCAATACTGAGTTCATGAACTACTTGTCTTCAGTGAAAATAACAGATGGTTCATCCAGTGGCATAGCAGCTATTTACCTTTCCTTTATGGAAACAGGAGCTGACAAGTTCTCCCTCAGCTGCACAGCTGCTTCTCAATTGCCTCTAACCCACAAGTTAGACTGGCACTGGGGACTAATGAACAAAGATGTGATCAAAGACCTGTTGTTCCATCCACACAGCCTCCCTATAGACATCTGAAGGGTTTACTCCAGATACCAAAAGAAGGACTCCTAACAGAAGTACTTGTCCTCTCCAAGCTAAACAGTCACTACCAAAGCACTGTGGAGTGGAAGATTAAAGAGGACAGCAGAGGACTTTCCTGGAAGGCCCAGGGGACAGAAAAATCTGTAAGAAGGAAATCTTTTCAGAAAGGGAAAATATTGGTTTGACACAGGGAGTAAAAGAATAATCATCAAAGATGCTTGAGCCAATTTCTCACCATTAACAAACTGCACTCAAGAAACAAAGACTTATGGATATCATGGACATCCAAAGAAAACAGGGCTTGATCAGACATTCAGAGGTCCTGCAAGCACTTCACTTCTCCCTGACATTTTCTTTTCCTTTAGGACTTGTACTGACAGAGAATTCCTGGCTGGTAACCTATTTCATAGTTTCTTTATCCTTAAAGTTAGGGGGCTTTCTCCAACACCTAGGCTGATACAAAGATTTACTGCTTTGCCATCCAAGTACAACTCAAACTATTCCTCTCTCTTTCCAGCACCTTGTTATCTATTTGAACACTGTTCTTATGTACTCTTTGGACTTCATAGTTTGAAATAAAAACAGCCCTTGCTTTCTCAAACAAGCTCCCATAAATGCAACTCAGCATTCTGCTGCAGCACATGTGGCCCAGTGAATAAATAAATAATAAAGACATTTGCCCAGCCGTGTCTCCTGGTGACTCTGCAGGGATGTGCTGCCCTCATGCACTCCGGATGGTGATGTTTGACTGTGGCATCAGGCATGTAACTCAAAATTATTGATACCAAACAAGATGCTAAAACCACCAGGTGCTAAAGGTACCTGGAGATGTCTGTGACACCAACGTGTGCCCTTCACACCTCGGCTCTGCTGGCTCTGTCCTGTCCCTTTGCCTGAACACGGACAGCACAACAGAAAGGTCTCTTCTGCTCACCCACAGGAAGGGCTACAAGCAAACCATGCTCCTCCTTGCCCTTCTCTTCCCTCTGTCTGCTACCCCAAGGTACGAGCACATCCCTCCAGGCCAGGGGAATGAGGGGACAGAGCTGGCACCCATGGGAGCCAGGGAGGAGCTGTGATTCCTGGCAGGTGGCACCAGAATCATGAACTACTCAAATGCTTTGTCCATCAGTACCTAACGTCACCTGGTTTTCTTTCCTCTTTAACAGCAAGAGCTTCAAACCACCACTTTAAATATTCCCAGAACATACAGAATTACTACAAATGTCTCTGATTGAATGCCAGTACTACTAGATTATTCATTCTCCAGTTTTGAAAAAATATTTGAAAAGAACTCTTACAACCAATATAAAAAGCTTTTTCTTTTCATACTTTACATCTAAAAATTTCATTGAAAATAGCATTTGTTTTCTGCTTCTCATGTTTATTTGCTCTTTTTCTTAAGATTTGATTTCCATTTCACCTTCTATCAAGATGAACGTTAAAATGTGGTCTGAGGTAAAATTTAATATGCACAATAAAATTTACCATGTACCTGAACAAAAAGTCGCTGCACCAAAAATGGTCCAGTCCAGCAGTTTTCTAAATGATGTAGAAGAAAAATAATGGGGCAGAGTAGCAGAAGCCTGACCCTATTCCCATAAGACTGTAAGATTTATCACCTACATAAGCAGAATGCTACAGAAAAGAGATCTATTGACCACAGCAATAACTCACAGCCCAGTAAAGCTAGCTGAGATGCTAGGCTGCTATTTGCTGATAGTACCTTTATTATGTGGCACTCAGATGTTTTTTAAATAGCTCTCCTCAACAAGTTGCTGTTTTTAATATTATGCACCACCTACTCTTTTTTAGACCAGCCACTTATTTACAGTACTGTTATTCAGGAGAGGGGGGAGCTGCAGGGAAGGATTTATAGGAGTGGGGATTTACTGTTTGAATTAAAAACTGTGTTGTCGCAATTGTGGATTTCAGGAGAGGGGGAGCTACAGGCACATGCTATACTGGTATAACAGAAATATTACTCAGACAGAAATATGTTTGCATAATACCTTGTATTTGAATAGAATATTTACCAGGAAAATTAAAAAAAAAAAAAAGAAAGAAAGAAAGAAAGGCAGAAAACTGCTATCGCTTGCAATGCGTGGATTGAATTTTTTGTTGTTTTGTGTAGGTGTAGGGAAATGCTCAGCCAGCTTTGTTTAGCAGAGCATTTCCTCAAGGGCTTGCAAAGCAGGGGTCCAAGGTCCTTTAGCCATGCTCCAATACTAGGAGATGGCAGGGAGGGCACTGTCACAGGAGGAGCTTCTGTCAGAGCCCTCAGGGCAGCGATTTGGGGACTGTTGCTGCCAGGGTACTCAGGGTGCTGTGAGCAGGGCTGAGAGGGAGGGAGGGAGGGAGAAGGGCTGGGAGAAGCTGGCACTGAGCACCTTTAACTCAGGCCATCTGTGCTTGACCATCACCTGAGCTCCACCTGTGCCTGCCACTGGGGACCCCCACCAAGCTGGACTCCAACCTAGGGCTTGGCACCCTAACCCATCCTTAGGATTAGCCTAGAGAAAGGTGATTTTTTTTTCTCTCAGCCTTCACCTCCAGTGTAGCTATTTTAGCCTGGCAAGTCTAAAACATACACAGTGGACTGAAGAAAGAGCCCAATTCTCTATTCCCATCTGCATCTTAAGAGATGCTTCCTATATTCTTGCAGGATTTAAAAGAAAATGTAATGCTTTTTGGAAGTCCTAACCAATCACAAGTTGTAAACAAAACATCTGTTTATGTTTCTTTAAGAGTTATTTTAATTATTAGTTAAGGTGACTGGTGCAAGTACCAAATACTACAGAATCCTAACTGAAAGAGCAGCAACTTTATCCAAAAGCATTTTTAGATTTAGCTGATGAAAACATGCTGTCAACAAAGCACAATTGAGAACATACTCTAAGCAAGGACAAAGAAAGTGACAGAAGTGTCAGCAGTTCAGTGGAAGCTGAGTCCCAGATCCATTCCTCAGCTTGTGCTCTCACCTGAAATTATTTTGCTTTTCTACATGAAGCTCTACTTTCATCACTCCTTTGAAACAAAGTGAAGCACAGCAACAAGATGAAACAAGGAAAGCTCCTCTCTGACTATCAGAGGTAGACTATTTGCTAAATTAAGAACAACAACATTTTCATTTCTAGCGTGGCCTGGCTGCACCCATTTTGAACTCCTCCAAAACGTTCTGTACAGTTATCTTTAACACACACCAGTAATCCTTGTCAAGAAACAAACCCCAGGCTGTATTCTCTGAAACCCTGAAGATCCACTTGACAACACGAGTCATGTACGTGAAGAGATCGATGCTCACTAAAGGGTGATGTGCAGCTGAGTAATGGCTCAGTTTTACTTTGGCCTATAACAAGGTTTGAGACCAAAATTTCGTTCAGAGTAGGGGTTCATATTCCACAACCAAAAAAAAAAAAACAAAAAAAAACCCCAAAAAAAACCCCACAACCCAGCAACTGATCTTTGCTCATGAAAATATAATTGCCTCAGGTAAAATCAAGTTACATAATTAGAACAACAGAAAAATTCTAGCACACAGGGTCCATCTGTTGCCATGTGCATAAATTCTCTATGACTTGCCAAAGTAATCTATCCACCCAGAACACACATCCAAGCTGGCCAATATCTAGTACTGAGCAGAAAGGAAATTTAAAGAAAGGCACATCATTTATCATTACAGACAGCTCAGCAATATTGTGAACAGGGAGCACAGTTTCAGCGGAGGGGGAAGAAGGAGTGGGAGAATGAAGATTGGAAATGCTTGCTGAGCTCAGAGCCTGCTGTAACAGCTGCCTGACACAGGGATCTCAAGGGCTACTTCCTCTGAGAAAAGAGGAGCACAGAAAGCCGTGTCTTAACCATTCAACCCTGTCCCAACACATTGTAATTCAATGAATTGCTATTTTGTGATGGAAAAACTTGCTGCTGGGAAATTTTCGACTGCCCTTGCATGCGTGGCATGCAGTAGAATTTAACGTGAAGAATAAACAAACTCGCCACTCTATGGCAGGCTTACATTAAGCCTGAAACCTTCCAGAATTAACAGTTATAAAAAGCCCGTTTTCACATGCTGAAGGTAAAATCCTACCCTTTCTTCTCCTCACTTAGAGGGGTCCTTGGCATGGGGGCTCGATGCAGTTATTGAGTACAAAACCTGTCTGCCAAAATTTCAACACACTGTTCTGCTTTTGAGGCTCCAAAGTGCCAAGGCAAGGGTATTTTTTTTAGGGGAAATTCCACTGTTTGATTCACCTCCATCCTTATCAATGAATCAAGTTTCAATTAAAGGATCTACTGACACAAGAGTACAAACTTCACCCTACAGAATCTAGTTTGATATTAAAATTATGGGAGGTTTTAGCTCCTGGTATCACAAAAGCAGTCCTGAATCCATGAACAGGCTGCAAACATTGTCTTTGTGAGGCTCCAGTCTCCCCAGAGCCTGTACAGAAAACAGCATTCTGTTGTTCTTGATGATGCATCAGCAGTGATGCCCAGTGAGATACTTGGAGGCAAGGAGGATGGAAGGCAGCTCCAGACAGAAGAGGTAATAGGAGCTGTGGGGAGTAAATTTTACTGGAGGCAGATTTCAAACAAGTAGTTTGGGAGATGTCTGTATTTTCAGGAGCTATTTAAACTTAACTGCCTCCAGCAGTCCTGGATGAAAGCACGGTTGCAAAGCTGCTGGATGTGAGCCCTGGTTAGTCTGTTCCTACCACAATTCACAAGTCTTACTCAACTTCCTAAATGAGCACAGACCCTTCTGCTTCCCCCTGCTTTTGGAGATGCTCTGGCAGAAACAACCCTGCTGCCTACAGTGAGCCACTTGCACCTATCCTGGGCTGGAGAGCAGCAATGGTGTAACTGTGTGCACAGCCAGGGATACAACAGCAGAGTTCTATTCTCCTCCTGCACCTGTGCCAAAGGAATTGGTTTTCAGTTCTTCCTTTCTGGGAGCTCCTTGACTTTGCTGTTTCAGTCTCTGAGACACAGCAACGATGCAGTCATTTCTCTGCCACGGAGCTAAGTGCAGAAAAATCAGCCAGCTGCACAAGAAAAACTAGATTATTAAAATGCATGTCTTTAGTCATGCTGGAAAACTTAAATAACTCCACAGTAAATATTTTAACTATCATGAGATCCTGAAAGCCTACAGCAACACACTCAAAAGAACAACAAATTAAGGACCAGAAAAAGAAGAGGAGGAAAGAAAATCAGAAACCAGAAATATTCTAACACTGGAACAGAAGGGACATATTACTAATCAAATGTTTAAGTAGAAGGTAAAATAAAAGGGAAAAACTGAGCAGGGTCCTGATTGTTCCCAAACCAAGACATGGCTGACAGATAAGGTCCATTCTCCCTCATATGCCAGAAGTATCTCAGGAACCAAGAAGACATTTCTCTCCTAGTTACCATCAACCTGCATCCAGAAAAATGCAATGCTACTGGTTATTGCTGATCAAGAAGGCAAATTAAACCACTTTTCTGCCTGAAGTTCAGGGAATTCCACTCTTAAAATCAGCGAGATGTGTTTGTACTGAAAATGTTTTTCCCCTTACTAAGGGCATTTTATGAGAACATATTTGATTAGTGCGAGTTGAGTCAATCTGATTTAAACAAAAAAATCCCTAACAAAAAAATCCAACCAAACAAAACAAAACTCAAAAAATAACAAAAAAACTTCCACCCAAACAAAAAAGCATAAAAACAAAACCAGAAAAGACACTATAAAACCCAAAACACAATAAAAAAAAATCTAAAACAAACAACAAAGCAGACCCTCACTCTCCTAAAAAAGTAAAATAAATCCGAAACAAAGTAAAAATAAAACCAACCTCAAATTAGAAAAAGAATCCTCAACTCTTTTCCTCACACCTTGGTTCCTTTTTCAATGGAATATTCACAAAGTTGGTTAACTTAGAAAAAAATAAGCTCAGAACACTGCTACTACTGGCAAACAATAAAACTCTTCCTGACTCAAATGAACATTTAACATGAAGGAGGCAGAAATGGCCTACCAAAAAGAAAAAAAAGGAAAAACATATTTGTTTGTCAGTGGCTTTCAAAGAGAGTCAGAGATCAGCCCGGCTTTTCCTGAAATAGGCTGTAAGTTTTCACACCACTGGCACTTTGTTAAAGAACACATGGAAGGGTTCAAACTGAAATAACGCCTGAAACAAAATTACTTGACACTGTATCTGGACTGGGTTTTAAATAGTTTGCACAGTTCTAGTTAGGACTCTTTCAGCCATGTTTGCTGTCTGAGGGGTGATTAAATGACATGTTTTTAAAACATGGAGCATTGGCCATTTTGTGTTTCTCGTGCCATCCTTCTCAATTTCACAAAAATGGAGTGAAAACATCCCAGACTGGTTTTGAAATACCTATCACTCCCTGTACTTCGGTTACCCAAAATATCCTGCTTATTTGTGCAATACTTAAATGGGACAATTTTCATCAGGGAAGGTGAAAAATTGTCAGAGAGTTATTGAGGTGGCAAAGGGGTGAGAATCCCAACTCATACAACACCTACCACCCCAAGCAAAAGACCATTTTGCAGAGGGGTCTCGTGCATGGCTTCATCAAACAACCACTCAAAGGACTGACTCTGCACCAGGGCTCACATCCACTGTCAGGGTAGGTCTGAAAGGGTTCCCAGAGAAAAGGCTCCTGTCAGAAACCAGATTTACTCTAAAGAATAAAATCACACTGTGGATCTGCAGGCTGGAGCCACATTAGTGCTCATTATGGCTGGGTCTCTCCCAGAAACGTGTAAAAAAGTGGGGTTTTTTTTCACCCCGATTAGAGGTAACCCATTGATTTTGTGTATTATCAAAGCAGAGCTTGGCCTGTTGGTTCTTGTCAGAACTTGTTGGTTCAGTAGTGCAACTTACCCTGTGCTCTTCAAAAGCCACCCAGAGCCAGCCTCCTTTCCATGCCATTAGAGGGAAACTGGTGCCAGTCAAACCAGGACAGTGCAGAGGCTGAGCTCCAGCTCCGGAATTTCTCAGCCACTGGCACTTCTATAACAGAATTAATTACTGCTCTATGCAGCCCAATTGACAGAAACCCTGGGCCCTTTGACAGCCACGTGTCAAAATACAATTCAGAGTGGATGTAGTAACACACACTGAAACTGGCCTCAACTAGAAGTACATCAAACATCAACTTAAAAAAAAAAAAAAAAAAAAAAAGCTCAAGCCTTCTCTCTCATAGGCTAAGTCACGTTTTTATTTTCATAAAAGAACAGTCCAGTGAATTTCACCTAAAATAAATAAACTGGTGAAAAAAATCATTAATCTATTGTAATGTAAAATGCAAAAGTCTAAGACAATGAATATTTGAAATAAAGAGAGTAGAATTAAATTATTCCTACAGAACCTACAGATGTTGTAGGCAGGCTCAAGCAGATGTGTTCAGTTTAGTCATTTTACAGAGTGCATAGCCGTAGATTGGCTTAGCTAGAAACTTAATTTTTATTTATTATGTTTAGCCTTAGCATATTTGAGCCCAGGCTCATTCTTTGCATTGGATATAACTGAAATCATAAATGGAGATGCAGAAAATTCATCATTCTTTATAAGGTTCCTAGAAACAAACACAAGAAGCTGTTCTGCAGGGAAGACTCAGACTCTTTACAAGACCAGTTTTGCACAATAATGTATAAAAGCTAGAAATCAAAGAGGGGCAGTATTTTAACATATTTTCAGAACAGATTCCTTCTATAAATCTGAATTGCTGCAGTTATCTGATACAAACTTTGGCAGATTTTTAGCAGACCAGATGTCCACAATAAAACGTTATTTAATATATCAATGAACAGTTTCCAATATGCAAATCACCCAGTTTCTGCAAACATCTTATGGACAACTGCCAATATGATGGGTGTTCATTTCAGTAGAGCAGAAGTGGCTATAGAGAGTCTTGGGTTTCTAGTAAAAGAACCATTGAAAAGTTATTCATTTCAGAGTAGTGCATAAGGAACATGTTTATTTCTAGCAAATAGTCTAAAACCATAATAAAGTTAAGCTATAATAAAACTGGGAATAAAACCAACCATGCCTTCAGCAGCAGGAATTTGAAGCAACAAAAAGCAAATTATCCACAGGATGCTTAGCAATTGCTTTCCACATAAATTGTGTGAGGTGGCAGATTCTTAAGTGCTCTGCTACTTGGCATTGCTTGGTTTTAATGCTGCTTTCTGTCACCTCCTGTTGCTGACAGGCCCAGTGACACTGGCCAGCAGAGCAGCACTGCTGTGGTGCCAAACCTGGTTTCAGGTACAAGAAAGCACCTGGGTGTATCACACCCCATGGGCAGAGCACTGCTCAGGGTTAGGAAAGGTAACCAGGCTGGAAATTCTTTCCTCCACAGACTCCAAAACATCAGCAGTCACCCCATTCTTCCACATCTTTGATCCTGAGGTGAAGCACAAGGAGTTACAGCTTCATCCCTCTGCCCAGGCTCTTCTCCATTAGCTACTATTTCCTCATTTCCTTGAATAATTGAAAAAAATTCACTCAGCTGATGGGCCTTTTCAGTCTGTTGTAATTTGATTTTTAAATAGCCGCCTTGCTGACATATTAAATTGTCTATAGATTGTTTTATGATTCTTGTAAGAACATTACAAAATCAGTTCTGTATGGTGTTTACCACTGTAAATCAGGAGTGTGTTTTAATTTATGAGAAAGCCCCTTTCCCTCTGATTCCAAATGAAACATGATTGACCCTGACAACAGTTATGTGCTCCAGAGGGGAGACAGACTCATACTCCATCATTTCTCAATCAAATCCAAAATGGCAAGTTAATTGTTTAATTAAGGGAACAAGGCCCTTAGAAACTTTCGTGTTCTACATAATTTTATACTGGTCTATGTAAATAAAATAAATAAGATCTGATGGAGTTGAGAGAAATTTCATAACCAAAACCAGTGCTAAATACATGTGTTACTAACAAAAAGCTATCAGCAGCCAATCTCCAGTGACTAAGCCCAACAAAATAACTTCATTTTGTAAGTATTTCGGAATTCATATGAAAAACTACTGGCACATTTGAAACAGTTGTAGCATACTTAGGTTTTACCATGTTTAAGACAAGAACGAACCACAAAGCCAGAAATCCATCTTACTGCATTTTGAGGCAAAACTGAAAAAAAACCCCAGGACTGACAAAAAGCAAATCTATTCCTGGGAAATTGTGCTACCAATGGTGCAACTTTTAACGTCTTTCACATCTTAGGGGATTTTTGCCATCAAAATTGCTGCTGCCTGTATGGAGCAGTCACTTTTCAAAGCCAATGGAAGTTCATTTTTATAGTGCAAACCCCTGCACCAGCTCCTTAACCATGCACTGATTTATTTATCTGTGAATATCCCACACGTGATAAACCCCATTATTTATAAGGCAATGTGAAAAGTGCTGATTCTTTTTGATCCATTATTCATTCAGAACAGTATACCTGTGCTTCTCATCAGTGGGACTTTTTCCAGCATTCCATGTTCTGAGGAGTTTTCAAAAGTCTCCCTCTCTCTCACAAAACCCTGCCATGATTTTTTCCCCCCTTTCTTTAGCTTAAACTATCATGATTTGATTAAAACTCAAAATTAAGTTCATCATGAACTTCTGAACAACCACAGGTTTAATCTAATCTCAGCATTGATAAGACATTTCTATAATTACGCCAGCATGATGCATTTGTGGTTTCTAATGATGTTTCTAAATACTCAGGTTTTTGTTAGCAAATTCAGATAGGTTAAAGCTGGCTTTTTAGGAAAATTTAAGCTTTTACACTTCACAGCATCTGAGAAAAGCCAGTTAATGGGTGTTAAACAGCAACTACTTAAGACCTCAAATTGTTAAATGTGGTCTGAGACAACCCATAAGTCACAGCCATGGATTTGAGGGGACAGGGCAGCCACAGAAATGCTGGTGCTGGGGCAATACTTTTTGTGTATGTTGGATTTAAATACGTTGAAGCTACATCTACACCCAATAGCTTTACAAAAAAAAGAGGATTTTTTTTTTTTTTTTTAAGCAAGGAAGCAAGTACAGGGAGGTGGATAGGATGCTTGTTGCTTGTTTTAGATGGACAGTTGTTTTAGGAGAGGGAGGAGGAAAAGAAAAATCGAAAATAAAAGAGAAAGGAAGGGAAAGGAAAAACACAAAGAAAAGAAGTTAAAAAAAAAAAANCTTGTTTTATTTTCTCCACTTGTGCCAGCACATGTTGAAATGTTTGCTATAAACCATGCAGCTGAATGTGTGTGCAAATATTATTAAAAAAAAAAAAAAAAAAAAAAAAAAAGGAGTCAGGTAGAGGAGTTAATTACCAAGCCCCAGGGATGAAAAGGAAGGCAGCTGTCAGCTCAAGAGTAAGAGAGGGTACACAAAACATTTTTTCCCCCATTTTACTTTTTAGCAGAATCTGAATTGTAATATTCACTCAAGATCCTTAACATTGCATAATGGGCCCCCTAAACTTCTCTAATGGAAGCTGTGGGCTTTCCAAAACAATAACAGTAAAGGTCTCTCTCTTGTACTTTCTTTTCATTAGGATAGAAGCTTCTTGGCTTCTCATCTAAATTATGTGTGAGAAAGTTTCTAAGCCTTTAGCATAACTCAGTTTTATGAAGAGAGGACTAAAAAAAAAAAAAAAAAAAA